>OY992876.1:272620418-272632918 GCA_963921405.1 Cepaea hortensis
TAACCAGACACACTGCAATCACATCTGAAAACACACCCCGGATGAACGCAAAGAAGAAGAAGAAGTATCATTTTATTCTTCAGCTGATGTGTTTTTAATGGATTTAACTGTCACTGCTGTGATACTATCTGCACCAGCGGCTATTCTATCTTTCAGATGTTTCATATGTGTATTAATTTCTTCTTTAAACGGCTGTTCATATCTCATACTTTGCATCGGGAAATCTAAAAATGCAGACCAGAAGCCACTGACTGAGGCTATATTACAAAAATAAGAGAATTATGTCCGAACATGAAGTAACACGGGTAGAGTGGTTAGTACTCCTGCCTGCCAAGACAAAGGTCCTGGTTCGATCCCGAGTAGCAGGATTCTATTTGTCCAACCAGTACGGCTCTGGAGTCGATACGGACTCATACAAATGAGTATCAGACTGGTTTCATAATTGTCTGCTAAATGTTTGGGAATGAAAGGAGAAGAGGAATATGTCCACATTTGTTTGCCTTCATTCACGATCAATTATTTTGAAAACTGTCTGTTGCATCGTTATGAAATTTTTCCAGCCGTCTTATATTTACCCCCACCCAAGGAATATGTCTTTGATAGGTCCAAAAGCAACTGAAATCATTGAAAGCGGCAACATTTCTTTGATGTTTTGGGGGAAATGTAGTGAATTCACGCTAACAAACTAGTCTTACAGTAAACCACGTTATTTCTGGTAAAGACACAAGTACAAGGCGTAGCCAGGTTCGTATGGGAGTGGGTGCAATAAAAAAAGTAGCTTAAAGTAGCATTACACCGGGTTTTTATCCCATATGGCTCAGTCTCTTTCCGCAGGGCGGAAATCGTGGCACAAAGCACGAACTCCGTATCTCCAGCGATGACCCTCTGGAGTCTAAAAAAAATGCACTCGTGAAATGAAGGAATCGAACATACAACCCTCGGAGCCCGAGTCAGACGGCTTGACCACTTCACCACGGAGATTCCCGAGAGGGGTGCAATGTGTAATATTAGTAAAGACAGAGAATGTACAGAGGTATGGGGTAAATAATGTGTAAATTGACAGGAAAGTAGAAGGAATATATTTCTTACCTTATTTTTCATTTCCTTCTTGTTTCTTCAGCTGCTGGTTAATAATTGTACACAAGTATTCATGTTACTAGGATGCATTTAGCTTTTTATATTGAGCTCGTGAAAGCTTCCAAATAGCTGTGCGTTAATGTGCGTATGGAGTGACCAGAAATGATACCGCAATTTAGTCATCATGTTTCAATTTTTAAGGATCTGTTCAGCTGTCTGTGTAGTTTGTTCACACGTACACATGGGTGACAGACCCGCTGTGAGTCTTCGTGACAGACAGACAGACAGACAGACAGACAGACAGACATATATTATTATATAGTATTCTCGAGCCAATCTCTAAATATATTACCATTAATCTTATTATGATAATCCCTATTGTCTGTATGCTTTGATACGAACACGAGCCCAGCATTCTGTTGCAAGCCATTATGCGTATTACCAGCATGGGCCATGACCAAAAGCTGTCCTATACTACTGGGCACATATCGCTTTATCTGTCCATCCACTGGTTGCCATTCCTTATCACTTGTGTGGTGAGCATTGATCCACATTTCATCCAAACACACTATGCCATAATTTTCTTTGCGCATTTCCCTTATTTCACGTAGGTATCTGCTTCTCATGGCTCCTAAATGCGGTTGCTCGCAAAGATTATTTCTACCGCCCTTGTACTTTCAAATAGTGAAGATAATGTCCTTATAATTTTCCACAAAGTTGTTTTGGATAGCTCTATGTTATTGTTCTTTCTGAACCAAACCCTAAGTTTTCTTACAGTCACTGTTTCTTTGGCATCCAGCATTTTTATAATGCTGGATAATCCTGGATATAAAATCCAAATTTTTTATAATTTTAGGAGTCTCTGTGGCGAAGTGGTCAAGCCTTTTGACTCGGACTCCAAACGTCGTGGGTTCGATTCCAGTTCACGAGTTTAAATTTTCGGAGACTTATGTGGGTCGTCGCTAGAGCTGCGGAGTTCGTGCTTTGTGCGATGCTTTCCGCGCTGCGGAAAGAGACCGAACCATATGGGATAGAACCCGGTGCAATGAAGTCGACCCTGTCGTATATCAAGCGACTTTTTAAAGCATTTTTATAATATCTCGCCTTATGACATCTTTGTCAAAACTGTCTACAATAATCTTTCTACCTACCGTTTGGTTATTGCGTGGTGGTTTAATTCCAGATTCTTGCACCCTTTGACAAAATGCCCGTTTACTCAAGCCCAATGCATGCATTGTTCTTTTTTCGGAATTTGTAATAGTATAAAACAGTTTCTTGCGATCAGCTTCTTGACAAAAATATGTGTACAACTTCATAGCGATTCTTTGAAGTGTACAATTTCGCATTAAAGCCCATTGAAAAATATTCACACATTTCAATGTTAGCGATAAGTGATAAGATTTAAAAAAAAACAAAACATATTAATCAGGTTTCATGAAGTAACCCACATTTTGAGACACCTCTGAACAGTCTTAGTTTGAACAACGCGGGGGGTTGGCAAAAGGCCAATCCTGTGAAAACACGTACAATATTAAAAATTGAGCCCCGATTGTCTGGCTACGCTGTAATACATTTAAAATTATGAATTTCATGTCAGGCCCGTAAATTATATATCTCATATAAACAAACTTTAAAATCTGCTGTAAAATCTCCAGAACAAAAAATTTTTTTGTTGGGTGGACATAATGATAAGGTTATATACTAAATTTCATAATTTCCCCTCAGTTGGTTACTGAGATATTGATGTTTATATTGCGGCAAACAAATGTGGACATACTATAGTCACATCATCTGATTATCTCGTAATCTAGATTCATCATTATCATCATGTGCCATGCCGATAAGCGTGGGCGGTCATGTGTCGCCATCTCACTCGATCACCAGAGTCGTGGATCATCTCTGATTATGGGATGACTAACACTTCACACCACAATAAGCTATTACATCAAAAGAGTGAGAAGTCAACACTTTATAGTATCACAATATCGACAAGTAAACACCACATTTTATATGGAAATCGAGAAGTAAACATATGTTACGAAGGGGATTCAAACGAAATAACAATAACTATGCCATTGTCTTATAACTTGTCAATATGTTTAAGGCTGTCAAGAGTGTTAAGCAAGTGACACCACAGTACAGACGAACACGGTGACATAATGACAGTTTAAATATGGCTGCCCCACTTTTGATATGCACCAAAGACGAGCAGCGTTTTGTGATCAGTGAAGGGATGAAACCTATAGAAATTCATCTGCGAATGAAGGTCCAGTATGGTGATGCCTGCCTGTCAGTCCAGCAAGTGTATAAGTGAAGTAGGAAGTTTCAAAACGGTGTTTTATAAGTGTTTACACACGCCACCAAGAGAAGTTTTTTCTACAGGAATCCAAGCACTTACCTGCGCTGGAGGACTTGCATTGAACGCAGTGGAGTCCACATAGAAAAATTATACACTTGGTCTTTACTGTTTCAGAATATATTCAACAAAAAAAAAAAAAAAAAAAAAAGCATTTAAAGTTTTCATTTGAAACCCTCTTGCATATAAATGAGCTACATGGAAATATCCTGTTATATAACAATAAAATAACACAAAGTAATGCAGCTTTATAGAACGCAATTACAGAAAACGAAAGCCGTTGTGGAAATTAGCCTTCATCAGCAAACACATACATACAAAAAACACAACATATTATCATATTACAGAAAACGAAAGCCGTTGTGGAAATTAGCCTTCATCAGCAAACACATACATACAAAAAAACACAACATATTATCATATTACAGAAAACGAAGGACGTTGTGGAAATTAGCCTTCATCAGCAAACACAAACATACAAAAAACACAACATATTATCATATTACAGAAAACGAAGGACGTTGTGGAAATTAGCCTTCATCAGCAAACACATACATACAAAAACAACAACATATTATCATATTACAGAAAACGAAGGACGTTGTGGAAATTAGCCTTCATCAGCAAACACATACATACAAAAAACACAACATATTATCATATTACAGAAAACGAAGGACGTTGTGGAAATTAGCCTTCATCAGCAAACACATACATACAAAAAACACAACATATTATCATATTACAGAAAACGAAGGACGTTGTGGAAATTAGCCTTCATCAGCAAACTCATACATACAAAAAACACAACATATTATCATATTACAGAAAACGAAAGCCGTTGTGGAAATTAGCCTTCATCAGCAAACACATACATACAAAAAACACAACATATTATCATATTACAGAAAACGAAGGACGTTGTGGAAATTAGCCTTCATCAGCAAACACATACATACAAAAAACACAACATATTATCATATTACAGAAAACGAAGGACGTTGTGGAAATTAGCCTTCATCAGCAAACACATACATACAAAAAACACAACATATTATCATATTACAGAAAACGAAGGACGTTGTGGAAATTAGCCATCATCAGCAAACACATACATACGAAAAACACAACATATTATCATATTACAGAAAACGAAGGACGTTGTGGAAATTAGCCATCATCAGCAAACACATACATACAAAAAACACAACATATTATTATTTGGAAAACACTGCAGTGACTATATTAAGCTATAAGTATGGGATGCGAATAGTGTAAAGATGAAACAATGAGAACAATGAATAAAAAATAAAAAATAAAAAAAATCTCACGCTGTGATACGCTTGTATAAATCACAAACAGCTGAAATATGCTGGGGTAGACTGAGACTCCTAGAAATAATATGCGACCAACTAATATCATCATGTGCTATACCGGTAAGCGTGGGAGGGAGTGGTTGGCATCTGACACGATCACCAGCCTCGAATAAGGTCGTGTCTCGATTATACCAAGCATCTAAGCCATCCAGATGTTGACGTCTTTGTCTTCCGTTTGCTCCCTTCTTGTGGCGAAGGAGTTACAGACGCAATTTGTAATCCCAGATACCGCGATCAAAACACAACTACGGACAATGTGGCAGAAGACCGCCCTGCGTTGATTTTAATACAATGGTATGAGTACCGATCGTTCAGAAAGCAATGACAAACTACTGAACGTAAATTTGCACAGAAATCACAAATAAAACGTGTCACTAAGTTGTCCAGTTTATTTCAGATCACAATGTGCCCACAAAGATCTCGTCTGTCTACGCTTAATCAATTTACTGTTTTCATTTCTTTCTTGTAGGATCTGCTCATTGATTTTTCACTCCGTCAATAGAATTCTGTGCATGTTCCTCGGAAACCACATTTCCACTGCTATTAGATGTTTCTCATTTAGTCTGCTTATTCTCCATGTTTGGCTTGCAAATAACATTATAAGTTCTATATACCACTTCAAAACTTTTTCTCATTGCAGTCGACATAATTTCATTCATTCATTCATTCATTCATTCATTCATTCATTCATTCATTCATTTATTCATTCATTCATTCATTCATTCATTCATTCAGTAGCATGTCCTTTGCAGAACCTCGCTACCATAACAATCTTCCGTAAAACTTCTCGATCATAAGCAAGAGTTCTCGCATCCGATACACCCATCTGGAAATCATCTGCCACATTCTGCACCCATCTTATCTTTGGCCTTCCTCTTCCTCTCTTCCCGCATATACCCCTCAATTATTGTTTTCTCCAAACTTTCATGACGTTTCAAGCGACCAAATTATTTATATTTTCGTTGATTTATCGTTTTGAGTAGATAACCTTCTTCAGTATTCAACTCTTGTCGCAAGCATGCTTTTTTCTGTATGCAAGATATTCTTAGAAACCGTGTATAACATTTATATCCAAAGGCATTTGTGGGCTGTTCAGCTTCTTTAGTAAGTGATAATTTTATTAGTTAGTAAGTTTTCTATTTTGCAAAATGCCACCTGTGCCATGATCATTACAATATTTACTAGTAAGTTAATCATAACTGTACTCGCTGTATTTTTCGCTTACATGATATCCCCCCCCCCCCCCCCCCCCATTTTGACGTTTCAGTCCGCGGAGGTTAGTGGCCGCAGTAGTATCGAATCCCAAGTGTCTAGCTCCCCTGTTGATGTCCATGTAAGTGAATCATCACCCTCATCACAACACCACTTTGAGACCACTGAGTTTTGTAACGTCTTTTAGCCGATCTTTCGTATGGCTTGTTTGTACTAACGTCTTTCTGGAAATTGTGTAACAGCGAGGTGTGTTGCTGTTATTCTATTGTTGTTATTTCTATTGTTGTTGTTATTTCTATTGTTGTTGTTGCTATTTATAGTGCTGTTGATGTTAGTTCTATTGCTGCTGTGTTTGTTTTTATTGTTGTTATTTCTGTTGTTGTTGTTATGTTATTTCTATTGCTGATGTTGTTATTTATATTGTTGTTGTTGTTATTTCTATTGTTGTTATTGCAGTTATTTTTATTGCTATTTTTTTTTTAAATTTATTTTATTTTGGTTGTTGTTTCTATTGCTTTTCTTGTAATGAATTATTTATATTGTAGTTGTTGTCATTTCTATTGTTGTCGTTGTCATTTATATTGCTATTGTTGATATTCATAGTGATATTGATAGTATTTCTATTGTTGTTATTATACTTATTGTTGTTTCCTTTGTGTTTTGTTAATAATGTCACTATTTCTATTGTTGTTGGCATTAAAGTTGTTACTGTTGATATTTTTGCTATATTAGGACCATTGTTTGTTTTACTTGTTGTTGTTATTGATATTGTTGTGGGGGATATTGATAGTAATAATATTGTTGCTGTTGGCATTTCTGGTGGTGTTGTTTTTTCAATTATTGTTCACATTACTGTTGTTGTGGATTATGTTGTTGTTGGTTATATTGTTGTTGCTTTAGTTGCTGTACTGATATTACGTGGAATGCTTTTATATCTGTTCGCGGTTGTTTGTAGCGTGAACTGTATGTTCAGAAAAATTGCGGCCGGCCGGTCGATGAACTAACCGGGTTGCCTTATGCAGTAATGTGTGCCTGTTGGTTTTCTAATGATTGCCGCTGCAATCGACGATGAAAATTTCATTTAAAATTTTTGACTTTTGTGTAGAGAAGAGACAAAGAGAAACACCCTGGTCCTCCAGGTTGGGTGTTGAAGCGTGGGGTTAACATCCCCACCTTTGTAAAAACCTTTCTTTGTTACGAAACAAATGCTAATAGACTACAATGGCTGGGGCATATAGAAAGAATGGAAGATAATAGGGAAACAAAACTCGCTTACACTCAGGAAATAAATGACCGTAGACCCCGAGGTAGACCAAGAAGGCGGTGGAGAGATAATACATGTACAGACCTACAAGCACTTGGAATCAACGACTGGCAAGAGAAGGTCCACCAGAGAGACGAATGGAGACGGATTGTATCTGCAGCAAAGAACCTCAATGGCTCGGAACGCTGAAGAAGAGGAAGACTTTTGTGTTGGCATTCTGGCAGCGGCATTATGCATAGTATACTTGTGAAGGCTGTTGGTTTGTCGAGACTCCTATCTGTTCCACTTTTCACATGGGGCAGTGAGGAGCATTTTGTGAGATATTCACTGGCACAGAAACAGAGCATAATGGGGCGACCCTTTTGCTATGAATTTGGAACGGCGACTAACGACTAACGACTGATATTGTTGTTTCAGTTGTTGTTGGTGATATTGTTGTTGCTTTAATTGTTGAAATGGTTGTTGGTGATATTGTTGATACTTTAATTGTTGTAATGATATTATTGTTGTTGTTCTTCCAGTTGTTGTTGTTGATTTTGGCAAAACCAATCAAACAGCTTTTTGAGACAAACAGAGTTAACAGATTAATTGCCATGGGATGATTAATCGTCTTAATCGTCTTAATGTTGTCATTGCAAAATTAAAATATCAATACAGTAGTTTCACCCATGCAAGCCCTTAATGCAAAAATAAAATACGTCATGTCTGCTACCATATTAACAACTTGCGGGTCATAACTGTGACACATCCTTACTTCCCATTTTCCACCATCCAGTTTTGTTTGGTCTAGATCTACTTGTGTTTGGTACTGCACCTGTTAATGCTCTTCCTGAATGCTTCTAACAGGTGGTGAGCATAATCAAACACAGTATTCCAGGCTCGGAGATGTCGGCAGATAGTACGGTTGAGCACATGCTCATGAAGTCACGTGAGATCTGGACAGGCCGACTTGATTTCCTTTTGTCATGCATCGGATTCGCCGTTGGTCTCGGAAACATCTGGAGGTTTCCTTATCTGTGCTACAAGAGCGGAGGAGGTCAGTGGCTGAACCCTGTTATCACTATTACAATCACAGTACAAGCCTAAAGACTTAATGTCATCACAGGGCAGACCAGGCCCTAAGCCTTGGTCGGCAATTGGTCTAGGAAGGAAGCTCTGACATGCGGACAGTTAGAGCATTGCTTTACTGATCCGACAGCTTCTGCAGCTTGTCTGATTACAGGCGTATTAGTATCACCTTTCCTCTGGAGTAAACTAGGCAGGCCGAAAGAGGGATCGAGCCGCATGGGCAACACATGGTCTTTACAATTAACTCATGCTTTATATTATGGAGGGGTTATTATGACTTTTTTGAAGCACAATAACTATTGTCTGTCAAGACAGCAAGGTGCCAGTACAAATATGTATTGCAGAAAACACACATAAAACCGTATGTGCCATGGTTAACTACCCCTTATCTATCAATCGAGCATCTTGACAAGCAAATACTAGTCTGGCTAACAAAGGGAGGATCGACAATGATCTTGGCAATGGTATTAGCTTACACGACCACACATTCTGCACGCAGCATGACTTCACCAGTATCATAGTAGTTCCACTGCGACAGTAAGCTCACACTTGCTAGCACACACCATGCGATTAGTTTACAAATATGCTTGGAAAAACTCAACGAATCAACACCAAATATCACCAGGAGGTTTAAAGAAATGAAACATATACACAGATACAAACGCACGTTTCGAACAATATCTTTATCATCGAACAAACAAGAATACATTTATTGTTAGCTGATAAAGACTGGTTGAAGCGCTCGCTTGAATCTCTGTTCGTTTCTTTTCTTTTCTCGGTATTTCCAGTTAGACTTTAGTTCATTCGTTTTTCTGTACTAGTTCCACAGTAAACACCAATTTTCTTCTTGAAGTTGTAAACTCAAGAGGGTCGACTTTATCGCGCCGGGTTTTACCAAATTTGGCTTGATCTCTCTCCGCAGATAAGCGAACCGCGTACCGAGAGCATCGCACAAAAAGCACCAACTCCGTACCTCCAGAGAAGATCTCGATGAGTCTCGGGAAACATTTGCATTCATGGCCTGAACCTCGCAGTTCGGGGAACGAAATCACGACCGTCGCTGGAGCCACTCTCTGCGACGATTTTGGCGGGACGCCGTGCGGAAAGAGACTGAGCCATATAGGATAAGACCTGGTGCAATGAAGCCGATAATCTCGTCCTTCAAATCGTCTTTTCCAAAAATGCATAATTCTTAATTATTTTCTTTCTCCAGGTGCCTTTCTCATCCCGTACACATTTTTTTTGATCACCTGCGGCCTGCCGCTGTTTTTTCTAGAAGTTTCCTACGGCCAGTTTGCCAGCTTGAGTCCCATAGCTGTGTGGAGAATGAGCCCTTTGTTCAGAGGTATGCAGGCCGGAGTGCTTTAGATACTGTAAGCTTGACTCTTATGTTAACCAAGTCATCTGAAATGACGTAATGCGGGGTAAAGCGAGAGGTAAATAAGTAAAGGACTCTTCACATGTCTGAGGCGCGCTGAGCATACGGTGCGGGACATATTGTAAGTATAACTAGACACTCTCATGTGTGGAACCCATAGGGTGAAGGGAATAGTGGGAGGCCTAAAACACACGAAGGAGAAAACTAAAGATGAAAAGGGATGCACTGTAGGAAACAGCTAAAGACAGGACGGCTTGTCGAGTGTTTATTGATGGCCTGTTTCCCCCATGTGGAATGAATGACAAATGAAGATGTAAATACAAGGGTTCTCGCAGTTAGGGCGAATGACTGACACCTTGACGTCTTGACAGACGATAGTTTGTAAATTGGAGTTATACCATTCCACAGCAAAAAACCTAGGCTGAATTTAGAGACCATGCGTTGCCCATGCAGCATGATCCCTCTCTCGGGCTGTCTAGTTTACTCCAGAGGAAAGGTGACACAAATACAAGCTGCTGAAGCTGCCGGATCAGTAAAGCAATGCTTTAACTGTCCTCCTGTCGAACTTCCATCCTAGACCAGTAGTCGACCAAGGCTTAGAGCCTAGACTACCCTGCCATGACATGTAGTCCTTATGTTGCATTTCCTCGCACCCGGGTGCGGTTGTACCCTCCCAATTGCGCTCCACCGCCCGAAGCAGTTGGCACAATGTGGGATGTCGGGTTTGGTGAGCGCCGCCCAACATTCGGCGCTAACAGAAAGCAGGTTGTACCGTCTATTGACTTACGGTTGCACAGTCATATCTGACTCAGACCTGACTTTAGGGCGATTGAATGTGTTGCTTTTTACAACTTCAACTTCTTCATTGCCATGGAGATAATTGGCTTGCTGCTCCGTTTGTTAGCATTGCAATTCAAGGGTATTGTACCATCAGTCTTCTTCATGGCAGACTCAGTGGTCAATCGGCACAGAACTGGTCTTTCTTGATAGTCACGTAGACATTTTAGGTCAGCATGGCCAGATGGATAAGAACGCTCGGTTTGAAACATCCGGTGTACTGATGTTAAGATAGGGAGTTCAACCCCTACACCGGATAGCTGGACTAAAATGTTGACTTCTCGTCCTTGACTTAAGGACGTAAATTACAAGTGCCTCTAAAGTCGGAGTGAGATTGCCTGATGATGAGGGACATGGTAATATAGCAAGCTAATCCACACGCCGGTTAGCGAGGTAGAGGTATCCCCTATCAAAGGAGACGTAAGACGCCTCCTTTCCTCCGTTAGTCTATGGAACACACTTAGACAAGGTGGAGTACCCGTTTAGCCTCCCAATCAGGGTTATGTGAAACCATTGGAAGCAGGTGGTTGATGGAGTGTGAGAGCAGCCGACAGACTGTTGTTGGTTATGGTCTCCACTCTGCGGCGATAGGCAGATAATCTTATCAGCAGAGACAATAACTATGGCCACCGACTAGTATAGTCACTGCCCAGAAGGAAAGCAATGGCAAACTACCTTCTGCAAAACTTGCCAATAATCCATAACAACCATGAAAGAAAACTAATAAGAAAGAGATCTGATAGCGAGACCCCCAGGCCAGGCAGATCAGATAACACTGGGGAAGAGTGTGACACAGGGGCCAGTACTAGTAATCCTGATGACGGAGTTAATCCCAACTGTGTTACCAAGGAAATTCCCTGTGTCAAACTGAGAAACAGAGTGAGAATAGGAATGTGAAATGTGATAAGTCTGTATGAGGGAAAGCTTAAAGTAGTATGTCATGAGACTGAGAGATTAAATATTAAAATTTTAGGAATTAGTGAACATGGCTGGAGAGGCAAGGGCCATTTTGCAAATGAAAATGGAAGTCCTTTTATATATTCTGGTAGAGACGTCGGAGGCCAGAGCGGAGTGACATTTTGTTTAGATAAAACAACTGCAAAAGCTTTAATGGGGTTATAACCCAATTATTGATAGAATCCTCACTATCAGACTTAAAGGCCGTCCAAAAAAAAAAAACAAAAAAAAACACACCTCTCATACAGATATATGCACCTACTTCAACAGCAGTGGAGAACGAAATTGAAGATTTTTACAGCACACTGCAAGACACATTAAATAAGATTGATCGTAATGATATAACAATAATAATGGGAGATTTAATGCAAAAGTAGGTACACGAAAATGAGGAAAATGCAAAGAATACCATGGATAGCCAGAAAGACCAATGAACAAGCCCTTCAAGAAACAAATGAAGATCGTAAATTGATTAGAGAAATTAGACGTAGACAGTCAACATTTTTTGGGCATGTTATGAGAAGAAATGAATTGGAGAACTTGGTGACAACTGGTAAGATCGAAGGGAACAGACCAAGGAGAAGACCTAGAAGCAAATACCTGGATGGCTTGGCCTCGTGGCATGGTCGAGACAGAAACACTGAGCTGATCCACGACTCTGGTGATCGAGTGAGATGGCAAAACATGACCGCCCACGCTTACCGGCATGGCACATGATGGATGGATGGAGGTACAAGAAGAGCTGAAAATGAGGGACACGTTTTAAGAAAATTTGGCTTGGGAAATAGAAATGATGCAGGTGGCAAATTAATTGAATTATGCACAGAAAATGAGTTAATGATAGCCAACACACTTTCTAAACAACACACAAGAAGACTCTTCACAAGGAAGTCCCCGGACAGTATTACCAAAAATCAGATAGATTATATTTTAATACAAAGAAGATGGAGATAACATCTGCAAAATCCCTACCAA
>OY992876.1:272637918-272640418 GCA_963921405.1 Cepaea hortensis
CTAAATATCAGTTTGGAGGCTTTTGTGGTGAAGTAAATAAACCGTCTGACGGCGCTCTGAAGCTTTCGGGGTCGATTGCGAACTTCGTCATTCGGTTCACTAGTGCAATGTTCTCGGAGCCTCAGAAGGTCCTGCTGAAAGAGTTTCTCAAAACACGAACTCATTAGTTCCAGCGACGAGCCACAGAAGTCTATGTGAAAATTGCACTTGTGAACCGAACGACTTAGCTCGTAATCGAACCCACTGTCATCAACTGCCGATAGTACCTTGCGGTGTCTGGCAGGGTTGTCTTGAGCCCGAGGAATTAAGGACGCCTGGCTTGTGCAGTCGCCGCGAACTGTGCATGTTTGGTTTTCTCTTTGCCCCCGACATAAAACAATCCACACCTTACCAGGGTATCCCTGAGGAAAACGCGGAGTTCTTAGATATTCGGCTAGCACAACCTTCGGAAAGCGAGGCAGGCAGGCGGTGTTGCAACTTAGGTACGGAGATTCCCTATTCCCGCAACAGACAGGGCGAAAACATTCGGAGTATCAGAGTTCAGCGTGGTCGAATGGAAAATAGGGCTCGTTTTTAAATATCCGGTGTGCTGATGCTGAAGTAAGGGGTTCAAAGCCTTACACCGGTCAGCTGGACTAAAATGTTGACTTCTCGTTGTTGACTTGGGGACGTAAATTAAAAGCACATCTGTAGTTAGAGTGAGTTCGCCTAATGGCAAGGGGCATTAGAAATAGGGACAGCTAACCCGCACACAAAATTCAGCCAGTGATACTAGAAGTAGTGTGTATGGATTACACTCAAGTTTAAAGTGAGGGAGCGCAAAACAAACATTAAAGAGTCAACTTCATTATGTCCTGTTTTGTTGTTCAGAGGAAATGTCCTGTTTTATTGTTCAGAGGAAATGTCCTGTTTTATTGTTCAGAGGAAATGTCCTGTTTTATTGTTCAGAGGAAATATCCTGTTTTATTGTTCAGAGGAAATGTCCTGTTTTATTGTTCAGAGGAAATATCCTGTTTTGTTGTTCAGCGGAAATATCCTGTTTTGTTGTTCAGAGGAAATGTCCTGTTTTATTGTTCAGAGGAAATATCCTGTTTTATTGTTCAGAGGAAATGTCCTGTTTTATTGTTCAGACACAATGTCCTGTTTTATTGTTCAGAGGAAATATCCTGTTTTGTTGTTCAGAGGAAATATCCTGTTTTATTGTTCAGAGGAAATGTCCTGTTTTATTGTTCAGAGGAAATATCCTGTTTTGTTGTTCAGAGGAAATATCCTGTTTTGTTGTTCAGAGGAAATGTCCTGTTTTATTGTTCAGAGGAAATGTCCTGTTTTATTGTTCAGAGGAAATGTCCTGTTTTGTTGTTCAGACACAATGTCCTGTTATGTTGTTCAAACACAATGTCATGTTTTCTTGTTCAAACATAATGTCCTATTTTGTTGGTCACACACAATGTCCTGATTTGTTGTTCAGACACAATGTCCTCTTTTGTTGTTCAGACGTAATGTCCTGGAAATGACTGACGGCATCGAGAACTTTGGAACCATTCGTTGGCCTCTGTTCGGCTGTCTCTTGCTGGCCTGGGTCATTGTCTTCCTGTGTTTATTCAAGGGAATCAAGTCTTCCGGCAGGGTAAGTATCAGCATGTATGAGTACAGTATTAACCACTTGTTTTAGGGAATAAAATCTTCCGGCAAAGTGAGTACCAGCATATATGAGTACAGTACTAGACGCTAGTAAGTGAGTGAGGGAGTGGGTGAGTGAGTAGGTGAGTGAGTGAGTGAGTACGTGAGTGAGTCAGTGGGTGCCTGACGTTTCATTGATGTTCTTCTTCTCTTTCGCCCTTAATAGTTTGTTGTCAAGGTTACACAATAGGCGACAACCGAACGAACCTTCTCCATTCCCAGGTCGTGTACGTCACAGCCATCTTCCCCTACTTTGTCCTGGTCATCCTTCTGATCAGGGGAGTGACGCTACCCGGGGCACTGGAGGGCATCAAGTTCTACGTCATTCCCAAGTGGGAGAAGCTGCTGGACTTAAAAGTCTGGGGAGACGCCGCGGTTCAAATCTTCTACTCGGTGGGGATGGCTTGGGGCTCTCTCATTACCATGGCTAGCTACAACAAGTTTGACCACAACGTCTACAGGTAAGTTGACCACAACGTCTACAGGTAAGTTGACCACAACGTCTACAGGTAAGTTTACCACAAGAAGAAGAAGAAAAAGAAGGAGAAGTAGCAGTGGGAGTAGAAATGACCGCAGCAGCAGCAGCAGCAGCAGCATAATAATAATAATAATAATAATAATAATAATAATAATAATAATAATAATAATAATAATAAGAAGAAGAAGAAGAAGAAGAAGAAGAAGAAGAAGAAGAAGAAGAAGAAGAAGAATAACGAGAAGAAGAAGAAGAAGCAACAGCAGCAGCAGAAGAAGAAGAAGAAGAAGAAGAAGAAGAAGAAGAAGAAGAAGAAGAAGAAGAAGAAGAAGAAGAAGAAGAAGA
>OY992876.1:272645418-272792918 GCA_963921405.1 Cepaea hortensis
CACCTTACTTGTCCTTCATTCGTTAATGAATTTCTATAGGTTTCACCCCTTCACTGATTAAAAATCGGATAACAGAACGCTGTTCCTTTTTGGTACATGTCACAAGTGGGGCGGACATATTTTAAACTGTCCTTATGACGTCACCATGTTCGTCTGCACCGTGATGTCACGTGCTTAACCCTCTTGACGTAATTAAGATCTATATTGACAAGTTACAACAATACAATGGCATGGTTATTGTAATTTGTATATCACTTTGAATGTTTTCATTAATTTCCCTTTATATTGACATTTGACAATTTTTCGCTGGTTTTTATGAAATGGTATCGATACCGGTCGTTCAGAAAGCACTGGCAAACTACTGAACGTAAACTTGCTCAGGAATCACGAACAGCCAAAATGCTGGGGTTGATTGCTACATCCTGTAAAGAATATGCAACTAACTTTATTTCTTATATTGTAGTTTCCTACACATTATGTTGTTTATCATCATATGCTTCTTCTTCATTTGACAGATTGTTCTATGTGTAGGCGAACCGGTGATAAGAACTCCGCAGCGGCGCAAGAACGGCAGGAGGCTTCTGATCGTCAGAAATAGTTCCCCCTTCCCGGAATGTTTCGGCCCTTTACCTTCCTGAAACTTTTTGAGGGCGAATCATGATTAAGGGTGTCTTTCTCCTGCTGTAATTTCGGACCATGTGTCGCGACGTTGTTTCCTCTTTGTCCCATAACTACGAAATATGCCCAAACTACCTATCCTTCGGGGAGGAGAGCATCGTTCACCCGGTGTTCGTGCCCTCACATATTATCTAGCACCTTCGGTCGTGAGAAGCCATCTTCTTTCCTGGCCATTCGCCTCCGTCGTCGCCTTCACGCTAGCGGTTCGCTATGCACCGGTATGCGTCTTTGCTCTCATGTTTCCTTCTTCGTACCCCTTTCATGGCTCACAGAGCCACACTCCTGCTCAGTATAGTAATATAATCATGGGCATTCTTTCCTCTTCTACCCTACGGAAACGCGGGTTTAAGAGGAAATGAGCTAGCTGACAGGCCTGCAGGCCGGACTATTATGGGAAGAGGACAAGCAATTGAACGAGCTGATATATTGAGTGTCGCCAGGAAGGCCGGGCGAATAAACGAACCAAGAGACGACTGTGAATTTGCAACTTTGACCAAACTGCAAGAACATGAAGAGAACGGGGTGAAGCCAGACAGGAGCGCCATGTAGGGGGATACAGAAGAATAGTCAATCAACAGAGAACTGGTGTCATCGACCTCTACATGCTGAGGGAGTTACTGAAGAGAGGATCCGAGCACTTGTGGTCTGAATGGTCCAATGTAGGATATCTGTTGACTAACTGACGGGCCGGCTAGCAAAGTCAATAGAGAAATCGGCTGGAATTGCCATGAGCACGATCGGACAGGTTTCAACACCAGAGCTCGTCGCTTGCCAAAGTGAGGGACAGATTGACGACCTATTCCTCCTTGCTCTCGGGTTAATACAATATGATAGTGATTTCACATCTCAGCCACAAGGCAGGAAACTGCAACCAACCATCCAACCAACCAAACATCCGACCAATCAACCAACCAGCCAATCAACCAACCAACCACCCAGCCAACCAACCATCCAACCAATCAACAAACCAACCAATCAACCAACCAACCACCCAGCCAATCAACCACCCAACCAATCAACCAACCATCCAACCAATCAATCAGCCAACCAACCATCCAACCAATCAACCAACCATCCAACCAATCAACCAACCAAAAATCCAATCAACCAACCAAAAATCCAACCAATCAACCAACCAAAAATCCAACCAACCAATCAACCAACCAAAAATCCAACCAATCAACCAACCAAACATCCGACCAATCAACCAACCATCCAACCAATCAACCAACCAACCACCCAGCCAACCAAACATCCAACCAATCAACCAACCAAAAATCCAACCAATCAACCAACCAAACATCCGACCAATCAACCAACCATCCAACCAACCAACCACCCAGCCAACCAAACATCCAACCAATCAACCAACCAAAAATCCAACCAATCAACCAACTATCCATCCAACCAATCAACCAAACAAAGATCCAACCAATCAACCAACTACCCAGCCAACCAACCATCCAACCAATCAACTTTCAAACCAACAATCCAACCACTCAACCAACCATCCAGCCAATCAACCAACTATCCATCCAACCAACTATCCAACCAAACATCCAAACTACCAGCCATCCAACCATCCAAACAACCAACCAAACTATCAACCATGCAGCCAACCATCCAATAAACAAACCTACCAAACATCCAACTAACCACCCAACCAGCCATCCATCCAACCATCCAATCAACCATCCAGCCAAACATCCAACCAACCATCCAAACAACCAAGCTACCAACCATCCAACCAAACAACCAACCATCCAACCAATCAACCAACCATCGAACCAATTAACCAACCATCCAACCAATCAACCATCCATACAACCAATCAACCAACCACCCAACCAATCAACCGAACATCCATCCAAACATCCAACCAACCATCTAAACAACCAAGCTACCAACCATCCAACCAATCAACTAACCATCCAACCAACCAGTCAACCAACCATCCAACCAATCAACCAACCATCCAACCAATCAACAAACCACCCAACCAAACATCCATCCAACCAACCGTCCAATCAATCATCCAACAAAATACCCAACCAACCATCCAACCAACCAAGCATTCAACCAACTAACCAACCTACCAACCATCCAACCAACCATCCAATCAACCATCCAACCAAACATCCAAACTACCAGCCACCCAACCATCCAAACAACCAACCAAACTATCAACCATGCAGCCAACCATCCAATAAACAAACCTACCAAACATCCAACTAACCACCCAACTAGCCATCCATCCAACCATCCAATCAACCATCCAGCCAAACATCCAACCAACCATCCAAACTACCAAGCTACCAACCATCCAACCAAACAACCAACCATCCAACCAATCAACCAACCACCGAACCAATTAACCAACCATCCAACCAATCAACCATCCATACAACCAATCAACCAACCACCCAACCAACCATCCAAACAACCAAGCTACCAACCATCCAACCAATCAACTAACCATCCAATCAACCAGTCAACCAACCATCCAACCAATCAACCAACCATCCAATCAATCAACAAACCACCCAACCAAACATCCACCCAACCAACCGTCCAATCAATCATCCAACAAAATACCCAACCAACCATCCAACCAACCAAGCATTCAACCAACTAACCAACCTACCAACCATCCAACCAACCATCCAATCAACCATCCAAACAAACAACCAAGCTACCAAGCATCCAACCAATCAACCAACCATCCAGTCAATCAACCAGCCATCCAACCAACCAACCATCCAATCAACCAACCAACCAAACATCCAAACCATCTATCCAACCAACCAACCAACCAACCTCCAACCATCCAACCAACAATCCAACCAAACATCCAACCAACTATCCAACCAACCAATTAACCTACCACCCATCCAACCAACCATCAAACAAACCATCAAACCAACCAACCATCGAACCAACCAACCGTCCAACTAACCAACCAATCAACAACCATTCAACTAACCATCCAACCAACAAATCAACCAACCAATCATCCAACAGACCAATCAATAAACCAATCATCCAAACAAACAAGCATCCAACAAATAAACCAACTAAACATCCAACCAACCATCCAGCCAATCAACCAAGCATTCAGCCAATCAAGCAACCATCCAACCAATCCACCAAATACCCAGCCAATCAACGAACTATCCATCCAACCATCCAATCAACCATCCAACCAAACATCCAAACAACCATCCAAACAACCATCCAACCAACCATCCATCCATCCAACCTGCAACCATTCAATAAACCATCTAATCAATCATCCAACCAAACATCAAATCAACCTACCAGCCATCAAACCAACCATCCAACAAATCATCAAACCAACCAACCATTCAAGCAACCTGTCAACCAACCAAACATCCAACCAACCAACCAACCATCGGACAAACCTATAACCATCCAGCCGACCATCCAATCAACCATCCAACAAACCAACCAGCCAAACCAACCAACCAGCCAACCAGCTGTCTAACTAACCAACCAATCAATAACCATTCAACTAACCATCCAACAAACCAATCATCCAACAAACCATCCAACAACCAAGCATCCAACAAACTAACCAACTAACCATCCAACCAATCATTCAACGAATTAACGAGCCATCCTACCAACCATTCAACCAATCCTACCAACCATTCAACCAATCAAACCAACCTTTCAACCAATCAAAAAACCACCCAACCAACCAACAAACCCACCAAACAACCAACCAACCAATCCAACCAACAAACCAAACATCCAACCAACCATCCAACCAACCAACCATCGAACCAACCTACAATCATCCAGCCGACCAACCATCTAACAAACGATCCAACTAACCATCTAACCAGCTAACCAATCAACCAACCAATCAACAAACCACCCACCCAACCAACACACCCACCAAACAACCAACCAACCAGCCTATCCAACCAACCAACCAAACATCAAACCAACCATCCAACCACCCAACAAACTAACCATCCAACCAACCTACAACTATCCAGCCGTCCATCCAATCAACCATCCAACAAACCAAACAACCAACCAGCCAACCAACCGTCCAACTAACCAACCAATCAATAACCATTCAACTAACCATCAAACCAACCAATCAACAAACCAACCATCCAACGGACCAATCAACCAACCAACCATCCAAGCATCCAACAAACTAACCAACTAACCATCCAACCACCATTAAACCACTCAACTAGCCATCCTACCAACCATTCAGTCAGTCAAACCAACCATTCAACCAATCAAACGACCATTCAACCACCCATCGAATCAACAGACCACCCACCTATCCAATAAACCCACCAAATAACCAACCAACCAGCCAACCAATCCAACCAACCAACAAAACATCCAACCAACAAACCAACCAACCAACCATCGAACCAACCTACAACCATCCAGTCGACCATCCAACAAACCAACCAACCAACCAACCAACCAACCAGCCAACCAACCGTCCAACTTACCAACCAATCGATAACCATTCAACTAACCATCAAACGAACCAATCAACCAACCAACCATCTAACAGACCAATCAACAAACCAACCATCCAATCAACCAAGCATCCAACAAACTAACCAACTAACCATCCAACCACCATTCGACCACTCAACGAGCCATCCTACCAACCATTCAACCAATCCAACCAACCATTCAACCAATCAAACAACCATTCAATAAACCATAGAATCAGCCAAGCATTCAACAAACTAACCATCCGACAAACCATTTACCATTTAACCAATCAACCAACCAACTAACCATCCAACCAATCAACCATCCAACCAATCACCCAGTCAACCAACCAACCAACCAACCAACCAATCAATCAACAAATCAACCAACCATCTAACCAACGATTCTACAAACCATCTAACCAGCTAACCAATCAACAAAACAGTCAATGAACCATTCAACAAACCACCCACCCAACCAACAAACTCACCAAACAACCAACCTATCAACTAACTAACTAACTAACTAACTAACTAACTAACTAACTAACTAACTAACTAACTAACTAACTAACTAACTAACTAACCAACTAATTAACCAACTAACAAACCAACCAACCCACTAACTAACGAGCTAACTAACTAACTCTTCTATCCTAGTTTCATCATCATGTGTCATGCCGATAAATGTAGGCAGTCATGTTTCGCCATCTCACACGATCACCAGAGTCGTGGATTAGCTCTGTTTTCTTGTCTCGACCATGCAATGTAGCAACACATCATCCAGATATTTATTTTTCTGTCTTTCCCTTGTTCTCTCTCTCTCTCTCTCTCTCTCTCTCTCTCTCTCTCTCTCTCTCTCTCTCTCTCTCTCTCTCTCTCTCTCTCTCTCTCCCCCCCCCCCCAAGTCTTGCCAGTTGTCACCAAGTTCTCCAGTTTGTCTCTTCTCATAACGTGACGAAACAATTTTGACTACCTATGTCTAATTTCTCTCATCAGTTTACGTTTATCATTTGCTTCTTGTAGGACTTGCTCATTGGTATTTCTGTCTGTCCATGGTAAACCCTTGTTTAGGGCGTGATTAATTTCCTGTTCTTGCTTCCAGGGAGGCATCTACCTGCTGCAGATCATCGACTGGTACGCCGCCACTTTCTCGTTGATGTTGATCTCTGTGATTGAATGTCTGGTCATCTCGTGGATTTACGGCGTCCAGAGATTTGTCAAGGACATTGAGCTGATGATTGGGAGGCCGCCCTGCGTTGGCTGGCAAATTATGTGGAAATATGTCACCCCTACTTTTGTTATGGTAAGTCATTAAAGATATAGTATAATATACACTAATATGACTGACTGGCACCTTGCCGTCTTGACAGACGATAGTTTGTAAACTGGAGTTACACTCCTCCATAGAGCAAAGCCTGGGCTGAATGTAGAGACCATGTGTTGCCCATGCAGCATGATCCCTCTCTCGGCCTGTCTAGTGTACTCCAGAGGAAAGGTAACACAAATACGTCTGGAACAAGACAAGCTGCAACTGTCCGCCTGTTAGAGCTTCAATCTTAGACCAGTTGCCAACCAATGCTTAGGGCCTGGTCTGCCTTGCCACGACATTTAGTTGTTAGGTTATATTTCCTGGCACCAGGATAAGGCTTGTGCCCTCTCAATTACGCTCCTCCTTCTGAAGCCGTTTGCACAATGTGGGATGTCGTGTTGGTGAGCGCTCACAGAAAGCAAGTAGTATCGTCCATTGTCATACGGTAGCTCATTCACGTCTGAGTACGACCTCTCTCTCTCTCTCTCTCTCTCTCTCTCTCTCTCTCTCTCTCTCTCTCTCTCTCTCTCTCTGTGCATGCGTGCGTGTGTGTGCGCGCGCACATGTATGGAGAAGAAAATAAAAGTCACTTAATATACACTAATATGCCATTGTTAAGTAAGACATTCCACCATTAATCTAACCTGACATCGTCCCATAAACGTATTCTAACAATTCAGTGTGGTATAGTTTCCCTCAGCCTAGATATCCGCATAAGGGATAAGTAAGTAGAGTAAACCACCCTACTACACACATTAGTGCGCTCTGGGCCAACACAAAAGTCCTCCACGAAAAATACAGTTCATCGTCGATGGAATCGGCACTCACTAGAATGAATTCATTGACCTGGGTTTTATCCCACATAGCTGGAATAGTTTTTAGATGTGGCAGTTAGACGTCGGAACCAACAACAATATATCCTGGCCTACCACAGGGATCACCATTATCTTCGGTACTGTTCAACGCCTACACTGGGAGAATCACCAGCGAGCAGATCACTGGACCGGAGAGGACATTGTCAAATGCCGACGATATTTTTGTGTATCGTCAGGGTAAGGATAGCGATCAGGTTGCTGGGGAACTGCATACCGAACTTACACGCATAAGTACTTGGTGTGCTGAAGATGGGGCAATGGTCAACCCAACAAAGGCAACAGTCACATGGTTCTCTTTGAAAAATCATATTGTCAACACGCCAACACCAACTGTTAATCTGTGTTCAGAGACTGTGGAATGAAAGCAGGCAATGAATTACCCGGGGATACGTTTTGATCGAAGCCTTGCTTATAATGAGCACATAGACCAGGTGATAACAAAGGCCAGTGTGGTTTAGCTGCGATGCAGGTGATGGCGACAGGAAACTGTGAGCAGCGCCATTTATGCCTCCTATATGAGAGGCTGGTTATGTCTGTTTTTGAGTATGCGATGGCGATCCTGACTCTCAGCCATAAGCAGATAGAAAGGATGGAAAGGATACAAAACGAAGCTATGCGCATTATTCTTGGATGTACAAGAGATACATCATGCAAAGTGATGCGCTACCTTCTTGATTTTCCAAATATTGAAGACAGACTACAAATTTGCAGAGCACGTGCCTACCTCAGAGTCAATGCAAACACACAACATCCACTGCATAGTGAAATTAGGAAGGTGAAGGGCAGCATGTTAAAAAGAGGAAGGTCGTGGATGGTTCAAGCGGAAGACATTCTTTAACAGGTGTGTTCACTGGAGGACTTAGAAACTGGCGAGGAGTGGGTTCAAGTGCCAACAGATTTCTGTACGACCTTTTCAGTTTGCATCCAACTAGACCAGTGGTTCTCAACCTTTTTTGGCCCATTCCCCCCTTCACCATATTTTCAGAACGCCATTTCCCCCCCCCCCCCCTTTCCTATCAAAAATTTGGCCCGTTCCCCGCTTCACCGTATTTTCAGAACGTCATTCCCCCCCTTTCATATTTCCTATCTAAAAATCCCCTCACCCCTACACAGTATACGTAAAAGTGGAGGGCAAATGTAATAGCATATACTAAAACAAGTCTAGACATCCACATAAAACATGATTTGTGGGTCTACTTACTTTATAAAATGAATTTTAGAAGGACGAGACATATATAACTGTAAAGTATGAAGGGAAAAACTATGTCAAGTAATCGGTTCTTGTATTAACACGATCTTGAAATGGTCTTTCCCCCCCCCCCCCCCCCCCCTGGAAACCATAATTCTCCCCTGGGGGGGAATTCCCCACCGGTTGAAAACCACTGAACTAGACAGAAAATGCAGACACGAAAATCCGGCTGCTGTGGAGGCGGAAGTACAAGCGTTGATTTTTGAGGATTCATTAGACTGTGATACTACAGATGGGTCGGTCGTCCGACATGTGAGAAGCTCATGGGCCTTTACGGCGCGGGCCGGAGGGAGAATTGTGAAGGAGGACTCTGGTGCTTTTGTTGAGATCACAAGTAGCCTGACTATGGAAGTCATGGCAGTAAGTAAAGCAATAGCATGGCTCGAGACACAGGCATTCACTAGGGCATGTGTCCGTAGCGACTCAATGAACATGATCAAGAGGGTAGAGACGGGGTGGGTCCGAAGAGAGTGGTTGCTGTCTCTGGAGCGGTCTCGGCTGGCAAAGATTAGTTTCATCTTCGTGAAAGTGCACGCGGGAGTACAAGGAAATGAGCGGACTGACAATCTCGCATGTATGGCTAATGTGGAGGGCGGACGCGCCATGGATCAGGCTGACATTCTGAATACGCTACGAGAAGTAAGACTTTTGCGAGAACCAAGTGATGACTGTGAATCTACAACCATGGTCAGACTGCGAGAATAGCAAATTAAAAGAGGTGTGGCCAAACAAGAACACAACGCAGGAAGCCAAAGAAGATTGATAAACCAACACAGAACCAGTTACGTAAGCCGCTACACGCTGCGGGATTTGCTGAGGAGGTGATCCGAGCACGTATGGGCTGAATTGTTCGATGTGCAATGAGGATGATCTGTCGACTAACTAACTATGGCTGGGCCACTGTCCACAGGGCGACCCGCCGAAAGCGCCGCACAAAGCGACGACTCCCAGGCTTTTCCTGAAAAAATGCACTTGTGTACCGAAAAGGCAAACCAGTCAATTCATCGACAGCCGGCCGCCATTGTTCCGAACATGCAGTTCACGCTACAAACAACAGTGGACAGATGTAAAAGCATTCTACACGAATTTCAAAGCTCACAGTGTCGCGCCACGCACTCACTTAGTAGCAGGGCGATGGAACCATGTGCTACCAGCCCAACATGATGAAAATGCGAATGCAGACCGTAGCCACAAGCGTAAACAATCCAGAGGCCGTAACGCTTCAATGCCTATCGGCCATGTTGGGGACCGGAACAAAATAGTGCGCACTGGCCATATCCTGCTAGATCTATACTTGTATAGACCGATCCGCGCTCGGCGGGTTATCTGGTCAGTAGCGCACCGGCTGCCTTTACTTCCCAAAACAATTCCTGGTACTCATTCTAGGATGGATCGATCTGGGAGCCGGTGGCAATTTTAAAAATTCGAATTCTTCCCCTGAGGATTGAATCTATGATTACTGGAACAACAGGTGAGTGTGTAGCCTCTACGCCACCTCGGCTGTCTAAAATCTGGCAAATGCTTTGCAGGTTGTTGCGCTAAACCTTGAGTTTTAGCAGTTTTACTTTCAGTAGTTTGCCATTGTTCTCTGTAAAATAAGTCTAGAATTAAATGCAACCGAAAAGAGGGATACGGAATATGTTGTTGTGGGTTTTTATTCTACATCTAATGATTCTTTAAAATTTTGCGAAACAGCGAAAACTGACGGCCTACTTTTTACGAGGGCAGATTTTAAAATGTGATGTAATTGCTTTCCCCAGTTTACGTGGTTGTTTAGTGTGGGCACACTGGAGCCAGCCAGTATAAATGCCTACACGTTCCCCAGGTGGGCCATTTGCCTGGGCTGGGCCATGGGATCTGCATCACTGATTCCGCTTCCGGTGGCCGCAATACTGGGCCTACGAAGGGAGAAAACCGGAACCTTGTGGCAGGTACTGTTTGCTCCAACACAGTAGGTTACTTCGCTTCGTGTGTTTTCGATGTGTGCTTTCTCTTCGTGGTTTTCTAACTCCGTTTGTTTGTCGTCTTGTCGTTAAGATGCGAGAGTGGCTAAGAGGTGATGTGTTCGACTTCTTGTCTTTATGATGTTAGTTATTTGCATATCTTTTACAGGACGTTACAATCAATCCCTGTATTTTTTGGCTGTTTGTGATTTCTTAGCAAGTTTGGGTTCAGTAATCTGCAATTGCTTTTTGAACGACCGGCACTCATACTGAAAATCAACGTAAGGCGGTCCGCTGCCAAATCGCCGCAGCTGTGTTTAGAACGCGGTATGCAGGATTACGAATTGCGTCTATAACCCTTTCACCACCGAGTCAGTTTTAAGATGTGGGAGTGGCTAAGAGGTGACGCACTTCGTCTTCTTGTCTTTAAGATGTGGGAGTGGCTAAGAGGTGGCGCACTTCGTCTTCTTGTCTTTAAGATGTGGGAGTGGCTAAGAGGTGACCCACTTCGTCTTCTTGTCTATAAGACATGGGAGTGGCTAAGCGACACCAGAGAAGCAATTATCTGTTTGAGGATGTTAATTGAAAAAAATATATAGACATTCAAAAAAGTATATATGTTTGTTTTATAGACTACAAGAAGCTTTTGATAGAGTACAACATGAACAACTAATTACGCGCCTTCAAGATATAGGAGTAGACTGAAAGGACATCAGACTCATTAGTAACTTGTACTGGGAACAAGTGGCGTCTATTAGATGCGGAAATAACTAATCGTCTCCTATAGAGATAAAAAGAGGAGTACGGCAGGGATATGTACTATCCCCAAGCCTCTTCAACCTATACACAGAAAGAATTTTTAAATAAGTTGAAATGTCTGGACTTAACATCAGTGGAAGAATCATAAACAATCTTAGATATGCTGACAATACCGTGTTACTAGCAGAAAGTGAGCAAAAGTTGCAAGACCTAGTGGAAGAAGTAAACAGGCACAGTGCAGAATGTGGCTTAGATATTAACACCCCCCCCCCCCCTATTATAATTAGCAGTGAAAAGAAAAGGTCATCAATGAACATCACAGTAAACGGGCAGATACTAGAACAAGTAACACATTTCTCTTATCTTGTACACATAATAAGAGATGATGGGAAGTGGAATAGAAATCAAAAAGAAAATAGGAATGGCCAAAAATGCTTTCAACGGCATGAAATTAGTATTAACATCTAGAGAGATTAATAACGCATTAAAAATGAGAATTGTCAAATGCTACGTACATTCAAAGCTACTGTATGGCGCGGAAGCCTGGACATTGAACAAGCAACTAGAAATTCGCATAGAAGCCCTGGAGATGTGGATATACAGACGAATGTGTCGTATTTCATGGAGACAAAAACAATCATATTCAGAGGTTCTAGAAAAAATGGGAATGAAGAGAGAGTTGATGAAAGAGATAAAGAGAAGACAAGTGAAATATTTTGGCCACGTTAAAAGACATGATACGCTTATAAATACCATACTGGAAGACAAGGTTGAGGGCAACCGAGCAAGAGGTAGACAACGATACAAGTGGGAAGATAACATCAAGAGATGGACAGACATCAGCCTGGCAGAATGTATAGTCAAGGCGAGAGACAGACAGTGTTGGAAATTCATTGCAGCCAACCTTCATTGTGGAGACGGCACATAATTGATTGATTGATTGAGTGGCTAAGAGGTGACGTTGTTCGTCCTCTTCTCTACATGATGTGGGAGTGGCTAAGAGGTGAAGTTGTTCGTCTTCTTCTCTACAAGATGTGGGAGTGGATAAGAGGTGACGTTGTTCGTCCTCTTCTCTACAAGATGTGGGAGTGGCTAAGAGGTGACGTTGTTCGTCTTCTTCTCTACAAGATGTGGGAGTGGATAAGAGGTGACGTTGTTCGTCTTCTTCTCTACAAGATGTGGGAGTGGCTAAAAGGTGACGTTGTTCGTCTTCTTCTTTACAAGATGTGGGAGTGGCTAAAAGGTGACGTTGTTCGTCTTCTTCTTTACAAGATGTGGGAGTGGATAAGAGGTGACGTTGTTCGTCCTCTTCTCTACAAGATGTGGGAGTGGCAAAGAGGTGACGTTGTTCAACTTCTTCACTACAAGATGTGGGAGTGGATAAGAGGTGACGTTGGTCGTCCTCTTCTCTACAAGATGTGGGAGTGGATAAGAGGTGACGTTGGTCGTCCTCTTCTCTACAAGATGTGGGAGTGGATAAGAGGTGACGTTGGTCGTCCGCTTCTCTACAAGATGTGGGAGTGGCTAAGAGGTGAAGTTGTTCGTCTTCTTCTCTACAAGATGTGGGAGTGGATAAGAGGTGACGTTGTTCGTCCTCTTCTCTACAAGATGTGGGAGTGGCTAAGAGGTGACGGTGTTCGTCCTCTTCTCTTTAAGATGTGGGAGTGGCTAAGAGGTGACGTTGGTCGTCCTCTTCTCTACAAGATGTGGGAGTGGCTAAGAGGTGAGGTTGGTCGTCCTCTTCTCTACAAGATGTGGGAGTGGATAAGAGGTGACGTTGTTCGTCCGCTTCTCTACAAGATGTGGGAGTGGATAAGAGGTGAGGTTGGTCGTCCTCTTCTCTACAAGATGTGGGAGTGGCTAAGAGGTGAGGTTGGTCGTCCTCTTCTCTACAAGATGTGGGAGTGGATAAGAGGTGACGTTGTTCGTCCGCTTCTCTACAATATGTGGGAGTGGATAAGAGGTGACGTTGTTCGTCCGCTTCTCTACAAGATGTGGGAGTGGATAAGAGGTGACGTTGTTCGTCCTCTTCTCTACAAGATGTGGGAGTGGCTAAGAGGTGACGTTGGTCGTCCTCTTCTCTACAAGATGTGGGAGTGGATAAGAGGTGACGTTGGTCGTCCGCTTCTCTACAAGATGTGGGAGTGGCTAAGAGGTGAAGTTGTTCGTCTTCTTCTCTACAAGATGTGGGAGTGGATAAGAGGTGACGTTGTTCGTCCTCTTCTCTACAAGATGTGGGAGTGGCTAAGAGGTGACGGTGTTCGTCCTCTTCTCTTTAAGATGTGGGAGTGGCTAAGAGGTGACGTTGTTCGTCCTCTTCTCTACAAGATGTGGGAGTGGATAAGAGGTGAGGTTGGTCGTCCTCTTCTCTACAAGATGTGGGAGTGGATAAGAGGTGACGTTGTTCGTCCGCTTCTCTACAAGATGTGGGAGTGGATAAGAGGTGAGGTTGGTCGTCCTCTTCTCTACAAGATGTGGGAGTGGCTAAGAGGTGAGGTTGGTCGTCCTCTTCTCTACAAGATGTGGGAGTGGCTAAGAGGTGACGTTGGTCGTCCTCTTCTTTACAAGATGTGGGAGTGGCTAAAAGGTGACGTTGTTCGTCTTCTTCTTTACAAGATGTGGGAGTGGCTAAAAGGTGACGTTGTTCGTCTTCTTCTTTACAAGATGTGGGAGTGGATAAGAGGTGACGTTGTTCGTCCTCTTCTCTACAAGATGTGGGAGTGGCAAAGAGGTGACGTTGTTCAACTTCTTCACTACAAGATGTGGGAGTGGATAAGAGGTGACGTTGGTCGTCCTCTTCTCTACAAGATGTGGGAGTGGATAAGAGGTGACGTTGGTCGTCCGCTTCTCTACAAGATGTGGGAGTGGCTAAGAGGTGATGTTGTTAGTCTTCTTCTCTACAAGATGTGGGAGTGGATAAGAGGTGACGTTGTTCGTCCTCTTCTCTACAAGATGTGGGAGTGGATAAGAGGTGACGTTGTTCGTCCTCTTCTCTACAAGATGTGGGAGTGGCTAAGAGGTGACGGTGTTCGTCCTCTTCTCTTTAAGATGTGGGAGTGGCTAAGAGGTGACGTTGGTCGTCCTCTTCTCTACAAGATGTGGGAGTGGCTAAGAGGTGACGTTGTTCGTCCTCTTCTCTACAAGATGTGGGAGTGGATAAGAGGTGAGGTTGGTCGTCCTCTTCTCTACAAGATGTGGGAGTGGCTAAGAGGTGACGTTGTTCGTCCTCTTCTCTACAAGATGTGGGAGTGGCTAAGAGGTGACGTTGTTCGTCCTCTTCTTTACAAGATGTGGGAGTGGCTAAGAGGTGACGTTGTTCGTCTTCTTCTCTACAAGATGTGGGAGTGGCTAAGAGGTGACGTTGTTCGTCCTCTTCTCTACAAGATGTGGGAGTGGCTAAGAGGTGACGTTGTTCGTCTTCTTCACTACAAGATGTGGGAGTGGATAAGAGGTGACGTTGTTCGTCATCTTATCTTTAAGAAGAAGAAGAAGAAGAAGAAGAAGAGGAAGAAGAAGAAGAAGAAGAAGAAGAAGAAGAAGAAGAAGAAGAAGAAGAAGAAGAAGAAGAAGAAGAAGAAGAAGAAGAAGAAGAAGAAGAAGAATATGTCCCTGCGCCACAAGGCGTGTACCATAACAAATTATATCTCGACAATCTGTAATTATCGAGGACTTTTGTATAATGGCTAGGATGTTGTATTGGCAATAGCATGTGCGCGGGCAGATGTGAGTTGATTCCCACACTCGTCGTTCGCTACGTGAGGGAAAAACCGGCCGCCGATTTATCCGCGCACTCAACCCTATAACATATGATGTTCTTAACTGATCACATACACACATCAGTTTCTCGCAACTGGGCTTGTTTTAATTTAATTTAATTAGACATTGAAACTGTGGGAAATGTATTTACATGTGATTTTTTATTTTAAATCTCTAGCGCGTAAAAAAACTGGCACAACCGGCTTACAACTGGGGTCCTGCTAGGGAGGAGGACAAACTAAACTACTTCATGTCCATGGACCAGTTCGATCGAGAGCGATTTGAATCTGCCTTCTTCAACCTGGACAGAGATCGTTACCTCCCACTAAGGGAAACAGACAGCGAGGGCAGGACTTTGCGGGTGAATATAGAACCGGGAGTCAAATCCGTGCCTCCGGGTGAATACATGCTTCCTATGGAGGCAGGACAATATTTCCCCGTTTTATTTCCTACATTAGAACACCTTTTTAGCAAGTCAGATACCTTACCTAAGAGGGAGAATATACCCACAATTTCAGCTGCTACGGTTGATGGGCCGCAGCTGCACCCTGAGTAAAGTAGTTCCTTTCAAAATGTCACCACATGTAGAATTCGGTAAAGCGGGAATGACAGGAGTGAACCGCGACCGCGTACTGACGCTTGATTAATTTTCTAGACCAAATTAATTTTTGGGGCAAGTGGAAGATTTGTCACAACTAAATTATCAAATGTTAATAAATATTCATTCTATTTTTATGGTGTTTTGTGTTATTTACATGTTAAAAAAATATAATATCTGGACGCATGAATAACGTCAGCTGGAAGATGCGTTGCAGAGATAACGAACTTACAAATACAAGCAAACTCTGAATTATATCAAATTAAAAACATTTAATGCAATAATTCCTTGTCATTGGAAGTTAGAAAAAGAATTCTTGCATGTTACATAAATCACACGGCTGCGAATCCTGGACAATTAGTAAACAAGCGAAAGAAGATGTGATTTCATAGAAAAACGCAAAAAATGCCTTGGACAGTCCAAATGAGCATTGTGGACAATTTGAGGGAGGCTAAGTCTCCCTGGCCAAGGGGTTAACGTTCGTAATCCCCTATATCCACGTGGTAAAAACACACGGGCGAGAATCGGCAGCTGAAAAATGCTGATGTTGACTGCAACGTTCTATAAGAGATATGCAACATAAAAAATGTCCCTAAGACAATTTATCACAAACAATAGAAAGAGGCAGTCTTCATTGTTTGGCCACATTAAGAGAAGACAAATATTGGCACATGTTGTGACAACTGGAAATGTTTGGGGAAAGAGAGATAGAGGAAGACAGTGAGAGATAATTCTGGACAGTTTATGTCATTGCACGGAAGGGTATCAGCACACAAACTGATACATTCTATTAGAGATCACAAGATATGGAGAAACATGATCTCCCATGCCTAGAGGCAAGCCACTTGGTGATCATGATCAGCAATATCTTTATAAATGTGCACGTTAATCATGGATCATTTCGCAATCACTAAAGATGAAAATGACAGAACATGAGGAGAGGCAGAGGGAGACCAAGACAGAAGATACTGGACAGTTTGACATCATGACATGTAGGAACATCAGTATCAGACATGATTGGCAGAACGAGAGACAGAAGATTATGGACAGACATAGCCACTAATGCCACAGGGCATGGACTATAAAAAGATTGACAATAGAAGAGAAGAGAATCAACACACCCGATTCTTGAAGGCGGAGCGGCTCCTCACCTACTCCAAGATTCCTACAACCTTGGCGGTCGTGACGACAGAGGGCAGCGAGATGCCGACCACAGTGTCAATCAACAAGAGAATGCAGCAGCCAGAGAGATTCATCCCAAGAGTCAATCAATGTTCCAGATGCCACAAGGCCGGCCACAGCAGAGCAGCATGTCGTAGTAAAACGGAAATATGCCGGTACTGCACCGATCACCACGCCTTCAAGGAGTGCCCGCTGGCCAAGCTGGACACGGACTTCCGAGCACCCAACAACAACAGTAAGTGCGCCAACTGCCTGGGCAAACTTGGAGCAAGATACTTGGGCTGCCCGTACATCCATAGACACAGAGACGTGTTAAAGATCGCCATCAATACCAAGACGTCATATAAGGAAGCAATGCGGAGGTGCGAGACACGTGCGTGTCGTCGTGGTCGTCGCTTTTTCGCACTGCGAGCGCTAACAAGTCAAGTCGCATTATTCTGTCAAGAAGCCTGATTCGCGGGAAAATGCCACGTGGAAAGTCCAACAACAAGAAACACGCTGTTGCCAAGATGTGCAGCGTGGGAGCCGACAACAAGAAGAAGAACGTCGAGAGCCCACATGCTAGCTGCATCAAAGAGCCTGATACTACAGCCATTACTTAAGCTACTTCGAAGGAGAAGATTGACAGCCCAACACAGTCAAGAACCAAGACAGCAGAGAAGAAGGAGGAGAAAGACAACAGAGTCGGAAACACCGACTCAAAAACAGTCCGATGGGTCGTCAAGCGGATACCAGTGGAGCTGACAGATGAAGAAATCCTGAAGCAGCTACGTGAAGAGAACCTTCACATCCGATTCTTGAAGGCGGAACGGCTTCTCACGTACTCCAAGATACCTACAACTTTGGCAGTAGTGACGTCGGAGGGCAGCGAAATGCCGATCACAGTATCAATCAGCAAGAAAACTCAACAGCCAGAGAGATTCATCCCAAGAGTCAATCAATGTTCAAGATGCCAGAGGGCCGGCCACAGCAGAGCAACATGTCGCAGTAAGACGGAAATCTGTCGATACTGCGCCGATCACCACGCCTTCAAGGAGTGTCCGCTGGCCAAGCTGGACACGGACTTCCGAGCTCCAAACAACAAAAAAGTGCGCCAACTGCCTGGGCAAGCATGGAACAAGATACTTGGGCTGTCCGTACCTGCAACGACACAGAGATGTCTTGAAGATAGCCATCACCACAAGGACACCATATAACGAAGCAATGCGGAGGTGCGGGACAGCCACGGGCATCTCACAAGATGAAAGAGCCCAACTACAAAGGCAGATCGACGAGTTAAAGAAACAAGTCAAGGCACTGTTGACGCCTAACCCGACCAGCGACAACGAGAATCTACTGCCAGAAATAAAGGAGATCCAGCAAAACATCAAGCGAGAAGTGGAACAGATGACCGCGCTGAAGCAGGAAAACGAAGAAATGCTACGCAATATAAAAGCGGAGAGAGAGAGCGGCTAAAAGCTGAAATGAAATAAACTCAAAACAAACCAGCAGAAGCCAGACAAGAGACCGCAAAAAAGCCTAAAGAAACACAACAAAAAACCGAGCCTGAGACGCAAGACAAAACTAGCAGCCGAACCTCGACGCCCAAAAAATCCAAGGGGAAAGCAACATCCCGCCAGACAGCCGAAGAAAGCCAAGATGAGGAACCCTTCGACGCCACGGAGTGGTGCATAGCAGAAGAAAAAGAACGGGCAAGGGAAGAGGAACTCAGGCACGAAGAATACATGATGAAACAGGAAGCAAAAGGAAAGAAGGTGAAGAAACTCAAGGGGAAACCCATAGAATACCCCGAGATATTCTCTGGCTGGCACACCGGCATTGATTACTATATCGAGGACGGAGAGATCGTCCCATGGCTGACAACAGAGGAAACAATCGAAAAACAGCAACTACTTAAAGACGAAAGTGAAAGCATCGAAAAGCTTCTACGGGCACTACACAGAACAGGAGGCAAAAAAAAAAAAAAACGAAATAAAAAGTCCTTTTAAGGACCAGTCAAGCCAGGAGCCTGCGCCAACAAAGAAAACAACAAGAGAAATATGCACAAAGGACAGCCGCCGATCGATCCCCTAGTTGGAGTGGGATTACGAAAAGTCCTTATAAGGACTGCAGTCAGTCAAGCCAGACGAGCCAGGAGCCTACTCAAACAAAGAAAACCACAAGAACAGACGAGCACAAAGGATAGCCGACGACCGATCCCACTGCTGACGTCACAGACACAAACGATACATAACCAGTCCGAGATAGGACTCACAAGACAAGAATTAGGGTGAATAAACCCACAAAAACCACGGACCTCAACAATAACCACAGCTGATGAAGCAGGTTAGACGAGGCCGAATTTGGAATTTTTGTTTTTGAAAATTGGAATTGGAATTGGGTGCGGGACAGCCACGGGCATCTCGCAAGATGAAAAAGCACAACTACAAAGCCAGATCGACGAGTTAAAGAAACAAGTCAAGGCACTGCTGACGCCGAATCCGACCAGCGACAAGGAGAATCTACTGGCGGAAATAAATAAGATCAAGCAAGAAGTGGAACAGATGGCCGCGTTGAAGCAGGAAAACGAAGAAATGCTAAGCACCATAAAAGCGGAGAGAGAGCGGCTAAAAACTGAAATGAAATCAACTCAAAACAAACCAACAGACAACAGAGAAGCCGCAAGAAACCCAACAAAAAAACCCGAGCCGGAACCGCAAGATAAAACCAGCAGCCGAACCACGACGCACGAAACACCCAAGGGGAAACCAACATCTCGCCAGACAGCCGAAGAAAGACAAGGTGGGGAACCTTTTCGACGCCATGAAGTGGTTCATAAAGGAACCTACCCTGGAGGAAATGGAGGAGTGCATATAAGCAGAAAAGAAACGGGCAAGGCAATAGGAACTCAGGCACGAGGAATACATAAGGAGACAGGAAGCAAAAGGAAAGAAGCCCAAGAAACTCAGGGGGAAACCGACAGAATACCCTGAATTACACTATGACTATAATACCGGCATCGAGTACTACATAGAAGACGGAGAGATCGTCCCATGGCTGACCACAGAGGAAGCAGTCGAAAGACAGCAAGAACTTAAAAGCTAAAGTGAAAAAAAGCGCAAGGTGGTTAAAATCATCGAAAAGCTCATACAGGCATTACACAGAAATGAAGGTAAAAAGACCAAATAAAAAGTCCTTATAAGGACTGCAACCAGACAAGCCAGGAGCCTGCACCAACAAAGAAAACCACAAGAGGAGACGAGCACGAAGGATAGCCGCCGACCAATCCCCAGCTGACGCCACAGACACAAACCAACATAACCACTCCGAGATAGGACTCACAAGACAAGAATTAGGGCGAATATACCCACAAAAATCACGGACCTCAACAATAATCACAGCTGAAGAGGCAGGTTGAACGTGGCCGAATTTGGAATTTTTGTTTTGAAAATTGGAATTGGAGAGACAGAAGGCTGTGGACACACATGGTTACCAATGCGACATGGCATGGACTATAAAAAGACTGGCAGTACACGAGACAGAAGGCTGTGGGAATACATGATCACCAACGTCACACGGCATAGACTAGAACCGTGCGGTAGATGTTCTCAGTAAGATGCAAGTCTTCGAAATGCCGCCCCTGACATGTTTTGTTTTATTCCTTTAAAAATGCCGCCCCCTTATGAAGCCCCCTTACGGTGCCGCTATATGGCCACCTCTCTGTATCATAGGACGGTACTGTCCTGGCATGGACAATGAGAAGATTGGCAGCACAAGATACAGAAGGCTGTGGACAGACATGGTCACCAATGCCAAAAGGTATAGACTAAAAGAAGAAGACAGAAGATAATATAAACTTGTGAATTTCTACTTCTTCTTCTGTCGTTCGCTTGAAATTTGTCTGTATCTGCAATGTTGTCTCTTGTATGAATTTAACTGTTGTTTCAGTTCACTCAATTGTCCACAGAGTTTATCTTTCACTGTCGTTTCTCTATGCCAGAGGGTTTGCCTAGGATTATATTTTCGGCAGTTTTGGAGAATGTGATCTGCTGTCTGCGGCGTCAATTCAGATGTGCACATTGCTCTTTCACCAGTCTTGAATTTTGCATAAACGTGGTTGCGTAATCTATTGTGTTATGTTCTGAGGTACAGAATAATAATTTGTTCTGGTTTGTTCATAAAGTGGCAGTTGCCTTGAAGTAGTGTTGGTGGCTTTCTGATTTATTTGATCATTATTTTCTTTTGATAATATGCACCATTATGTTGTTCTTCTATTGCTCCTTCCTTAGCTATTCGATCAGCAGTCTCATTTCCATGTACTCCACGATGAGATAATATGCACTGTATGGTGTGACCTTACGCCGGCTGCCTAATTCAATTAGAAGTGTTCGTAATACTGACAATTTCCCAGAAAGCAGCGTGTCAAGTACTAATTTTATCAGCTTGTGACTTTAAATGTGACAGAAAAAAATTCTTAGAATTCAGCGGATGAAGAAGAGAAAAAAAGATAGATTCTACAAGATGTGAACATTGGAATAGAGCTGTTTCAGAAAGTGCATAGTAAAGTCATAGTAAAGTCAGTTAGTAAGACACACCCAAGACACAATGGACATACTTTGAGATGAACGGGCCCTCCGTCGCTGATGTGGTCAGTATCACATGGGCCGCCTTTACTTCCAGCAGAAGTCTTCGAGAAGACTGCCCCCTTGAACCCAATTCCGTAGTCCGGAATCGAACCCACGTCTTCGGAGTGCAGGGGGCGTAACTATTTCGACACAGAGACACCAAAGTGGATGAAACAACTTGGATTAAAGGACGTAAATGTGATTGGAGGAGATTTGTGTGACTGGAGGAAATATGTGTGATTGGAGGAGATGTGTGTGATTGGAGGAAATATTTGTGATTGGAGGAGACATGTGTGAATGGAGAAAATATGTGTGATTGGAGGAAATATGTGAGATTGAAGGAGACATGTGTGAATGGAGGAAATATGTGTGATTGGAGGAAATATATGTGACTAGCTGACTCGGCCCGGCTTCGCCCAGGCCCTGGAGGGGATCTATCTATCTATCAGTCTGTCTGTCTGCTTGTTTGTCTGTCTGTCTGTCTGTCTGGCTGACCCGGCCCGGCTTCACCCAGTCCCTGGTGGGGAGCATCTCATTTAATTAATATAAGTAGTCATATAAGCTCTCCCGTTCCCGACTATCTGTCTGTCTGTCTGTCTGTCTGTCTGTCTGACCCGGCTTCACCCAGTCCCTGGTGGGGAGCATCTCATTTTATTCATATACGTAGTCATATAAGCTCTCCCGTTCCCGACTATCTGTTTGTCTGTCTATCTGTCTGTCTGTCTGTCCCGGCCCGGCTTCACCCAGTCCCTGGTAGGGAGCATGTCATTTAATTCATTCATATAAGTAGTCAAATAAGCTTCCGTTCCCGACTATCTGTCTATCTATCTGACCCGGCGTGGTTTCGCCCAGCTCCTGGCGCACAGTAACTTAAAAGAATGTCCTTCCACACACCATTCATTATTTTTAATGAAAACTGTTTTTAATCACCGACATGACAGTTGATAAGTTTTGTAAGCAGAAAAAGATGGGTTAAAATGTTATGCATAATGCATTATTTTTATGCAAACTTTAAAAATATCTTAAAGATTATATCATTATTCCCGGCTTCACCCAGTCCCTGGTAGGGAGCATGTCATTTAATTCATTCATATAAGTAGTCAAATAAGCTTCCGTTCCCGACTATCTGTCTATCTATCTGACCCGGCGTGGTTTCGCCCAGCTCCTGGCGCACAGTAACTTAAAAGAATGTCCTTCCACACACCATTCATTATTTTTAATGAAAACTGTTTTTAATCACCGACATGACAGTTGATAAGTTTTGTAAGCAGAAAAAGATGGGTTAAAATGTTATGCATAATGCATTATTTTTATGCAAACTTTAAAAATACCTTAAAGATTATATCATTATTTAATATAACTCATATGCCTAAAAATAACTATAGACAAAGAGTTTAACAATAGTGCAGGTAAGTCCAACAATATGACTATAAAGTATATAGAAATGTTATTAAAAGTTATGCCCCTTGAAATAACTTTTCTAGAGTGAAGTCCCCCTGCTATATAGACATTATATAATGAAAATGGAAAAGTAAATGTTATTAAATAAGTCGAAGATTTTACATTAAGAAATTATTATAGTCGGTTGCCAATGAATGAAAGGAAGACGTATAGAAAATTTCATCTCAATCGGATGTACCGTTATCGAACGCATCCAATACATAAATCCTCACACACAAACAAACATACACTCTGTTTTATAGATATAGATTGGAGTTAGTATGTGTGTTTGGAGGAAGTATGTGTGATTGGAGAATGTATGTATGATTGTAGGATGTATATGTGTGATTACATGATATATGCATTATTGAAGGAACTATGTGTGACTGGAGGAAATATGTGTGATTGGAGGAAATATGACTGATTGGAGGATATATGTGTGATTACATGAGATATGTATTATTTAAGGAAACAGTTCCCAGTGCTGACTGTTATAGTGACCACAGATTACTCACAGGAACATTGAGGATAAAGTTGAAGAAAGTCAAGTATACAACAGGGAACACTAAATATGATTTGTGTACATTGAGTAATGACAAGGAAATACAAAACAAATTCAACATAGAAGTACAGAACAGATTTGAAATATTGTCTGATCTAGAGATCCTATTCCAGGATGTGGATGATCAATGGGAAATATTAAAGAATTCAATCAATATGGCTGCAGAAACAACTATTCCAAAATTAAAGAAGGTGGGTCGTAAGAAATGGATGACTGAGGAAATTTTACACTTAATGGAAACAAGAAGACTCAACAAAAATAATCCTGCCAAATATGAAGAAATTCACAGACAAGTCAGAATATTATGTAGGAAGGCAAAAGAATCATGGCTTGAGGAAAAGTGCTTAGAAATTGAAAAACAACACAACAGTCAAAATACCAAATTAGTGCACAAAAGGATTCAGGAACTTACTAATAAAAGAACAAGTACATCAACAGGCTGTCTAAGAACTAAAGATGGCAAAATCATAATAGAAAAAGATCAGATTCTACATGTATGGACAGACTATGTGAAAGACCTGTATAATGATAACAGAGAGGAACAGTATGCTATTAGATTTAATAATGAAGGACCAGCAATTTTAAAGATGGAGGTTCAAAATGTTCTTAAGCATATGAAAGCTGGCAAGGCCCCCGGTGCAGATAACATCACAACAGAAATGATTAAAGCTTTAGAAGAATTTGGACTAGAGCAAGTCACTAGACTGCTGAACACATTATATGATACTGGAGATATACCTTCTGAATTATGTAATTCTGTATTTATTGCAATCCCAAAGAAATCAGGAACCTTAGAATGTGATCAACATAGAACAATTAGTATAATGAGTCACATCACAAAGATTTTGTTACGAATTATCATGCAAAGAGTGAGGAAGAAAATACAACCTGAAATAGGGGAAGAACAATGTGGTTTTGTAGAAGGAAAGGGTACAGTAAATGCTGTGTATATGCTGCGAACAGTTATTGAACGTGCTTTGAAAGTAAACAAGGATATACATCTTTGCTTTATTGACTACACAAAGGCTTTTGATAGAGTAAGACATGTCAACATTGTGGATATGCTTGCAGATCTACAAATTGATGGGAAAGACATTAGACTTATAAAAAACATATATTGGAAACAACAAGCTGCCATAAGAATTGATAATGAAGTAGGACAATACCAACCTATTAAGAGAGGTGTTAGGCAGGGATGTGTAATGTCTCCAGATCTTTTTTCCTTATACAGTGAAAATATTTTCAGAAATGTAGAAGACCTAAATGGAATCAGCATTGGAGGACGAAACATAAATAACATTAGATATGCAGATGATACAGTATTGATTGCAGACAATGCACAGGATCTGCAACAATTAGTAGACGCTGTGGTTGTACACAGTGAGCAGCTGGGGTTAGAATTAAATTGTAGGAAGACACAGGTTATGGTCGTCACTAGGAAGAATGAAGTACCACAATGTAATATACAAGTAAATGGAAATATTCTTCAACAAGTGAATCGGTTCAATTATCTCGGAACAGTCATAACATCTGATGGCAGATGCCTTGAAGAGATTAGAACAAGAATCGCCATTGCGAAAGTAGCCTTTAGCAAGATGAAAAACATTCTGACCAATAAAATGATGTCAATTGAAACGAGAAAAAGAGTGTTGAGGGGATACATAGAGCCTGTTCTTTTGTATGGATGTGAAACTTGGACAATGTGCAGTCAAGCTGAAAAACATCTGATGGCTGCAGAAATGTGGTTTCTGAGGAAAATGCAAAGAATACCATGGACAGATAGAAAAACCAATGACCAAGTACTACAAGAGACAAATGAAAATCGTAGATTGATTAGAGAAATTAGACGTAGACAGTCAACATTTTTTGGACATGTTATGAGAAGAAATGGACTGGAGAACTTGGTGACAGCTGGCAAGATCGTGGGGAACAGACCAAGAGGAAGACCGAGAGGAAAATACCTGGATGGCTTGGACACATGGCATGGACGAGACAGGAACACTGAGCTGATCCACGACTCTGGTGATCGAGTGAAATGGCGAATCATGACCGCCCACGCTTTCCGGCATGGCACATGATTGATTGAAGGAATTATGTGTGATTGGAGGAAATATGTGTGGTTGGAGGGAATATATGTGATTGGAGGAAATATGTGTGATTTGAGGAAACATGTGTGATTGAAGGAGATATGTATGATTGGAGGAGACGTGTGATTGAAGAAAATATGTGTGATTGGGGGAAATATGTGCGATTAGAGGAGATATGTGTGACTGGAAGAAATATGTGTGATTGAAGGACATATGTGTGACTGGAAGAAATATGCTTTACTGAAAGAGACAATTGAAATGCCTATCCAACATTGACGGAAATAGCTTAGTTTGAAAGAAATAACTGAAACAATTGGGATTTCAGGAAATAATTTGTAATTAAGGAACTTCGTGAGATTGACAAAAATAACTGGAATTGAAATAAATATTTGGGATGGAAGAAAATAACTATCAGTGAAGGAAATACATTTTAATTGAAGGACAAACATCCTGCAGTAAGAACATGTTTGGAATGAAGGAAATATCAAGGATTGGAGGAGTAACTTTGAACTGAACGGGGCAAATAACTGGATTTTGGAAGTAATTTGGATTTAAGGACATAAATAAGAATGAACCAAATATTTCGAAATGAAGGAAATAACTGGCATTAAAGAAAACAGCCATAATTTAACAAAATAAGTGGCATAGAATAAAACTGTGACTCATCTCATCTAATCATGTTCCTCTTATACCTTACAGTGTCGAGGTGAAGTATAAACAGCGGGAGAGTGCCCGCTTATGGGCTTCAAATATCGATATTCTCATGGAGTGTTCATCGTTTACGTGGTCGGCCTCTTCCTCTGCTTCCCTCTGGTCTGTAAATCATTGCTTGTTGTGGTATTCTATTAGTTGGTAACCTACTTGCATGGCCAAACCATTCGACTTGCTGCCTTCTAATAAAATCTAGGGCAGCAATAACCCCCACTTTAGTCCTGATTTCTTCATTTCTGATCTTACCTCTTCTTGATACATTGAGTATTCTTCTCAGGAATCTCATTTCTGTTGTGATTTTTCTTTTCTCTTTTTCTGTCATTGTCCAGGTTTGGCATTGGTAACATAGAGTTGGTAGGAAGATTGTGTTGTAAAGTACTTTCTGAGTAGTTATTGATACATGTTTGTTCTTTGGTATTGGTGCCATTTGTCCAATGAGTTGGTTTGCCTTATTGCATCTATTTTCGATCTCTTCTTCTGATTTGCCATTTGATGATATTATACTTCCTAGGTACTTTAAACTTTTTACTTGTTTCAAGGAATGTTCGTTTAGGTGAATCGTTGTTGCTTTTTCTTCTTTAGTTATAGTCAATACCTCTGTTTTACTTGTGCTAATTTTCATGTTATGTTCCCTACACATTTCGTTTAGTCTATTTGTGCGGTCTTGTAATTCAGCTTCCGATTTTGCTATTAGTGCATGGTCGTCTGCAAACAGGAGTTCTCTAATGGTTAGATTTGCAGATGTTTCTTCTTCTGTGTACTCGTCATGCGATGTTCTTGCGGTCTCTGTTTGGCTAGTTTGTCTCCATATGTTGTCTGTATATTAGGGTTGAGACCGATTAATTTAAAATTAATAGTTAACTTTTGAGAAATTTCGATTAAAGCAAAACATTTATAGTCATATAACTCACATTATAGTCGTATATGTCAAAAATCGAAATAACACTGGATTGTCTTGTTCATATGTCATCTAATAATCAACTATGCAAACAGACGAGTATGTTGACAGTATTTGCTTCAAGTGACGAGCGCGTCTTATTAACAATATAACCAGCAGAGCTGAACAATCGTTCACATGGAACTGAGGTAGCCGGTATGCACAGAATGGGCTTGGCAAGGAATGCCAATTTTGGATATCGATGTTCATTAAGTTTCCACCATTGTAAAGCAACTTTCTTATCCATTTCAGACTCAATTAGCTTAATACTTTCTTCATTTCGTTCACATATAGTTTCATTGTCAATGTCAGTATCATCTGCTGCAGCAGTCTCCATCTGCTCATCATGAACATTAACTGCTATTTGTTGTTCAATACGTGACCAAGTTCGTTCTTTTGCATCTTTTGACAAACACTTCAGGTATTTGTAGCGTGGATCAAGTGCTGTTGCAATCTGTAGTATGTCAATATTTGTCATATTAGCAACACGTTCACTGAAGTCATTAATACATGCTGCCTTAAAATTATCTATGTAGCCCGGATCATCATCATGTACAGTCATATGCTTTGTCAACGATGATAGCAGTGGCAATACACAGTTACATGAAACATAATCTTGACCGCCAAGCAGGACCGTGGTCTGACAGAATAAGTACAAAACTTTGACATATTTCGAAATCTTCTCTTAATCTGAACCTGACAGTTTTGGACCCTTGCATTGCTTTTTTTCCATCTGACATGTAGACAGTTAATGCTTCTCTGACCTGTAGAAGACTCTGTAGCATAATAAATGTTTCATCTTGTTGGTACATCTTCCTGCAGCTTACACATTGGTGACTCAGTACAATTTTGCAACTCGGTTGTGTTTGCAGCACTATGTTTAAAATGTCCGTCAATTTTTCGACATCCGGTTCATTTGTATAAGTGATGGGAGAAAAGTTTTCGATTAATCGTTAAACAAATTAATCGTAAAAAAAAAAATGAACGATCAATCGATTAATTAATCGTTAACTTCCGCAGCCCTACTATATATGTTATAAACAAGAGAAGGGACAGGACACAACCTTGTCGTACTCCGGATCTTAGGGTGAAGGGTTCTGAGTGTCCTCCAGTTGCTCTCACTATGCATTCACTGTTGTTGTATAAGCTTCTACATAGGTTTGTTAGATGTGTACTCACTGCATATAGTTTAAGGATTTCCCACAGCTTGTTTCTATCTACTCTATCAATTGCCTTTTCTTGGTCGACAAAGGCTACGTAGAGTGTTTCATTGAATTCAATTGATTTTTCTATAAGTTGCCTAAGAGCAGAAATGGCATCTGTGCATCCTTTCATCATCATCTTGATCTTCCACTTCTGCCGTCAAGAGTCGTGGGGAGGAATAATTTGCGTTCCAATGCCCGGTGGGCAGGACTGGATACTGTCATTCCGTGAGGTTGTACCATGTCTTTGATGTCGTCAATCCATTTTCTTCTTGGACGTCCTCGTGGTCTCGTCACAGATGATCTTTGATGTAAGGCCAGTGATGGTAGCTGCTGGTGTTGCATTCTAACGACATGGCCAAACCACTTGATCTTCTGTTTTTCAATAAATGTGGCACAAGGTGTTGATCCCACTGTCTGTCTGATAACAGCATTTATTACTCGGTCTCGGATTGTTAAGTTGGAAGCTCTCCCCAGGCATCTAACTTCGCAGGTGTTGATTTTGCGAAGGTGTAATTTGGATAAAGTCCAGGTTTGAGATTGGTAGCATAGGGTTCGTGTGAATATGCTGTTTATTATCTGTCGTTTTGCGGGCATAGGTATATTTGGATGTTTCAGTAAGGGTGATAGTTGATACGTAAGTGCATTAGCTTTTTTGACATCTGATTTCGATTTCTGTGTCCAACCTGCCATCTTCTGTGATCATACTTCCAAGATATTTGAATTTTTAAACTTATTTCAGAGTTGTGCTATTTATCTGTATACTTAGTGGGCCCGAAGATCTGCTAACTCGCATTACTTCGGTTTTGGCTGTATTTATATTCATATTGTATTTCCTGCATGTTGAACTCAGATTATTAATATGATTTTGCAGTCTACCCTCGTCGCAAAAAACAGGCACTGATCGTCAGAAAATAAAAGTTCATTTATTTCCTGTGGATCAGTTGTTTCATCTGGAGTAAAGAGTTCTAAATTTCCTGAATCTGTTCTGTCAAGATTTGTTTCTTTGGATGTTCAGTCCATGTAGATATTAAATAGCAGGGGAGAGAGCACATATCCCCGCCTCACTCCTGTATTGACTGTGAACATATATGATATACTTTCTTGTGTTCTTACTGCACTTCGGCTCGAGTGGTACATGGCTATGATGTTTTCTAGCAGTTGCTTTTGTATCCCATAGTCTTCAAGGATGGTCCATGATTTGTATCTGTCTACTCGATAGAAAGCTTTAATTGATCTACAAACACAATATTCTGCTGGTCACTATATTCGATAGTTTTTTCCCCCACATATTTGTCTAAATGTAAATAATGCATCAGTGCAACTTTTACCTTTCCGAAAACCGAATTGTACTTTGCCTAACTGTTGTTCAACTATGGGTCTAGCTCTTTGTTCCAAAAGTTTCGCATACATTTTCCCTATATGGCTCAGGAGTGATATACCTCTGTATGTTTCGCACTCTCTCTCTCTCTCTCTCTCTCTCTCTCTCTCTCTCTCTCTCTCTCTCTCTCTCTCTCTCTCTCTCTCTCTCTCTCTCTCTCATATTGCCTTTCTTTTTCCATATTGTTACAATTATTGCCTGTTGCCAATCATCTGGGACTTTTCTTTCTTCCCATGCTTTATTAAAAAAGTCTTGTTAGCCATTTAACTCCTGTTTCCCCACAGGCCTGAATAGCTTCTGTGGTTATTCCATCTGGACCTGGTGATTTGTTTTTAGGACTTCTCTGTATAACTGCTTTGACTTCTGCAGGTATGAAATTTGGTTCATGCTGTCCCTGGCTTTTAGGCACAAAAGTGAGGTTTTCTATGTTATGAGTGGGGTTAAGTAGTTCTTGAAAGTATTCTGCCCACCTTGCTAGTCTTTGTTGTGGATTAAATATCGGTATACCTCTTTTGCTGTTTATGATGGTGGTTGGATTGTAGCATGCATCTCTGTTTCTCATTGTGTTGACACGTTTATAAAATTCTCTTGGGTAGTCTTTGTTAAGTGTCGCCATCTGTTCACCGTATATTCTCCAGGATTCATCTTTAGATGCTCTAATTGTTCGTTTGGCATTACGTTATGGTATTCTATAAGTAACATAGTCTTGTTCAAATTTAGTTGTGATCCACTTTTTGAACGCTATCTTCATTTTGAATATGGTATCTTTAACTTCGTTGTTCCACCAGGCTGTTCTTAATCTCTTGTCCTGCTCCACTTTCTTTGTTCCACATTTATTTTCAGTGTGTTGAACGAGGCAGCCTTGAAACATGTCCATTCCTTATCTACGCTTGAGTGGTAATCAGGGATGTTCTTATGTAGGTTTTTGATTTCTTGACTGAATTCGTCTTTAACCGTATTTTCCTGAAGCCTCCTGTAATTGATGACATGTGTTGTTACCTTTTTGTTTCTTATTTTCCTGTATGTTGAAATCTTTTTTTTTTTTTAAATTATGACTGGTTTGTGATCAGTATCAACATCCGTCGGTTTTTCCTACATCCAAGTTGTGTTTCGCTTAGCTGGGGTTCTATAATAGTTCGTAATCTTTTCTCAAGAATTTTGTAAAAATATTTTCCCAGTATGACTCAACAGTGAAATGCCCCTGTATTGTGTGCAGTCTCTTTTGATGCCTTTGTTTTTCCAAATTGGGATAATTATGGCGTTTCCCCCGTCTCGTAGTGTCTGTTGTTCTACCCAAATGTGGATGAATAGTCTATGTAGCCATGTTGTTCCTACTTCTCTTGCTGCTTTAATTAGTTCATTTGGTATTTCATCTTGCACTGGTGATTTGTTCAATGGGGCTAATTTGACGGCTTCTATAATTTCTTCTTTCAGTATGTCTGGTTCTAGTTCTTCGGTGGCATCTGTGTCGGTTTCTTGAATTCTTGTGACATCTGATGGGATATTGAGAAGTTATTAGAAGTACTGTTTCCATCTTATTTGGATTTGTTTTTGTTCACTTATTGGTTCTCCATTTTCGTTGTTAATTATTTCAGTTGGGTCAAAGGGTTCTCCTCTGGTTCTCATTGCACTTATAGTTTTATAGAAGTTTCTAGTTGCCTCCTTGTAGTTTTTATTTAGAGTTTCTCCATACTCCTCCCAGTCTTTTTGTTTTTCTCTCTTTACTATTCTATTCACACGCCTTCTCGCTATTCTGTATTCTGTGTAATCGAATTCCAGTTTGCTCTTCGACCACTTTTTATATTTTTCCTTTTCGTCTTTTAGAGCTTTCTTTACTTCTGCGTTCCATCAACATGTTATTTTCTTTATCCGTGTTTTGCGTTTTTTCATGGTTCCACATGTCATCTTTTCAGTATTTAAAATGCTTGATTTGAACATCTCCCATTCTTCTTCCGCTGTCTTTCTTTCTGTGGGTAATTTTACAAAGATTTCAGTTAGCTCTTTTTCATAATTTTCCCTCCCTGCCTCGTCTTTGAGATTTTTTAAAGTTTACTGATTCGCACGGCATGTATTTTCCTGGTCTTTGCTTCCTTCTATTGATGATTCTTATTGTGGCAACGACTGCTTTGTGGTCTGTTTATACCTAAGTTGTTCACTGCCCTTGTATCTAATATATTTCTCTTTCTGTTATTTCTTGTTAATATAAAATCAATTTGTATCTAGATCGTTCCATTTATACCAGGTGTATATTTGTGAGTCTTTGTGTTTATAGAACATATTTGTTATATAGAGGTCGTATTGGCTGCATAGCTCTATCAGTCTACTTCCGTTATCATTTCTTTCATTTTGTTGGTCTCCAAATGCTCCAAAATGTTTTTCTATGCCCGCTCTATTGTGTTCTAGTCTTGCATTGAAGTCTCCCATAACTATGATGTTGCCCTGCTTATCAATTTTATTTAGCACGTCATGGATGTCTTCGTAGAAGTCCTCGCATTCTTGCTCATTATTGTTTCTATTACATGGTGCGTATATTTGTACATATGTTGTAATTGTTTGTTCTTTTATTCTCACTGTTATGATTCTTTCTGATATATATTTTATTTATAGTATTCCTCTTGCTAGCCGTGGTACAAGACTATTCCCACACCGTGTCTTGCCCTTTCTTGCTGTTCCACTCCAGAGTAGGCAAACGTGTAACTGTGGTGGATCTCCTTGCATCCTTCCCCCTTTATTCTGGTGTCCGCTATTCCCATCGGTCCGATTTTCTTCTCTTTCATTGTTTCTGTAAGTTCTTCTTTACTATTAAAACCGCAGACTTTCATTGTGCCTATTTTTTGAATCGATGATCTATCTCGTAGTCCATTAACATTTTTTTTTTTTTTTTTAAGCATATCCTTTACAGGACTTAGCTGTCAACAACAGCATCTTTCAGCTGTATGTTGATCTCTTGGCAAGATTACGCTCAGTAGTTTGCCATTGCTTTCTGAGCGGCCGGCTCAGTATCCCGCAAGTCACGAGCGGGGGTCGAACCGCGTCAGCTCTCGCTCCGCTACGAGACTCTGCGTGATAAACGGGATTACAGAGAGAAAGTGTTGTAACCCCACAGCCAGAGAGACCGGCCCCATTAACATTGCCGGGCCTATATCAATTAGGGTCAGTCCGTTTATACTCCTTAGTTTTTTCTACGAGCAGTATGAAGATCCCGTGCCAGCTTGCTAGACCAGTCACAGGTTTAGGACAAAAATCTGACCATAGGGAGTCCATCCCCTACGGCGAGCCATAGCCCCGTTAGCCCATGATCTCGCGGTCATGGTTTCCCAGTCTACACCATGTGGAGGTGGGATTGACTTGTGTAGTCTGCGGGTCATCGGCAGGCTACTAATTTTAACTTTTCACCCCTCATTGCACTTATCTTTTTATAGAAGTTTCTAGTTGCCTTCTTGTAGTTTAGGGAACTAAAGTTAAAAAAAAACAAACATCTGGAATGGCACAGAAGAAAACAACCATAGAAGAAAACAGCCATAATTGAAGTAAAAAAAAAAAAAAAAAAAACCATCAACAACGTGTAATTAACGGACATAAATAACTGACGAATTCAATTTGAATTTAAAAATAAATTGAATTAAAGAAATAAATGACATTGAAGGAAACAACTAGGATTTAATTAATTAATGTTAAGACTGTGTGTCAGGTCTTAGTCAGATATGACTGAGCTACCGTATAACAGTAGACGGTACTACCTGCTTTCTGTTAGCACCGAACGTTGGGCGGCGCTTACCAAACCCGACACCCCACATTGTGCCAACGGCTTTGGGCGGAAGAGCGCAATTGGGAGGGTACAAGCCTTACCCATGTGCGAGGAAATGCAAACTAAAGACAAAATGTCATGGCAGGGCAGACCAGGCCCTAAGCCTTGGTTGACGGCAGGTCTAGGATCGAAGCTCCGACAGGCGGACAGTTAGAGCATTGCTTTGCTGATCCGGCAGCTTCTGCAGCTTGTCTTGTTCCAGATGTAGGGGTGTTACCTTTCCTCTGGAGTGAACTAGGCAGGCCGAGAGAGGGATCATGCTGCATGGGCAACACATGATCTCTATATTTTAGCCCAGGCTTTGTGCTATGAAAATGACCACGTGTTTACATGCACCCACCGTGAACGGACATTTACAGAGCAAATTGGCCTTATCAGTCACATTCGCTACCGCCATAGGTAAAAGTTATTATGCCTTTTTAAAGCACAAACTATCGTCTGTCAAGACAGCAAGGTGCCAATGTTTTAAGACATAACAGCGATTTCAGGAACTATCTTTGACTGACGAAAATATCAATCAATCATGCGCCATACCGGAAAGCTTGGGCGGTCATGACTCTCCATTTCACTCGATCACCAGAGTCGTGGATCAGCTCCGTGTTCCTGTCTCGACCATACCATGTGGCCAAGCCATCCAGGTATTTACTTCTCGGTCTTCCCCTTGGTTTGTTCCCTTCGATCTTGCCAGTTGTCACCAAGTTCTCCAATTTGTTTCTTCTCATAACATGCCCAAAAAATTTTGACTGTCAGCGTCTGATTACTCTAATCAGTTTACGATTTTCATTAGTCTCCTGTAGTACTTGGTCATTGGTTTTTCTGTCTGTCCATGGTATTCTTTGCATACTCCTCAGAAACCACATTTCTGCAGCCATCAGATGTTGTTCAGCTTGATTGCTCATTGTCCAAGTTTCACATCCATACAAAAGAACAGGCTCTATGTAGCACCTCAACACTCTTTTTCTCGTTTCAATTGAAATCTTTTTATTGGTCAGAATGGTTTTCACCTTGCTAAATGCTACTTTCGCAATGGTGATTCTTGTTCTAATCTCTTCAAGGCATCTCTCGTCATACGAAAATAACAGTTTACAAAAACAATTAAAAAAATAACAATTAAATAAAACATTACTGAATGACATAACAGTTAGTTGCATATTATTTACAGGCCGTCGCAGTTAATCCCAACATTTTTCGACTGTTTTTGATTTCTTGGCAAGTTTACATTTAGTAGTTTGCTATTGATTTCAGAACGACGGGCACTCATGCCATCGTATAAAAATCAACGTAAAGCGGGCTGCTTCCAAATCGCCCACAGCTGGGTTTCGAACGCAGTATGCGGGATGTGGAATTACGCCCGTAACCCCTTCGCCACAGAGCAGTGGGTACGTTTTGAGAAAAAATAATAATGAAGTAATATGGAAATATAAAGAGGGATAGATCTTCGTCTTCTTTCTTTCTTCTTCGTCGTCCTGCTCCACCTCCACTTTATCCTCTCTCTGTTTCTTCTTCAACCTTGTTTTGTTCGTCTTCTGTAACTTCATAGTCTTCATCCTTCGCACGCTTCTACCTCTCCCTATTCCCGCCTGGTATTCACCCTCCTTCCATTGCGCCTTCATTTCTGTCTCTCTCCCCCTTACTCCTTCATTAATGTCATGTTATGTTATGTTATATTATGTTATGCTATGTTATATTATGTTATGTTAGGTTATGCAATGCTGTGTTATGCTATGCAATGTTATGTTATGCTATGTTATATTATGATATGTTATGTTATTATGCTATATTATGTTGTGGTATGTTATGTTATTCTATGTTATGTTAAGCTATGCAATGTTATGTCTATGATGTCACTGCACATCGGGCATTCCCACGCCTGCTCAATCCCCCGATGCAGCAGCCATCCCAAAGTATCTCTGCTCACTGTTTCAATGAGGAGTTCGTTGAGGTATCTCCTCTCTTTCCTTCCAAGGTCACGGATTGTGGGAGTTGTATGGATTTTTCTTCACTGGTCATGCGGGAATGCAGGAGAATGAATAGGCTGATAGGCTGGCAGGTAATGCACCTCTTGGTAGTAGATTGTCTATGAACAAGGGAGAGTTGGTCGTGCGCCTGTGGAACCAGGTAGAGAAGATGGGGGAACAGACTGAGAACCTGTATGTGGTAAGAATAATATTGTGGGGGATAGGCCGGCTAAAAACTATGGCCATATATAAATAGATAATATGACCATTAAAAGAACGGAAACATACAAATACCTGGGTACAATCTTCAACTGCTCCAACATAATAAGGGAAGAAATACAAGCTAAAATCAACTCTGGAAATAAGATATAATATGCACTACAACATCTGCTAAAATCAAATGCGCTATCTCGTAACACCAAGATCACAATATACAAAACACTGATTAGACCAGTTGTGCTGTATGGCTCTGAAACCTGGAGTACAACTAAAGGAGACGAAGCCTTGTTACAAACCTTTGAGAACAAAGTCTTAAGACGCATCTTTGGGCCCATTAGGGATAAACAAAGTGGAGAGTGGAAAAGAAGAAGCAACAAAGACATTTATGATCTGTTTAATCACCGCTAATCACTGGTATCATGAAGGCTAATAGACTGCAATGGCTGGGGCATATAGAAAGAATGGAAGACAATAGGGAAGCTAAACTCGCTAACACTCAGGAAATAAATGACCGTAGACCCCGAGGTAGACCAAGAAGACGGTGGAGAGATAATATATATATACAGACCTACAAGCACTTGGAATCAGCGACTGGCGAGAGGTCAACCAGAGAGACGAATGGAGACGGCTTGTATCTGCAGCAAAGAACCTCAGTGGCTCGGAATGCTGAAGAAGAAGAAGATAGGCAGGGGTGCTGTAAGAATCTCAAAACAGAGGAAAGACCAGGAGAACTTTCAAAAAGATAGCGGTGGTAACGAACGATAAGTAGTGTGACTCTTCGCTGGCTGTTGAACGAGGGGATGGAGCGCGTATGGGAATGTCCTGAGTGCAGTGATGTCGGTTCTTAGCTCAACTCAACAACTTAACTAAATTCCGTCGAAGGCGGTATTGACGTGTTTGACCAGGCTTCACCCCCAGATCATATAATTGAGCTGGCATAGGAGTTTCTTTAGTATCCGCAAACTGAGTCCGTACTGCATAGGTTACATTAGCCTTGTTCATGCCTCCTCCCGCGTGTACTGGTGCACTATTTGTCAGCGCGCTCACTACTTCTAACTCCGCACTTCCCGGTGAGCTCATCACAGTTCTCCGAGCATACATATACATGCGTTGTCTTTCTCGGATATGATGCAGATCTTTCTAGTCACGCACTAGCTGTACACACTAACAACGTGTGGCTGCTAGTTTTGTAGTGTCCGCTTCTATCGACGATGAACTGTATTTTTCGTGGCGGACCTTTGTGTTGGCATTCTGGCAGCGGCATTATGCATAGTATACATATGCGGGCTGTTGTTTTGTCGAGACTCCTGTCCGTTCCACTTTTCACATGGGGCTGTGAGGAGAATTTTGTGGCGCAGGAGCGAAGCATAATGGGGCGACCCTTTGCCATGAAAATGGAACCGCGACTAAACAACCAACCAACCAACTAACTAACTTCGAATGTATCCTTGTATAAGTCCCTCCTTGCGAAAACACACTCAAATACAAACTAAAACACCCAAACGAGACTTATTCTTTAATAACATTTGATAATTTAGTTGTGGCAAATGTTCTTCTTGCCCATAAAATTAATTTGGTCTGCAAAATTAATCAAGTGTAAAATAAAGGTCCCAGTTTGCTCCTGTCACTTCCGCTTTACGGAAGTCTGAACATGGCAACATTTTGAAAGGAGCTACTTTACATCGCATCTACTATAGCTCACCAGCTGGAACAACTGAATCTTTATGTGAATCCTCATTCGTGGGTGGGTTCACTGGTTTGGCAGTAGTGTCTACAAGATGAGGTAACAACACAGGGAAATATACCGCAGCTTCCGCTGGCAGTATGAACTGAGTGGCAGGTATTGACATAGATCCTGGTTCTATTTTAAGACGAAGTGTTCTGCCCATGCTGTCTGTCTCCCTTAGGGGCATGTAGCGATCCCTGTCTAGGTTGAAGAAGGCGGATTCAAATCGCTCTCGATCAAACTGGTCCATGGACATGAAGTATGTCAGCTTGTCTACCTCACGAGCAGGGCCCCAGTTGTAAGCCGGCTGGGCCAGTTTTTTTACGCGCTATAGATTACAGAAATAAGGAAAATATAAACACAATTTTCAAGAAATTTCACTTGCTAATTGTCAAGAAATAATAATTTGTTTTTTGTACATTATGTTTTTGTTTTCGTCAATATAACTGAAAACTTAACTCTTTATATTACATGACTTGTATATTTTTAACGAAATAGTACTCATAATAACTACCATCAACATAGGGGTTTCCTGTGATTTACGTTCAGTACGTTCAAAACGTTCAGATTTACTTTCAGTAGCTTACCATTGCCTTATGAACGACCGGAATAGAAAAGAACACACAGAAAATAAAGAACAAGAACATACAGAAAAGAAAGAGCATACAGAAACTAAAGAACTAGAGCATACAGAATAAAAACGGACATACAGAACATAAAAAAAAACACAAGAACATGAAGAATAGACAAGAACACACAGAGCACCAAAAACAAACACATAATGCACAATAGAATAAAGAACCAGAATACGACAACATTAAAGACATGAAAGCCGCGTGTGGTTTGCTAGTGGTCAGCTGGCTACTTTGACCACACACTGATATCTGCGTAAGTGAATGTTCCTCCCCCATCACACCAGGAGTATTTCGGCACTATGCACAAACTCCTAGCACAGACGAGGATCTAACTGTGTGTCTACCAGAAACACTTCAGCTATAGGCATTCCTATATGGCATGTTTCAACGTTTGGAAAGTTTACCCGGGCAGCGTCATATTTAGCACCAACTTTTCGATTTCCAAATGCCGAGAAATACCTACTATGCACGCGTCTCCTCCAGGTATTTCGCCCTTATGTGAAAAGGCTAAATTCACTACCCATGATCAGGGGGTGGTGGGGAGGTGTACTATATTTTCCGTATTCTGTAAATATCCGGATAGCCGCACCGAGAATAGAACCAAGATTCAGAATAGGACTCCAAACCTTCTAAACCATTGCGCCATCTTAAAGACAAAAGGAGTCAGCAGACCATGAACGAAAAGAACTCAAAAAAAGTCCTCTCCTTCAGAGATCAACATTTGCTATGCGTCTATTCGGGCTTTTGCGCTGATTTCATATAATGGTATGAGTGTCGGTCTTTCAGAAGGCAACGGAAAACTACTGAACGTAAATTTGACAACAGATCACAAACAGCCAATACATGCTAGGGTTTACTGCGGCGCCCTGTAAAGGATATGCAACTAACTTTAACTATTCGAGCTTTGGTCAATAATGGGCGGTTCCTTGAGGTCTTCCCCAAGAACTGGTCTCGAAGAGTCGATACCGTGACTCATACGTCCTCTTTCTGCCTGGCGGAGTCAGGGCTTTGAAGGACAAGCTCTGGGGTTTGCTTTGCCGTTCCACAGTGTGGAGTGGCAGAGTCGGTGAGATCGATTCAGTGGAAGGCAATGATAAAATAGAAGCCAAGTAATAGATTGTGTTGGGATATGTCCTACATGCTGGACTAGACTACAGCGCGGTATGGGAAGACACAGACGAATAGTCAACAGACAACGAACTGGTGTCACTCACTCACTCACTCCCCCACTCCCTCCCTCCCCGACTGACTGACTGACTGACTGACTGACTGACTGACTGACTCACTCACTCACTCAATATACCTGCCAGAAAGTTCCAGATGTCTCTCTTCGAATGCTCAATACCGCGCACACCGGAAGCGGAAGCAGTGACGCAGCTCCCATAGCCCAGCCCAGGTAGATGGCCCACCTCGGGAACGTGTACGACTTAATGCTGACCGGTTCCAGCCTGCCCACACTGAAGAACCAAGTGAACTAGGGGAAACAATTGAAGAGAGTGTTGTATTAGCCCTTATAAAAAAGTAGGCCGTCATGTTTCGCCGCTCTGGCAAATAAAATAAAAAAAATTATGAAAAGATACCAACAACACAGTTTATCTGGCATCATTTATGTGGAGTTCTCCTTCTTCGTATCTCTTTCGATGGGAGAGCGCCACAAATGTTTACGCACCTCAGAAATCAGTGTGTCCGTCTTCGGCTTGCATTTGTGCCAGGTTATGGTTCTTTCGCCATGCTACTGAGTTTGGTGCGTGGAGTGACACAGTGAGCTATGCATTTCACGTGGAATGCATTTACATCTATCTGCTATTATTTGTAGCGTGAATTGCATGTTCAGAAAAATGGCGGCCGGCCGTCGCGGAACTAACTGGGTCGCCTTTGTGCAGTAATGTGCGGCTGCTGGTTTTCCAGTGACATTCGCTTCCATTGACGATGAACTGTATTTTTCGTGGCGGACTTTTGTGTTGGCATTCTGGCAGCGGCATTATGCATAGTATACCAGTGCGAGCTGTTGGTTCGTCTAGACTTCTGTCTGATTAAATTTTCATTTGGGGCAGTGAGGAGCAATTTGTGTGATATTCACAGGCACAGGAACGGAGGATAATGGGGCGACCCTTTGCCGTGAAGTTGGGGTGACGGAACCATGCACTACCAGTCCAAAATGAGTAAAATGCGTTAACAAACCGTAGCCACAAGCATAAACACTCCTTAACAGCTTAACAACTCAATCGCCTATCCTCCATTATGAGGACCGGAAGTCATACAATATATGCACGTCCAGGTCAAGCTTTCAACTTAATGAAGTTGCTTGCCAAGCAGTTATCCATTTGTTATTAAAAACAGTTAGTTAGTTGTATATCCTTTACAGGACGTCGCAGTCAACACGATCATTTTTTGCTATTGTGATCTTTTGGCAAGTTTACGTTCAGTAGTTTGCCACTGATATCTGAACGACTGTAACCCATTTCGTAAAAAAACACCAAGGCGGCATGCTGCCAAATCGCCGGCAGCTGTGTTTCGAATGCGGATATGCGGGATTACGAACTGCGTCCGTAAACCCTTCGTCACGGAGTCTGTCAGTTAGGTATGTGTAATTCCTGTCAAACAGGGAGATATAATAAACACAGACAAAGTGTACATACTTTACAACCAACTCCAATACGGCAAATGTAAATCACAGGTGGAGGGGAAAAAAATAAATATATATATGTATATAAAAGTATACTACAACACAATGAACGACGTTTCGAATATTCCTCAAGAACAACACAAACAGATCTAAAGAAAAAACATTACATTAGAATGTGAAAATTAAAATTAAAACACAAATCCCTCGTTGATAGGAAGGCGGCGCAGAAGTTCGGTTGGTAAAGGCGTCAAATAAGAAAATGTGGGGCCGAAGGCGTGCAACAGTTAGATATTGATATATGGCGGGGAATCAACAGTTATATAGTGGTGCCTACAACAGTACTGATTCCCGCTGGATGGATGCATCCCAAAGAGTTGATTAACTGGCTTTCAATTTTAATTACTTGACTGTTCTATCATTGATTAACTGATTGGCTGTTCTATAACTGATTTATTGATTAATTGCCTGAGTGTTCTATAACTGATTGATTTAATAATTGCCTGAGTATTCTACGATTTATAAATTGATTAATTGACTGACCGTTCTATGATTGATTAATTGATTAATTGCTTGACGTTTGTATAACTGATTAGTTGATTAATTGCCTGACAGTTCTATAACTGATTAATTAATTAATTAATTGCTTGGCATTTGTATGATTGATTAATAGCTTGACTGTTCTATAACTGATTAATTGATTAATTGCCTGACTCTTCTCTGATTGATTAATTGATTAATTACTTGACTGTTCTAACGATTTCTACACGGACGTACCAATACGAGACTAGGAGTGAAATATTTCCACATCATTTGCCAGCCGACGGCAGGGGGCGTTCCAATCATCAGCTGGATGTCCTTGGCAAATCTCTGAACGCCGTAGATCCAACAGATGATGAAACATTCAAACACAGAGATCAGCATCAGGGAGAAGGTGGCGGCGTACCAGTCGATGATCTGTAGCAGGTAGATGCCGCCCTGGAAGCGAGAACAGGGGACAGTGTCAGACTGGTGGAACTACAGCAGCAGAGGAGAGACTACCAGACTAGTTGTTAGGTGTCCGTACACGCAGAGAATAATTTGTCAAATGTACATGCACACGCACACGCACGCACGCACGCACACTCACACACACAGACGCATGAACGCGCGCGCGCGCACACACACACATAGTCAAACCTCGGTTTTCGTGATAATCCGTCGGAAGACAATCGGCGAAACCCGCAAACGACGAAAACCGAGGCAATTATTTACATGTGAATTAATGTAAATCCAATTATTTCATTCCCAACAATCCAAAATATATACCAAAAACACATTTTATAGTGAATAAATATAGTGTTTAATACTATTTTTTTCGGCAACAGACGTGTCGGAACTCGCACCTTCGCCATGCCGAGTAACACAGTGTATCCCAGTGAGCCTCTTAAATATTTCAAGCCATCCTCTGCTGGCCTTTAAATCACTAAGTATATTAGCACACAGCCCAGTCATTTTCTTAATGAGATCGGCAGACACAGTCTGGCCTTTTCACATCTGATTACCTCCGAAACAGAATCGCCATCTTACTGTTTTTGTTTTATCCAAATTAATAATAGCTGTTCGACATCTTCATTTGTTTGCGATCTCTGTTTCGTTATCACATTCACGTCTTTCGCCACATGAGCCTTCTTTATTGCTTTATTCTTCCCCACAATCTTAATGCCACTCAAGTATTTTTCAGTGTTTTCCTTCGTCAACTCGATCATGTTCCTGACCTTCTTATTCTTCAAAGGGCTGCTGGATCTGGAGACTTTCTTTGGTCCCATGATGTAGCTAAAGATTGCAAGCCTAAAAGCACCAGGGATTGGAAGGATACTAACATTTGCAGATGATATTCTTGCATATAGGCAGGTGAGAGATAAGGAGCAAACAGCCCAGGAGCTACAGGCGACAGTAGACAAAGTGATTGACTGGTGCGCTGAAATGAGTGCTGTCATCCACCCGGAAAAGGCGGCTGTTTAGTGGTACTCTCTGGACAACAGGATTGTGAGGGCTGATGTCCCAAACCTCGCGATAGAAGGTAAAAGCGTCAACAGAGAGAACAAACTGAAGTATCTGGGAATCACATTTGACAGGAGCCTGTTCAAGGACCATATGGAGACGGCTGTGACAAGATCTCAAAAGGGACTCAATGCACTTAAAACTATGGCTGCAATGGACATAGAGCAGAGAATTCTTTTCACACTATACCAGCACTTGATCCTCTCAGTGATTGATTATGGACTAGGACTGCTCACTGTCTCAAAGAGTCAGCTGGAGAAATTAGAGCACATACAGAACGAAGCTATGCAGGTCATTCTGGGATGCACCAGAGACACCCCAGTAGTGTGTATGCGTTACATTCTTGGTCTGCCGACTGTTGCTGGTATGTTCAAGGTGATGCAGGCGAAGGCATACATCTGAGTAGCTGCAGACACAAATCACCCGTTGCATGAGGCGCTGGACGCAATTAAGGGTCAGAGACTGATAAGAGGGAAATCATGGATGGCTCAGGCGGAGGATACGATCAGACAGCTGTGCATCTTGGAGAACATTAGGTGAAGAGAGGAGTGGGTCAGAGTGCCAGCAGAGCAGTCATACTTGTGCAGAGTTATAATCACATTGAGCCGGGAGTGGTCAGCAGGGGCCACGGAAGTGGAAATCCAGCAACTAATTCAGGATAATGCTCGCTCGGGTGATGTGATTATCTACACAGATGGGTCGGTGTTGAGAGGTAGTAGAAGTGCCTGGGAGTTCTTAACGGTCGATGTTCGGTGCAGGAGAGCCTGGCATATGATACCACATCTAGCTTAAGAATGGAGGTGGAGGCGGTCAGTGCAGCTTTCCGCTGGATGGAGAATACAATACACATACATATCGTGATTGTAACTGACTCAGAAAGCATGCTGAGGAAGGTGAGGACAGGCAAGATTCAGGCAGAGTGGTTTGCTTCGCTTCGGAGGTCACGGGTGGCAAGCATCGTCTGGATCTTTTCTCCAGGGCATGCCAGTGTGCTGGGGAATGAATAGACGGATAGATTGACTGGCTCTGCAAAACTTGGTGGAGTATTGATGCATGACAAGGCAGACATGGTTGCGGCCTTGTGGGAGCACGTGTACACCTCGGAGGAGCAAATGGATCACTATGATCTGGCAAGAATGAGACAGCGAGGAGTGACGAGGGGATCTGACCGACGCTCGACGCTCAGAGGAAAGGCGAGATGGACTATAATCAGATTGCTACTGGTACTATTGGTGTTGGAACACTTAGCTGGCTGCTGAGGATGGGGACGGAGCGCTTATGGAAATGCCCCGAATGATGTGATTTCGGTTCCCAAATCAATCAATCATCAATAAGCTAACGGGAAATGGTTAACTTATTAGCAAGTGATGTTCACACAACGTGAAACAACGCCAAACTGAGCAGAGAACGCATGAGCCCCTTTGTTGTCGCAAAATTAGCATCGAGGTCCCGTGGGCAGGTCGATGAAAACCGAGGCAACTTATGAAACCCGAGACAATATTTTCGCGGAAAAAAATCGATGAAAACTGAAGGCAAAGAAAACCGAGATTTGACTCTATATATATATGTGCGCGTGTGAGTGTGTGAGTGTGTGTGAGTGTGTGTTTGTGTGCGTGTGTGTGTGTGTGTGAAAATAAAGTATAATATCTACTTTAGAGAAATATGTGATAGATTAGGTCAAAATTATTGCTATTATTATAGTCTGTCTGTCTGTCTGTCTGTCTGTCTGTCTGTCTGTCTGTCTGTCTTTAACTTTCTCCGCTTATGCTTTTTCTAGTCCCACCTCCGCATCCTCCTACTCTTCCTCCTCCTCCTCTTCTTCTTCCTCCTCCTCCTCCTCTCCTTCTTTTTATCCACCTTCTCCTTCAATGTGCGACAAATTTTCTTTACTTCAGCAACAATCTCTGGTACGCTTCTTTACACTAAGACCCAACATTCCGCGCTAACAGAAAGCAGGTAGTACTGTTTACTGTCATACGATAGCTCAATCATATCTGACTAAGACCCAACATTCGGTGCTAACAGAAAGCAGGTAGTACCGTCTACTGTCATACGATAGCTCAGTCATATCTGACTAAAACCCAACATTCGGCGCTAACAGAAAGCAGATAGTACCGTCTACTTTCACGCGGTAGCCAAATCATACCTGACTAATCTCAATATTTGGAGCTAACAGAAAGCAGGTTGTAGCGTCTACTGTCACACGGTAGCTCAGCCATATCTGACTAAGATCTGACTTTCATGATTAAATATCGTCGAAATAATTGATTACTACCACCAAGCACATAGATTTGTGAACAGACGCGGATGCCTACACCAACTGGCAAACACCACACAGTGAAGATAATTACGAAATGGAATATTTACCTGAAAAATTAAAGGAACGCCCAGTAAGAACTCCATGAGGCACACGACGGCTGTGAAAGCGACTTTGTATCTCCGCAGAAGTACTGGATACTGATCGATAAAAGCACTCGTGATCGTCTCGAAGAAGCCAAACTATGGATTATGGTAAGTAAATCACACACACACGTTTATGTAAAAGGGCCAGTGGTGAGCAATATCTAGGCACCAAAGTGACATCTAAGGGAAGTGACATCTGAAGGAAATTATATCTAAACTTTTAGTGACATCTCAGGTAAGTTATATTTAAACTATACAGTGACATATGAGGGAAGTGATGTCTAAACTATATAGTGACATCTGAGAGAAGTGATGTCTAAACTATATAGTGACATCTGAGGGAAGTGATGTCTAAACTATATAGTGATATCTGAGGGAAATGATGTCTAAACTATATAGTGACATCTGAGGGAAGTGATATCTAAACTATACAGTGACATTTGAGGGAAGTGAGATGTAAATTATACAGTGGTATCTGAGAGAAGTGATGTCTAAACTATGTAGTGACATCTGAGGGAAATGATGTCTAAACTATACAGTGACATCTGAGGGAAATGATGTCTAAACTATACAGTGACATCTGAGAGAAGTGATGTCTAAACTATAATGTGACATCTGAGGGAAGTGATGTCTAAACTATATAGTGACATCTGAGGGAAGTGATGTCTAAACTATATAGTGACATCTGAGGGAAGTGATGTCTAAACTATATAGTGACATCTGTGGGAAATGATGTATAAACTATATAGTGACATCTGAGGGAAGTGATATCTAAACTATACAGTGATATTTGAGGGAAGTGATATGTAAATTATACAGTGGCATCTGAGAGAAGTGATGTCTAAACTATATAGTGACATCTGAGAGAAGTGATGTCTAAACTATATAGTGACATCTGAGGGAAGTGATATCTAAACTATATAGTGACATCTGAGGGAAGTGATATCTAAACTATATAGTGACATCTGAGAGAAATGATGTCTAAACTATATAGTGACATCTGAGGGAAGTGATGTCTAAACTATATAGTGACATCTGAGAGAAGTGATGTCTAAACTATATAGTGACATCTGAGGGAAGTGATGTCTAAACTATATAGTGATATCTGAGGGAAATGATGTCTAAACTATATAGTGACATCTGAGGGAAGTGATATCTAAACTATACAGTGACATTTGAGGGAAGTGAGATGTAAATTATACAGTGGTATCTGAGAGAAGTGATGTCTAAACTATGTAGTGACATCTGAGGGAAATGATGTCTAAACTATACAGTGACATCTGAGGGAAATGATGTCTAAACTATACAGTGACATCTGAGAGAAGTGATGTCTAAACTATAATGTGACATCTGAGGGAAGTGATGTCTAAACTATATAGTGACATCTGAGGGAAGTGATGTCTAAACTATATAGTGACATCTGAGGGAAGTGATGTCTAAACTATATAGTGACATCTGTGGGAAATGATGTATAAACTATATAGTGACATCTGAGGGAAGTGATATCTAAACTATACAGTGATATTTGAGGGAAGTGATATGTAAATTATACAGTGGCATCTGAGAGAAGTGATGTCTAAACTATATAGTGACATCTGAGAGAAGTGATGTCTAAACTATATAGTGACATCTGAGGGAAGTGATATCTAAACTATATAGTGACATCTGAGGGAAGTGATATCTAAACTATATAGTGACATCTGAGAGAAATGATGTCTAAACTATATAGTGACATCTGAGGGAAGTGATGTCTAAACACTATCTGAGGGAAGTGATATCTAAACTATATAGTGACATTTGAGGGAAGTGATATCTAAATTATATAGTGACATTTGGGGGAAGTGATACCTAAACTGTACAGTGACATCTGAGGGAAGTGATATCTAAACTATACAGTGACATCTGAGGGAAGTGATATCTAAACTATACAGTGACATCTGAGGAAAGTGATAATAAACGATACAGTGGCATCTGTAAAAGTGACATCAAGACTAACAGTGAAATCTGATTGAAGTAATAGCTAAACTATACAGTGACATCTGAGGGAAGTGATAGCTAAACTGTATAGTGACATCTGTAAAAGTAATATCAAGACCAAACAGTGACATCTGAGGGAAGTGATAGCTAAACTATATAGTGACATCTAAGGGAAGTGGTACCTAAACGATACAATGACATCTGTAAAATTGATATCAAGACTAAACAGTGACATCTGAGGGAAGTGATAGCTAAACTATATAGTGACATCTGAGGGAAGTGGTACTTAAACGATACAATGACATCTGTAAAAGTGATATCAAGACTAAACAGTGACATCTGAGGAATGTGATATCTAGGCTGTACGGTTACATCTGTCTCAGCTCTGTGATGTCGAGTCTTAACTTAACTCGGCTCAACTCAATCTTTTCATTACTCTAATATCCGTACCGTGCATCCGATGCCCAGCCCGCTGCGATAAGGGCGAAACATTAGGTGTCCTGCCAGGGCGCGTGTCGTTATACTACCCCCACTCATTGGATCAATTAAGTTAGTTGCATATCCTTTACAGGACGTTGCAGTCAACATCAGCATTTTTACTGTTGTTGAGGTTTTGGCAAGGTTACATTGAGTAGTTTGCCATTGTTTTCTGAACGACCCATATCATTTCGTAAAAAAACCAGCGCAACGCGGTCTGCTGCCAAATCGCGCGCAGCTTGTTTCGAACACGGGTAAACGGGATTACGAACCGCGTTCGTAACACCTTGGCCACAGAGTCCTGCATTGGAACAGTAGCAGCGTAAATAATAGTCACCTGACAGATTTCAAAGCTGACCTACCTGCGTATCAACCCCGACTGTAAATATCATCAGAAAGAACAGAATAGCCCAGACCTGAGCAAAGGGCATCCTGGACACAACCTCGGGGTAAGCCACGAACGTGAGCCCTGGGCCCTGAGCCACGACCTTCTCAATGGGGACTCCCGACTCGTGTGACATGAAACCCAGCGTGGAGAAGATGACGAAGCCGGCAAAGACGCTGGTAGCACAGTTGACGATTGGGACCACCATGGCGTCTCTGTGTGGGACAGTGGTTGAGACGTTTTTACATTTATGCGTGTGTTAACATGCTTTGAAAGGTTGTTGCTCACACGGTACATCACTATAGTTTGCTGTCTTCTCTACGTCAGCCTCTCCTTTACTTTTTCCTGCTCTTTTTGCTTCTCTTCCTCCCCTTCCACCTTCTCCTCCTTCTCTCCCTCCTCATGTTGTTGTTGTTGTTGTTGTTGTTGTTGGTGTTGTTGTTGTTGTTGTTGTTGTTGTTGTTGTTGTTGTTGTTGTTGTTGTTGTTGTTGTTGTTGTTGTTGTTGTTCTTCTTCTTCTTCTTCTTCTTCTTCTTCTTCTTCTTCTTCTTCTTCTTCTTCTTCTTCTTCTTCTTCTTCTTCTTCTTCTTCTTCTTCTTCTTCTTCTTCTTCTTCTTCTTCTTCTACTTCTTCATATGCTTATTATACTGCGTCTCCTCCTCTCCTCTTTTTCTTTGACGTCACCATCACCATTTTTACAAACATCGTCATAATTATTATCATTATCATCATCACTATCATATCAACACTGCTGCCATACTTCCTTATCTTCCTTCCTTTCTCAGGCTTGAAACTACAGTAGACCAGGTCACTAAGCTGCTAACACACAACAAACACTCCCTTCGCTGCATGCTGCGAGAGACTGATCACCATGGGCTTGTCTCGAAGGCAGTGATATTCTTCAATTATAAACCTTCGTGTTCTTTCGTGCCGTTTTTGTCCCATCGGTCTCACACTTGTCGTCATTATATTTTCATTCCCTCTCCTTCTCACAGTTTACGGATGCAGTTCGCAATCCCGCATACCCGCGTTCGAAACACAGCTATGAGCGATTTGGCAGCAAACCGCCTTACGCTGGATTTTTACAAAATAGTATGTGTGCCGGTCGTTCTGAAAAAAAAATGGCAAACTACTGAACGTAAACTTGCTAAGAGATCATAACAGCAAAACAAACAAAAAAGAATGCTGATGTTGACTGGGATGTCTTGTAAAGGATATGCAACTAACTTTTTTTTAAAAACTACTTCTCTCCCCATCCCTTTTACCCTCTCTCTCTCTCTCTCTCTCTCTCTCTCTCTCTCTCTCTCTCTCTCTCTCTCTCTCTCTCTGTCTGTCTGTCTCTCTCTCTATCTCTCTCCCGTATATTGGTCTCTCTATATAGACATTAGTCAGTTGACGAGGACAAAATGTCAATTTAACTATAGACATTAGTCAGTTGACATGGACAAGATGTCAATTTAACTATAGAATTAGTCAGTTGACATGGACAAGATGTCAATTTAATTATAGACATTAGTCAGCTGACATGGACAAGATGTCAATTTAATTATAGACGTTAGTCAGTTGACATGGACAAGATGTCAATTTAACTATAGACATTAGTCAGCTGACATGGACAAGATGTCAATTTAATTATAGACGTTAGTCAGCTGACATGGACAAGATGTCATTTTAACTATAGACATTAGTCAGCTGACATGGATAAGATGTTAATTTAACTATAGACATTAGTCAGTTAACACTGACAAGATGTCAATTTAACTATAAACATTAGTCAGTTAACATGGACAAGATGTCAGTTTAACTATAGACAAGTCTTCGTCGGTCTGATTTACACACTGGTCAACTTACATGGACACGTTTTTGTCGATTTGACTTTAGACATAAGTGATGTACATGTGGACATTCCGGTCAGCTTGCCTGTACACAGTGTGATCAAATTATCGGTAGATATAGTGGTCATTTTACTTGTAGAAACAATGGTCATCTTACCTGTAAATCCTGTGGTCAACTTACCTGTAGACGTTGTAATCAACTTACCTGTAGACGTTACTGTCAACATACCTGTAGACGTTATGGTCAATTTACCTGTATACATTATGGTCAATTTACCTGTAGACCAGTGGTTCTCAACCTTTTTTTGGCTCATGCACCCCTTCACATATGTTCAGACTGTCATTCCCCACTTTCGTATTGCTTCCCTATATATTCCCCCTCCCCAGCCCCTACATCCATCCACCCATTATGTTCCATGCCGGTAAGCGTGGGCGGTCATGTTCTGCCATCTCACTCGATCACCAGAGTCGTGGATCAGCTCGGTGTTTCTGTCTCGACCATGCCACAAGGTCAAGTCTTCCAGGTACTTGATGGAAGATAAATTTAATAATAAATACTAAAAGATGACTAGACGTGTATATAAACGTGATTTGCGGGTCTATTTACGTTATAAAACGAATTTCAGAAGGGCAAGAAGTGCAGAACCGTAAAGTATGGAAGGAAAACCAATATCAAGTAATTGGTTCTTGTATTACCGCGATCTTGAAATAATCTTAATTTCCCCCCTGGAAAACCTAAAATTCCCCCTGGGGGAAGGGGGTGAATTCCCAGCGCTTGAGAACCACTGCTGTAGACATTATGATAATTCACCTTATAGACGTTGTAATCAACTTACCTGTAGACGTTATGGTCAACTTACCTGTAGACATTGTGGTCAAACTTGTTGTAGCTAGCCGTGGTAATAAGAGAACCCCAAGCCATCCCCAGCGAGTAGAAGATTTGAACCGCGGCGTCTCCCCAGACTTTGAAATCCAGCAGCTTCTCCCACTTTGGAATGACGTAGAACTTGATGCCCTCCAGTGCCCCGGGCAGCGTCACCCCCCTGATCAGAAGGATGACCAGGACAAAGTAGGGGAAGGTGGCAGTGACGTACACAACCTGGCAATGGAGAAGATTCGATCGGTTTTCGTCAGTTGCATTACCTTGACAACAAACGTTTAAGGGTCACACACTTACTGGGCTTGGTGAGGTAAAGGAGGCCTCTGTAAAGACAGTTGAGTTGAGCTGAGCTAAGAACCGATATCACTGCACTCAGGACGTTCCCATACACGCTCCGCCCCCTCGTTCAACAGCCAGTGAAGAGTTACAATACTAATCGTTCCCACCGCTATCTGATTGAAAGTTCTCCTGGTCTTCCCTCTCAGTCTTGAGATTATACCAGAACCCCTGCCAATCCCCCGCAATCTCATCCTTTCCACATACGGATTCTCAGTCTGTTCCTCCACCTTCTTCACCTGGTCCCACAGGCTCACGACCACCTCTCGCTTGTCCATAGGCAACCAACCACCAAGAGGTGCACTCCCTGCCAACCTGTCATCCTATTTATTCCCCCGAACTCCCGTATGGCCAGGGCAAAAGATCCATACAATTCTCACAATCTGTGACCTCTGAAGCGAGGTGAGCCATTCCACACGAAACATTCCTATCTACACCTTACTAAACATACTCCTTGAGTCCGTGATGAAGACAATGTTTGTTGCAGTAGTCTCCTCTAACCAACGGAATGCCGCTGTTACTGCTTCCACCTCCATTATCATGTTGGAGGTCGTAGCCTCATATGCCATACTCTCCGTTTTCAAGAATCGTCCATTAGCCTTGGCAATGAAACCCCAACCACTACGTCTGTTTGTGGAAGACATTCCCAATGGAGATTGTACTTTGGTGTCGGGCCTGACACCGGCAGATGAGGGACTTCTTCGGGGTTCATGCGACCTAAGCACATGTAAATATGTATGATAGAAGAGATAGACCTCAAATGTTCCAAGGGATTCACAAACAACAACAGCAGAAGCAACAACAAGATTTAGAACGCTAGCAGCAACAACAAGATTTAGAGCGTGGACAATGAAATCTAATTCTGGAAGATGTCACAAGACACTCTCTTGTCTAGAATCTACAAGGTAAACGAAACAGCGGGAGACTAAAAAAAATACAAACTTGATGAAGAGGATTATAGACAGAGAGGAACACTATTGGGAGGACATAGCGGAATGAGCAGGAGACAGCAACAGATAGGACGGCTTTGCATGGCTTGGTTGAGAGCAGCCTTTAGAATCGAGTGAACGTTCAGTAGAACCGATAGATCATCACGATTTGGAGAGAATGGTGCTGCAGGGAGTGACCAGAGGATCCAACCGACACTCAGGACTCCGAGGAAAGACCAGACGGACATATAATCAGATTGCTACTGCTACCATTAATATTGGGACTCTACGCTGGCTGTTGCAGCTAACTAGCAAAATAACTAACTAACTAACTAACTAACTAACTAACTAACTAACTAACTAACTAACTAACTAACTTTATTTTCTAAGGGTCACAAACTGGGCACGCAGTTCCGTCTTACATTCGGCCCTAGCAATTACTCATCTTTCGTTCACCATTGTGCATGTTACATTCACATAGGAAAAAAAGTCATTGTCAAATGAATGGTGTTAACATAAGCAATGCACATTAGCTAGCTAACTAACTAACTAACTAACTAACTAACTAACTAACTAACTAACTAACTAACTAACTAACTAGCAAACTAACTAACTAACTAACTAACTAACTAACTAGCTAGCAAACAAACAAACTAACTAACTAACTAATTAACTAACTAACTAACTAACTAATTAACTAGCTAACTAGTTAGCTAACTCATCATCATCATCATCATCATCATCATCTTCCACTTCTGCCGTCAAGCGTCGTGGGGAGGAATAATTTGAGTTCCAGCGCCCGGTGGACGGCACTGGATAGTGTCATTCCGTGTGGTTGTACAATGTCTCTGATGTCGTCAATCCATTTTCTTCTTGGACGTCCTCGTGGTCTCGTCGCAGATGATCTTTGATGTAAGGCCAGTGATAGTAGCTGCTGGTGTTGCATTCTAACAACATGGCCAAACCACTTGATCTTCTGTCTTTCAATAAATGTGGCACAAGGTGTTGATACCACAATCTGTCTGATAGTAGCATTTCTTACTCGGTCTCGGATTGTTAAGTTGGCAGCTCTCCTCAGGCATCTCATTTCGCAGGTGTTGATTTTGGGAAGGTGTAATTTGGATAAAGTCCAGGTTTGAGATTGGTAGCATAGGGTTGGTGTGAATATGCTGTTTATTATCTGTCGTTTTGCGGACATGGGTATGTTTGGATGTTTCAGTAAGGGTGATAGTTGATATGTAAGTGCACTAGCTTTTTGACATCTGATTTCAATTTCTCTGTCTAATCTGCCATCTTCTGTGATCATACTTCCAAGGTATTTGAATTCTTTAACTTGTTTCAGAGGTGTGTTATTTATGTGACTATCTATTTATTTAGCTAATTAACTAACTAAATAACTAACTAACTAACTAACTAACTTACTAGCTAACTAACTAACTAACTAACTAACTAACTAACTAACTAACTAACTAACTAACTAACTAATTAACTAGCTAACTAGTTAGCTAACTAACTAACTAAATAACTAACTAACTAACTAGCTAGCTAGCAAACTAATTAACTAACTAACTAACTAATTAACTAGCTAACTAGTTAGCTAACTAACTAACTAACTAAATAACTAACTAACTAACACATATTCTCACCTTGCCGGAAGGTTTAATTCCCTTGAACAAGCACAGAAAGATAACAAACCAGGCCAGCAAGAGACAGCCGAACAGAGGCCAACGAATGGTTCCAAAGTTCTCGATGCCGTCAGTCATTTCCAGGACATTACGTCTGAACAACAAAACAGGACGTTGTGTCTAAACAACAAATCAGGACATTGTGTGTGAACAACAAAATAGGATAGTGTGTCTGGACAACAAAACAGAACTACGGTCAAATAAATGTGAAGCTGATTCTTCAAAGATCTTACTCTCTGTTTTGGCACAGAAAGGCAACCTTTCAGTTGTAATCTTTTACAATTTCCGTGCTGAAATGTTAAAAACAGCTGGGTTTGCTGTATCGCAGTAAATAATGGAACGTGAATGAAGAGATTAGGAATAATTTGGAGGCAACAGTGGGGTCAAAAGAAGTTAAATTTGAAACGTTTAACTCCAGTATTAACTTGGTAATGCTGTGTGGACCAGAAACATTGAGAACAGCTGAAAGAATTTCAAATAAACTACACACATTTACTAATTGGTGTCTGTGAGTATAGTGGGAATACAATGGTATGACAGAATCACCAGTCTAGAGCCCACGGAGAGAAATAAACAAATCCTAGTGAACCATGGGGTGAAGAAAGGACTCTGGCGGTAGATAGGACACACACTGAAAGAACACGGGGACAGTAAAGCTAGGCACTCTCTTGTCTGGAACCCAAAGATAGGACACACACTGAGACAACTTGAGAACAGTAAAACTAGGCACTCTCTTGTCTGGAACCCATCAGGCAAACGAAATAGCTGGAGACCTAAAAAAACACCGGGAGAAGATAATAACAGGTAGAGATGAACTATATGGGGTGGACGTGTACCTGGAGAAGAGAATGACAGGTAGAGATGAACTACATTGGGTGGACGTGTACCTGGAGAAGAGAATGACAGGCAGAGATGAACTACATTGGGTGGACGTGTACCTGGAGAAGAGAATGACAGGCAGAGATGAACTACATTGGGTGGACGTGTACCTGGAGAAGAGAATGACAGGTAGAGATGAACTACATTGGGTGGACGTGGAGGGAGCTGTAGTAATCTTCAGATCTGACTCTAGTCTCAAACATGTTAAAGTTAACCACCACACCTTTATTCGCAAACTACAATCATCATCATCCTCATGGGCCATACCGATAAGCGTGGGCGGCCATGTTTTGCCATCTCATACGATCACCAGATCATGGATCAGCTCTGTGTTCTTGTTACGACCATTCCAGGTGACCGAGCCATTTAAATATTTACTTTTCTGCCTTCCGCTTGTTCTCTCTCTCTCTCTCTCTCTCTCTCTCTCTCTCTCTCTCTCTCTCTCTCTCTCTCTCCCTCTCTTCCCCCCCCCCTCCCCACCAATCTTGCCAGTTGTCACCAAGTCCTCAAGTTTATTTCTTCTCATAACGTGCTCAAATAATTTTGATTGTCTACGTCTTATTACTCTAATCAGTTTACTGTTTTCATTTGTTTCTTTTAGGACTTGGTCATTGGTTTTTCTGTCTGTCCATGGTATTCTTTGCATTTTTCTCAAAAACCACATTTCCACAGCCATCAGATGTTTGTTTCAGCTTGTCTACCCATGTACACGTTTTCACCCATACAAAACTGCAGCTTCTATGTAGCACTTCAACGTTTTTTTTTTTCATGTTGCAATGGACATCTTTTAATTAGTTAGTATGTTTTCCATCTTGCAAAAGGCTACCTTCGCCATTACGTTTTAATCTCTTCAAGCCATCTTATGACTATTCCGAGATCGTTCTAGAGATTCACCGTTTAAAAATGTACCCGTATATTACATTGTGGTATCTCTTTCTTCCCAGTGACGACAGTGAGGTGTACAATATTTAGACTAGGATGTTTATAAGGGTGTCCCTTCTTCAGGAAGCCGGGATATTGGTTCGTTTACCCCTACGTGAGGACAACTACAGATATAGCAATTTCCTACACAAAGTTTAGAAAGATAGGCTCCTTTGGAAGGCGAGGAGACCACGGAAGTTTACCACTTGCCATAGAGAAGATTGCATCCTCTAAAATGTAAATGGACTAGTGTGAGTTTGTCCGCCTCATGGGGTATCCAACAGTCTATACCCATGTGATGTATGCACTGAACATATAATGTGTGAACTGAACATACACTGTTAGCGCAAGACATCCAATGTGTGAACAGAACATACACTGGTATCACAGAACAGTCACTGTGTGAGCAGAACATACACTGTTATCACAGAACATTCACCAAGAAATCACGCATGACCTGATTCAAAATACAAATATATATTATAACATCAAAGATTTGGAGTGCGAGTTCTTCTGTGAAAAAAAAAAAAAGCTTTATGCTCAACATGGAACATCACATGTTGTGAAAACAAAATTCATACACATTGTTCATCTAAACACAATAATACGATATATAGGAAGATATGTAGTCACTAATTTCAGATAAATGTCTTTCTATATCCCTTGTAGCTGCTACATAGCATTGTAGTATATCATATCTTCTACCCCCTGAATGGAATGGTTTAATGTTCTAAACCCATAGATGAAGGTCTCTCCCTTGCGTCAATTCAGATCGATGGTTCCTCGCGAATGTTGATCTAGGCATGGTAAGGTTATACTTATACACCTTGGTTTTCCCAGTAGTTAATTAAAGATTCTCATGGTCAATCTCTTGGAGGATAGGGACGGTGAGGGATGCATGGTAAATGCTGGAATAATAATTGATCTGGTAGGATATGGACAGTGTCATAATACCTCTACGTCTTTCAGCAAGGAATTCTGCATCACGAGGATTTAGTGAATAGCATTCATATCGGTAGGACCAAATTTACACCACCCATCTACAGTACAAACAAAATACAAACTACATAAGCATTTGACAAACATCATATGTCATTATAGCATAAACATGTAAAGAGGAAAAAGAAAATATGAGGAAGAAGGTGAGTGGTTCCTCTCAAAGGTGAGATCATTACCCTCTTCTCTCTAGATGAAATTCATTCCAACATCTGATGGAGTGTGACCAGTTTGGGGATAAACAATTGTTCTCCATTTATGCCGTGATGTCATGATGTGATAAACTTCTTGATGAAATAAGGACAGTAAGATAAGATAAGGCCATAAAGATGAGACCAAGTTGTCCTGTTCTGACAAAGTCATCAGGTTGTGACAAAATCTTGTGATGAAGATAAGTTGAGACAAAGGCATGTTGTGATGAAGATAGGTTGAGACAAAAGCGTGCTGTGACAGCTGCATGTTAAAACAGATGCTTGTTGTGACAACTGCATGTTACGTCAGAGGTATGTTGAGACTGATGCATGTTAAGACAAGGTATGTTAAGACAAAGGCAGGTTGAGATAAAGTCATCTTTATAACATCTTATCATCCTATGTTTGTAATACAAGACCGGCCTTCATTCCTCCAGTGTTAGACTTGGTTCTTAAGTGCCCTGCATCTTCATCATTATTAGTGCATTTGCCTTTACATATCAGGGGGGAAATTCGAACCTTTCTTCCAACAACAAAAGTAATGATCATGATCCAATATTAAATGTACAACACTCAAAAATGAGAACATATTAATTATTTCATGAAATTATGCGAATAAATATAATTTAGATAGATATGCATTCAGCCTATGCAATGGTTCGAACACATACGAAGATTGTCCTTCCCAGTGTTCTCCTTTGAGCAAGGGGTTTGAAAACGACGTTTGCAAGCAATTTCCGTGCACAAAATTCAGTACGGGACTGCTTTATGGCCCTTTTTCAGAACATATCTGGCAGAGCACTGAACGCAATAAATCACCAAGTCAGCCGCACCATTTGTGTAATGCTGCCGGAGCGTGCAACGTCTGGCAAACATTTGGATATATGGTGCATCTATATTTCCCTATTAGTGAGCATTAATTATCAATATATATATATATATATATATATATATATATATATATATATATATATATATATATATATATATATATATATCTGTAGCATATGGCGATAGAATGTCTAACAGAATGGATTTAACATGACCGAATCAGCGATGGGAAAAAGTATGGCGCTGTGCAACATCTCTCTCTCTCTCTCTCTCTCTCTCTCTCTCTCTCTCTCTCTCTCTCTCTCTCTCTCTCTCTCTCTCTCTCTCTCTCTCTCTCTCTCTTTCTCTCTCGAGAAAAAGAGTATTTATTTTGATCATTTATAAGAAGCGTAAACATCACAATTACACCATTATACATACAAATACCGTGTTACCTTAACATCATAGATCAGATCGTCTTAGAACATATATAGGGTCGAGCTTACCTGAAGGGACCCAGAATACCGGAAACTTTAACCTCCTAACTGAAAAGGCTAGTGGCTCTCACTAAGGATTGGCGTGGAATGAGTTGGTTTTCATCGCCAATTCTGTCCATGGATTTTGGCGGGTATCTCAGGTCTTTCGAACCAATCATTGTCCTTTATTCAAACGACCATTTGTTCCAAATGTGTTTTGACACGGTTACATTTAGAGCCGACGAAATTTCATCCTTTGCGGTGCTCCATTTGGATATGTATAATAAATCTCGGAAAATCTGAGGTAACTGAGAAATATATCACAACGACCATAATCATTGTCTTCTTACAATTTAATTCTAACCCTAGTTGTTGACTGTAAACAATAACCACATCTACTAAATATTGCAGACCTTGTTAATTGTCTGTAATCAATACTGTATCATCCGCATATCTAATTTATTTATATCCCCCAATGTTGATTCCTCTCGTATCTGTTACATTTCTGAACATATTTTCAAACTGGAATAAATTTACTGTTAAAGCTGGCAGAGGCAATTGGCATTCATTTACAAATACCAGGTTTGTGCATATAAAAATACATGATAGTCTGTTTAAAATTAAAATAGTACACAATTTAAATTACTATATTAATATGTGTGTTGCATATTTAAACTAAACTTGGAGGATTTATCTTGTTGCTTTAATGTATGTTGTATGATTTTTGCAGTGTGTACCTGATGACAACAGAGGTTATCAGGAGTGACGAGTCATCTCTATGGCGAATGGATTAAGAACGCAGTTCGTAATCCCACATAACATGTTCGAATTACAGCTGCGGGCAATTTGGAAGCAGATCATCCTTCATGATCTTGTATTTCATACAATGGTGTAAGTGCCGGTCGTTCAGAAAGCAATGGCAAATTACTGAACTTAAACTTGCCACGTAATCACTAACAGCCAACACATTTTGGAGTTGACTGCGACGTCCTATAAAGGATATGCAACTAACTTTTTAAATCTGTCGATCTGCAGCGAAATATGCCGGGCAATCAATCAAGCAATCTATTGTTTGCGCATTCTGTGTTCAAACACAACTTACTCCCAGTATTCAGCACTGGCTGGGCTGTTGTAAACTCCGGCCAGAGAAGAGTTCCTCTGAGCGTTACAGTTGGGTGTGTTCCAGCTCTGTCCGCACAGGGTCCATGGCAGAACGGTGTGCAGTGTGTTGAACAGGAAGTAGAAATTCCAGGCGATGATGACGTTGAAGTAGATGCAGACCGTTGCGCAAATCATGACCATTCCGTAACCGATACCTAGAGGATAGAATTGATGTTTCAAATGGAAGCGAGCTTGATCACAGAATATTATTAGGATAGAATTGGTGTTTACACGCAAGCAAGCTTATCACAGTTAATAATATGATATAATAGATGTTTACGTGTAAGCAAGTTTATCACAGTTTATTATTGGGATGGAACTGATGTTTCAAATGCCAGCGAGCTTTATCAAAGTTTATTATTATGATAGAATTGATGTTTATATCCAAGCAAACTTGATCACAGTTTATTAATATGATAGAATTGAGTTTAAATGCAAGCAAGCTTTATCACTGTTTATTATTGGATAAAATTGATGTTTAAACTTAACAAAGATTTACCTCAAATTGTTATTATAATAGAATTGCTGTTTCAATGCAAGCAAGCTTGATCACAGTTTTATCTTATGGCAATTGATTTTGGAGATAGCAAAAAAGAGGCCGGCTTAGCGTGGACTGGTTGTAACGTATATTGTGGCGTTTGCTCGCTTTGAACTCAAGCGTAGTCCATCCAATTCTGCCACTTCTAGTACACTTCTCAGTTTTGTGTGTAGATTAGCTTTTCCTGTTACCTGATCCTGATTCCGATCTCGTGTATGAGGCTGAAAGGAATGCCCTCAGCATGGTCCACAGAAGCTCTGACAGGCGGATAAATAGAGCATTGCTTCGCTGATCTGACAGCTTCTGCAGATTGTCTGCATGGGCAACACATAATCATTATCATGTGGCAGGCGATAAGCTTGGGCGGTCATGTTTCACAAGCGCGCACGATCATCAGTCGTGGATCAGCTCTGTGTTCTTGTCGTGGAACAGCTCTGTGTTCTTGCCGTGGATCAGCTCTGTGTTCTTGTCCCGACCATGCCACGAGGCCCAGCCAGTCAGATATTTACTTCTATGCCTCCCCCTTGTTCTTTTTCTATCACGGTATCTACTATTCACACCAGACTTTGTGTTGTGGAGAGGTATAACACCATCCGTGGTCCCCGCCATCGGTTGTAGTTATTATGCCTTTTTGAAGCCAGTGTAACAAACTATCGTCTGTCCAGACGGCAAATGTCCGCTGATGTATTCCGTATCACACTGGCCACCTTCATGTCCCATGCCATTTCCTACCACAGCAATATGCCACTTTAGGTGGCCTATTTATCAAAAGCGCCCGGAAATATAACAATGAAGGATCACCGTGTTTACCTACCTCTAAACAGAGGACTGATTCTCCACACCTTGATCGGGCTCAAGCTGGCAAACTGACCGTAAGAAATTTCTAGATAAAACAGTGGCAGACCGCAGGTAAGCATGAAAAATGTGTACGGGATGAGAAAGGCACCTGAGAAGATAAAATATAATAATTAAGAATAACATCAGTAATATATGATCTGGTTATTACCTCTTAGAGTCTAGTTGTTTCCTTTAGAGTAGAGTAGTTTTCCTTAGAGTCGAGTTGTTTCTCTTGTACGATTTGAGGGTGGGGAACTAATGATAACATAGCGAATTCCCGCAGGTAAGCAACAAGGCAATAATACACTTAGTTCAAGCATAGTATGGAAAATAGAGTGAGCTTCTGTATAAGCACGAGTGAACGTAAATTATAATATGAATTTCGTCAAAGGAAAGACGCACAGATACAAACCAACGGTTCAATCAGTCTTTATCAATGAAATTAAAAAAAAATATGTTTTTGTTTTTGTTCGTTAAAGATTTTGGTCAAAATTTCAATTGTATCAGTGTATGTTTTTTCTTTCTTCGAGCTTCCTAGCTATTATCATCATTATCTTGTGCCTTGCCAGTTAGCGGTGGCGTGAATGTCTCTCCACAGATCTCTATACTTTGTGCTCTGAATCATCTTCGCTGATGATATCCCCCCATGCCACCCTTTCTAATCACATCATTTTTAATTGTCTGTCTCTGCCTCTTTACCCACTGATCTCTCCGGTCGAGAACATGTTATCCAAGGCATGTCTTCTCACCCATGACCAAAGAATGATGCTTGTCTCTGTCTTGTCATTGTATACCATGTTCAAGGTTTTGTCTTCATTTATGAAGTCTTGGCAAGATGGCCGGCTATGTTGCGAACGGATTACGGATGCAATTTGTTATCCCGCACACCGCATTCGAAACACAGCTGCGGGCGATTTGGAATCAGACCGTCTTGCTTTGCTTTCCATACAATGATACGACTGCCGGTCGTTCAGTAAACAATGGCAAATTACTGAACGTAAACTTGCTCAGGAATCAGCAACAGCGAAAAGATGATGGAGTTAACTGCGACGTCCTGTAAAGTGTATACACTTAACTTTAGCCAGTATGTTTACCAATAATCTTCAAGTTTCTTATTTTGTCCATGCTATGCTAACTGTTGTTTGTTTTATACGATCTTTAATTTGTGTCTACTGTCAACAGTCTATCTAAGAATGTCTCTTTGTCCCGCGATGATGACACATCAAATAAGCTCTAAGTTCTTCTCACATCCTGTGTTTAGATTTCATGTTTCACACCCACATAGTGCTACAGGCCAAAGGTGTGCGGTTATCATTCGTTTCTACAGTTCAATGCTAAGGTTACATTACGCTGTGAATGATGACAGGGTTAATCCACTGACCTCCTCCGCTCTTGTAGCAGAGATATGGAAACCTCCAGATATTTCCAAGACCAACAGCGAACCCGATGCAGGAGAGTAAGAAATCCAGCTGTCCCGACCAGTTATCACGTGAGCTTAAACGGGCAATACTGACCACTGAAATAGAGGGCGAATTACTGACTTTGACATTGACAACCTGTGAGAAGAAGGAAACAAGATCATTAGCTGGTTATGTCCCAAATAACGTGTGATGTGTAACTGATTCTTTCCCATTAACCTGTACTGTACTGGAATCTTGCCTTCTTGACAGACGAAGGATATTGCGCTTCAAACAACGTATAATAACCTCACTACAACACAAAGCTTGGGCTGAATTGTAGAGACTATGTGTTGTCCAAGCAGCATGATTTCTCTCTCGACCTGTCTAGTTTACTCCAGAGGATAGGTAACATCAATACATCTGGAACACGACAAGCTGCAGAAGCTGCTTGATCAGCAAAGCAATGCTCTAACTGTCCGTCTGTCGGAGCTTCGATCCTAGACTAGTTGCTGACAAAGGCTTTGGGTCTACCTGTTGATCTAAAACTGTCATTACTGTCTACAGTACCTTGCCAGGCAGGACAGCGGGGTCTTTAGCCTAAGGTATTAAGGCCGCCTGGTTAATGCAGTTACCGCGAACTGTGCAGGTTAGGATTCTCTATTCCCCCCCCCCCCCCCACCTCATCACCTAACCGAGGATTCGAATTCGCGTCTCCTGAAAGAGCACCCTTCATTCTATCCTCTGGGCCAAACGTTCTTCAATCGTTCCCCGCATAACCTGCTATGGTATATAAAGTCCATTGATGAAAAGGCTGGCTCGTCAAAACTTGGTGGAGTATTGATGCATGACAAGGCAGACGTGGTTGCGGCCTTGTGGGAGCACGTGTACACCTCGGAGGAGCAAATGGATCACCATATTCTGGCAAGAATGAAGCAGCGAGGAGTGACTAGGGGATCTGGCCGACGCTCGACGCTCAGAGGAAAGGCGAGACGGACAGATAATCAGATTGCTACTGGAACTATTGGTGTTGGAACTCTTCGCTGGCTGCTGAGGATGGGGACGGAGCGCTTATGGGAATGCTCCGAATGCCGTGATGTCGGTTCCTAAATCAATCAATCAATCAATCTCTTCCGTGGCGTACGCCGCCAGCATGCCAACACCACAGTTCGCCAAGAAAAATACAGTTCATCGTCGATGGAATTGGCAGTCACTGGAAACCATGCAGTTGCACACACATTACTGGATAAGGCAAAACCAACTAGTTTAAGCAACCCGCCGATTTTCTGAACATGCAGTTCAGAATATAAAGAACCACGGATACATGTAAAAGCTTTGCACGTGAAATTCACAGCTCACAGTGTCGCTCCATGCACTTAACTCAGCAGCTAGGCGACGGAACCATGTACTACCAGTCCAACATGAAGAAAATGAGTAAGCAAACCGTAGAGAGAAGCAAAAACACCCCTGAAGATTTACCAGTTGACCAGCCTATCCGCCACATTGTTGTGAATCCATCTACCACTCCATCTACCCACTTTAATGAATACTTATACCACTGTTGGCTCGGCTATTATCCGCAAAATAACAAGCTGCCCGTCCAGAGCATAGCATAAAGCCCGAACTTCGTAGATCAGCGATGAATCCGAGCCGCACTTGCTGTCTAAACAATGCAGACCAATCACAAAGCCACGACATTCAGATCGTGTGAGGCAAGCCATGGAGAATCCCAAGCCACTGAAACATGTAGCAGTTAGCATGCGGCACCCCTCGGCCTGATGAATCCGTCGACCTGCTACTGAGTTTAGTGCGTGGAACGACAATGTGAGCTGGAGATTTAACGTGGAGTGCGGTTACACCTGTCCGCAGTTGTTTGTGTCGTGAACTGCATGTTCCAAAAAATGGCGGCCGGCCTGTTGCTTAAGTAACTTAGTTTGATTTATGTGGTAATGTGTGGTTGCTGGTTTTCTAGTGAGTGCCACTTCTATCGACGATGAACTCTATTTTTTGTGGCGGACTTCTGTGTTTTCATTCTTGCAGCGGCCTTATGCGTAGTATACCTGTGCAGGCTGTTGGCTTGTCGAGACTCCCGTCTGTTCCACTTTTCATACGGGGCAGTGAAGAGCATTTTGTGTGATAATCACTGGCACAAGAATGGAGCATTATGGTGCAACCCTATGCCGTGAAGTTGGAACCGCAACTAACTAACCGTAGCCGGATATAGACATAACCTACGAAGAGATCAAGATATATAAGAGACAATTCTAGAAGCAAGTGGAAGTGTGAGCAGCCAAGCCACCATAATGACGCATATTACGAACTCAACAGAAAAGAACACATTATAATCTTCAGAATTTGGTCAGGACACAACAAGCTGAAATACCACATGTTTAACTCATCCAATATCAAACAAAAGACAGATGTGGACCAAATATGGTGCACAATCACATAAACAAGGATTATATTCTAAATTTTTATTCACTTAGCGTTAAAATTGCGAAAATACTGCGAAACGAACAAATAACACGATGACCCTAGCACGACCTTTGTTCCAAATGGTATCTCCATTTTAAAGATATATTATCCATCAGCACAGAATCAATTAATAAACTAAAGACTGGAAATGCTTATGAATGAAAAGACTTCCGGTCGCCAGCATGGCAGTTAGGCATCCGTTGGGGCCTGTGGCGTGTTTATGCTTGTGGCTACGGTTTACAATCGCATTTTCCTCATGTTGGACTGGTAGTGCATGGTTCCGTCGCTCTGCTACTGAGTGAGTGCATGGGCGACACCGTGAGCTGTGAAATTCGCGTGGAATACTTATCTGTCTTGTACAGTGAACTGCATGTTCAGAACAATGGCTACCGGTGGTTGCTGAATTGACTGTTTTGCCCTTTCGGTTCACGAGTGCATTTTTCGGGAGACTCCTGGGAGTCGGCGCTGAAGCTGCGGAGTTCGTGTTTTGTGCGACACTTTCGGCGGGTCGCCCTGCGGTAAGAGACCGAGCCATGTGAGAAAACCCGGGTCAATGAGGTCTTTCTGGTGACTGCCGAGTCCTTAGTCCATCGACGATGAACTGTGGCCAGTGTGGATGAATTTTGTGTTGACATTCTGACGGCGGCATTATGCACAGTGTACCTGTGCGGGCTTGTTGGATTGCCGAGACTCCTGTCTATTCCACTTTTCACATTGGACAGTGGGGAGCATTTTGTGTGATATTCGATGGCACGGGAATGGAGCATAATGGGGACGACCCGTTGCCGTGAAGTTGGAACCTCGACTAACTAACTAACATGAATGAAAAACTGCATTACGCTGATTCCTATGGCTGAGTGTCGGTTATACAGACAGCAGTTGCAAATTATTGAACGTAACAATTGCAGAATAAATCACAAGCTGCTTAAACACGCTGCAATGTATTTCTTTTTTCTTCGCTCACTTTGAAGACAATCGTGGTTCATACACTTCTACTTCGTGCTTCTTCTTCTGGTGCACTGGACTGACTTTTAATGTAGATTAGCTTTCCCAATTACCAGTATCCCTTGCGATCAGACGAACCCACTCCGACTTCATTGGTACTTGTAATTCACGTTCCCCAAGTCAAGGACGAGAAGTCAACATTTTAGTCCAAATGACCGGTGTAGGGGTTGATCCCGATATCTCAGCATCAGCAAACTATAAGTGTACGAACGGTCGCTCTTATCCATTCGGCCTTGCTGACCTCCATGCTGAAGTTGATTGTGACGTCCTCAAACTTGTACACTACAACAGAAACAACAACAATAACTGCAACAACAATGCATGAAACAACATCAACAGCAACTGAAATAACCGCAACATCAGCAATAACAACAGGCAGACCTCACAATTAACAAGTCACCAGAAAGATGTTAATACAGACATGCCATGCCGTACGGAAGATCACTTAACAGATCTTACAACACCAAGTGATCTAAGAGTGGTGTTGAGATGAGGGGTACAGTTCACTTACTTCCATATCGACTGACGAGTCCAAAATGAAGGATGCAAAGCTGGCGTTATGACTAACCTCCGTGGACTGATGTACCAAAATGAAAAACATACAAATGAAAACAAAAAAGCGAAACGTGTGTGGTTAATATTAATCGAATTGGAATCATCTTAACGATCATGATTTATCTGTCATAATTATGTGCATTACGATAAACGTGGGTGGCCATGTTACGCCATCTCACATAATCACAAGAGTCGTGGATCAGCTCAGTATTCTTATCCTCGCCATGCCATGTGGTTAAGCCATCCATATATTTACTCATCTGCTTCCCCTTGTTCCTTTTCCCTCAATCTTGTCAGTTGTCACCAAGTTCTCTAGTTTATTTCTTCTCACAGAGTGCCCCAAAAATGTGACTGTCTAAGTCTAATTTCTCTAATCTATTTTCGGTTTTCATTTGTTTCTTGTAGGACATGCTCAGTGGTTTTTCTGTCTGCCATGGCATACTTTGTATTTTCCTCAAAAACCACATTTCCACTGCCATTAGATGTTTTTCAGCTCGTCTGTTCATTGTCCACTTTTCACATCATATAAAAATACAGGTTCTATGTAGCACCTTAATACTCTTTTTTCTCTATAGATGGTATGTTTTCCATTCTTCAAAAGGCTACCTTCACCATAGCGATTCTTGTTCTAATCCCTTTAAAGAACCTCCCACCAGATGTTATGACTGTTCTGGGATAGTTGTACCTATTCACTTTAAGAATATTCCCATTTATCTGTAGATTACATTGTGGTATTTCTTTCTTTTTAGAGACGACCATAATATGTTTCTTCATACAATGTAATTCTAACCCTAGTTATGTTTTATGTTTTATCTGTACATAACAAGAAAACTTAGGCGCGGTCTTGGCCAGATATGACTGAGCTACCGTATGACAGGTGATACAACCTGCTTTCTGTTAGTGCAGAACGTTGGGCAGCGCTCACCAAACCCGACATCCCACATTGTGCCAACGGCTTCCGGCGGAGGAGCGCAATTGGAAGGATGCTCGACTTATCCTGGTGCGAGCAGAACAACCTAAAGACTAAATGTCGTGGCAGGGCAGACTAAGCCTTAGTTGGCATCTGGTATAGGATCGAAGCTTCGACAGGCGGACAGTTAGAGCATTGCTTTGCTGATCCGACAGCTTTTGCAGCTGGTCTTGTTCCAGACATATTGGTGTTACCTTTTTGTCTCGAGTAAACTAGGGAGGCCGAGAGAGGGATCACGTTGCATGGGCAACACATGATCTCTACAGGCTTTGTGCTATAGAGAGGTATAACTCTATCTCTGTTCTCCGTCATTGGTTGTAGCTATTATACCTTTTGTGAAGGACAATGTAACAAACTATCGTCTGTCAGGACGGCAATGTGCCACTGATGAATGAATGAAAAAGAAAAACTAAAACCGATTTAGCGGTGGTTAGTGATCAGTTCTGTTGGTTAATCAAATGTCTGGTGCTCTTAACAAAATGTTCATATCTGGTGCTCTTAACAAAATGTTCATATCTGGTGCTTGTAACAAAATGTTAATGCCTGGTGCTCTTAATAAAATGTCCATGTCTAGTGCTCTTAATAAAATGTCCATGCCTGGTGCTCTCAACAAAATGTTCATGTTTGGTGCTCTCAACAAAATGTTCATGTCTAGTACGCTTAACAAAATGTCTATGTCTATTGGCTCCCCGCTTCACTCACATCTCCCTGACTGTGCACAAGGAAGTAGAGTCCCACGCGTCCCTAAAGCCACCTGTTCGGTCAGCATTTCTTAAATCGCCGATGATGTCTGACACATCCATAGCTTTTCCTATCTCCATGACCCCAACGTTGGCCAACTGATCGGCTAACTTGTCTATTCTACTTGCTTGCCCCGGTACATAGATGCAAGCTTTTTGTTTTTGTTTCATATCCTTTACAGGACATCGCTGTCAACACCTGCATTTTACTGCTGTTGTTTATGCCTTGGCACGTTTACGTTCAGTAGTTTGCCATTGCTTTCTGAACGATCGGCTCACATACCAATTCGTTAAAACCCAGCGCAACGTGGTATGCTGCCAAATCGCACTCAGCTGTGTTTCGATCGCGGGTAAGCGGGATTACAAATCGTGTCCGTAAGTCCTTCGACACGGAGCCGGCAGATACAAGCTAGCTGGACTAATTGTAATGTGCTCATGTGTGAGCCAAGCATATCCTATGTGCCTAGTCTTGACTTTTTGATCATGCTCATTGAGTTCAGTATACATGTATAAATACGATGGCGTGTTAAGCGAATTCAGGTATTTAGTTGTAATTTTGCGTCGCTGGCTTTGAACCCAAGCGTAGTCCATACATGTGTTGCTTCTTCTAGTGCACTAGACTGATCTATGTGTGGGGATTAGCTTCCCCTATTACCAGAGTCCTTCGCCATCAGGCGAACCCATTGCAGCTTCTGTGGTACTTGTAATTCACGTCCCCAAGTCAAGGACGAAAAGTCAATATGTTAATCCAGCTGACCGGTGTAGGGGTTGAACCCACTGCCTCGGCATCAGCACAACGGAAGTTTAGGATCGAGCGCTCTTATCCATTTGTCCACGATGATCTCCTTTTAGTTGCAATGAAACATAATGTTAGAACGTTTAAAGCAAAGTTCTAATCTCTTCTTCAGGTACAAATACACAGAGAAACATGATATCCTTCTGTCCGATATATTCATTCTAGAGTTTTTGGGTTGAAGCTGAAATCGAATTAAAATTAAGTCGAATTACACATGAGCTGTTTTTGTCGTTTTCTTAGGACATTTATTTGACAATATGCCATTACTAGAGCGTGTGTCCTTGTCGCTCTTCTGAAACCATAGCGTGCGTCCTGGTCGATCTTGTGACAAAGCCATCCAGCAACTCTCCAGCGGCAAGGCACCTGGTCCTGACTCCATCCCAGCAGAGATATACAAGGCAGGTGGGCCGGTCCTAACAGAGCAGCTTCACCACGTCTTTACAAACATATGGGTAAACGAGACCATGCCACAAGATTTCAAGGACGCGTCAATAGTCCACCTTTACAAAAGTAAAGGAAACCGCCAATCCTGTGACAATCACCGAGGCATCTCCTAGCTTTCAACTGCAGGGAAGATACTCGCCATAATTTTTCTCAATCGCCTCACAGCCCATCTCGATCAAGGTCTTCTTCCAGAGAGTCAATGTGGCTTCAGAAAAGAACGTGGAACTGTTGACATGATTTTCGCTGCAAGGCAGCTGCAAGAGAAATGTCAGGAACAGAACTGCGAAATGTTCTCCACTTTCATTGACCTTACCAAGGCTTTTGATACAGTCAGCAGAGAAGGACTGTGGAAGATTATGGCAAAATATGGCTGTCCACGAAAGTTTGTCCAAATAGTGCGGCTATTTCATGATGGCATGCAGGCAAGAGTACAGGAAAATGGTGAACTGTCTGAACCCTTTCCTGTCACCAATGGAGTGAAGCAAGGATGTGTCCTGGCACCAACACTGTTCAGCCTCATGTTTTCAGCCATGTTGATGAATGCCTTCGAGAACGACGACATTGGAATAGACATCAACTACCGTATGGATGGAAAGTTATTCAATCTCAGAAGGCTGAAAGCTCAAACCAAAATTAACAGCGACACCGTCAGAGAGCTCCTGTTTGCTGATGATTGCGCTCTATACGCCAACTCAGAGGCGGACATGCAACATAATGTTTCAGCTTTCTCACATGCCTGTACCAACTTTGGGCTCAATATCAACTTGGAGAAGACTGTAGTTATGTACCAGCCAGCTCCAGGGAATAATCACACTGTGCGAATATCAAAGTGAATGATCATAGACTAAGTGTTGTGGAGAAATTCACCTATCTTGGCAGCACTGTGTCACAAGCTGCCACAATTGATGACGAAGTGAATGCAAGAATCTTCAAGGCCAGTGCGGCCTTTGGCAGACTGTACACGAATGTATGGGACAGAACTGGAATAAGCCTGCAAACAAAGCTAAATGTCTACAAAGCAGTTGTATTATCCACACTGCTATATGCTTGTGAAACCTGGACTGTTTATCAGCGACACGCTAGGAAATGAAACCACTTCCACACAGTCTGCCTAAGGAAGCTACTGAAGATTAAATGGCAAGACAAGATTCCAGACACTGAAGTCCTAGAAAGAGCGTCCTAGCCCAGTATCCACACTCTACTAATGAAGAATCAGATTCGCTGGGCTGGTCACTTGACTCGCATGCCAGATCACAGGCTCCCTAAATGAATTTTTTTTACAACGAACTGCGTTGTGATAAACGCTCCCAAGGTGGCCAGAGGAAACGCGTTAAAGACACTCTGAAAATCTCACTGAATGCTTTTGGAATTCATCATGACACCTGGGAGGCTGCAGCCAGAGACCGAAATTCGTGGCGTGCATCATTACGCAAGGGTGCAGTCATATGTGAGGCAACCAGGACTGCAAGAGCTGTGAAGAAAAGGCAGGACAGAAAAACCACTGCAGGAAATCCTCCTCCAGAAACGTCAAGCATTCTTTGCCCACATTGTCAAAGAACATTTCGAGCCAAAATAGGCCTTATCAGCCATCTTAGAACCCACGGCTCCATACCTTCAACCCCACTGGATGAAATGAATGGTCATCATCATTCTTGATGGACAAACAGCACTTGTGACATCATAGCGTGTTTCCTTGTCAGTCTTCTGATACCATAGCGTGCGTCCTTGTCGCTCTTCTGATACTATAGCGTGCGTCCTTTTTCCTCTTCTGATACCATAGCGCATTTACTTGTCGTCCTTCAGATACCGTAGCATATTCGCTCGTCGCTCTTCTGATACCATAGCGTGTTTACTTGTCGCTCTTCAGATACCATATAAAATGACACAAAGTAGTGCAGCTTTACATAACATAATTACGACACATACAGGACGTTGCGGCGATTAGCCTTCATCAGCAAACAAATACATTCACAAAACACAACATATAGTCAAGGAGATCTAAGTGAATAAATCTAACACTCAGATAGTAACATATAACGATTAACAAAAGAAGATAGTAATCTTAGTTGCAGTTGTAAACATAGTAAAAATATGAATAAAATTGGGTGGGACTGCGGTAAAGATGTGAAAATGTAAACAATATAAAAGTTTGCTGATGAAGGCTAATCGCCGCAATGTCCTGTATGTGTAATAATTCTCTTATGTAAAACTGCACTACTTTGTGCCATTTTATATTATTTACGTTTTCACAGCTTTACCGCAATCCCACCCAATTTTATTCAGATACCATAGGGTCTTTAGCAGAAGTCTGAGTAGCAACCACGACAGAAAGAAAGAAATACAATTTAACAAAGGAAAGACGAAGGGAAAAACAAAACAAGGAAAATAAAAAGAAAGAAAGAAAGAAAGAAAGCCAGAAAGAAAGAAAGAAAGAAAGAAAGAAATAGTGAAACAGTATTTAGAAAGAAGGAAAGACCGAAAAATAAAAATAAATAAGAAACAAAGAAACAAACAATGAATGAAAGAAAGAAATAATGAAAGAAAGAAAGAAAGAAATGAGGAAAGAAAGAATTAATGGCGATTAAAAAAACGAATAAAGGAAGAAACACACCAAAAAAAAAGAAAGATAGACTGGAAAACATGAAAATATAAAGACAGACCGAAAGACAAAAATAAAAGAAAGAAGGATGGAAGGAAGGAAGAAAAGAAGGAAGGAATAAATAAATAAATAAATAAATAAATAAATAAATAAATAAAGACAGCACTTACCGAAGGCGTTTTGAATTCTTCTCTTTGTTTCATGATTATTTAGTACTAATGAATGTTTTGATGCCTGTATATCTGTGTAACAGCTTTATCTTCTGTAGTTGTTCTACACTATGTTTCTTATTTTTGTAAATATGCTTACCTCCATTTAATTCGTATTTTAGCCTTAAAGTCTGTTTCGTTTTCTGTTGTTCATTTTCAAGAATCATCTTTGTATTTTTAATGTTAATATCATATTAGTATCATGATGTTGTTATCTCTAGTTGATTATTTCGTGACTGTCATTAAATTAATTATTCACGTTTGTTATTGTGTGACTTCCATCAAATTCCTGAGTTTCTTTGGTAATTTTATTACTTCCATTTATGATTTCCTTTGATTGTTTTGTGACTTCCATCAAATTAAATAGTCCCTTTGGTTATTTTGTGACTTCCATCAAATTTATGATTTCTTTTGGTAATTTGTGACTTCGATTAAATTAATTATTCCCATTGGTTAGTTTGTTACTTCAATCACATTTATGATTTCCTGTTGTTGTGTGACTTCCATCAAATTAATTATTTCCTTTCGTTATTCTGTGACTTCTATAAAATTAATTATTCCGTTTGATTAGTTTGTGACTTCATTCAAATTTATGATTTCCTTTTGTTATTTTGTGACGTCTATTAAATTCAATATTCCATTTGTTTATTCCTTAACAACCATCACCTACATGGATCTTGAGTTCTTGATGCTAAAGGAAAAGTAAACGAAAATGATTATTTGAAATTCTTCGCATTAAAAACGATAGGTTAAAACACACAAAAAGTAACCCAAAACAAAACAAAATAATACACAAAAAGCTTGACGATCTTCATCTGATTCGAGTAACCCTTGTTTAAATTAACATCTTTCAAGATATAGCTTTATATCCGTCCACGATGTTCTCATCATTCTTCTTTAAAACACATCTTTACATATAATCCCGCACTTGTCTGCGTCAAAGAAGAATAGCCGACCAACAGAGAACTGGTGTCGTCTGTCGCCACACGCTGAAGGAGATACTGATTAGAGGGCCTGAGCTCTTGTGGATGTGCAATGAGGTTGATCTATTTAACTAACTGCCTGCCTGCCTGCCTGCTTACCTAACAAACGAATGAACGAACGAACGAACGAACGAACGAACGAACAAACGAACGAACGAACGAACGAACGATCTAACTAACTAACTAACTAACTAACTAACTAACTAACTAACTAACTAACTAACTAACTAACTAACTATATAAGCTACTAAACTAAGTTACTGAATAGCTACCTAACTACCTACCTACTAAGTAACTAACTAGTTAACTGCTACATAAATTAAAATAACTAGAAGCACTAAACCAAACTGATAAATTCTCCCTGACAAATAAGTTTCCTGGTCCTTTAGCCTGACAGATAAGCTTCCTGGTCCGTTAGCCTGACAGATAGGGTTCATTGGCTGCTACAAAGTTGGAGACATTGACTGTTTGAGGTTTTCCTTGGGTGGCCATGACTGTCAGTGACCTGTGACCCTTGTGTTGGTGGCGCTAATGGGTAAATGAACTTCCGGAGCACATTTATAAACTCTTGAATCTATGAACGAAACAAACTAAGTAAATCGTTGTTGGTTTTCATCATCATCATCATCCAGTGCCGGCTGGGGTGGGCGATCATACTTCTCCACACATTGCGATCTTCGACTGCATGGATCAATTCGTGTGTTGAATCCCTTCCGTGCTATGACACAAGACAGTAATTTTCTCACGCTTTGTTCCTCTCGCTTTCCACAAATGTTTCCGGTTGACACAACATATTCTCGTTTTTATTTTCTCTTAATGTGGTTAAAAAAAAAACGAAAAGAAAAGAAAGATGACTGCTTCTTTCTGATGTTTGTGATAAGTTGTCTTTTCCATTTAGCTTCCCTCAGCATGTCCAGACTGATCATTTTGGCCGTATATTTAATATTCAACAATCTATCAAATCGAATCTCCAGGGCATCCAGGTAACAGATTATTTTATAATCAATTTTAACACACAGCTGCGAATCCTGGGCAATTAGTAAAGTTACTAATTGCCCAGGATTCGCAGCCGTAAGTTAAAATTAGTTCTATGTAACATGCAAAAACTCTTTTTTGTTTACTTTCAAGAATAAAGACCTATTACACAAACTGTTCTTCATTTGATAGAATGCAGTTTTTTGCTTGTCGTGTACTGTTCTTTATCTCTGTGATGCATCTTCCATCTGATTTTATCCATGTGCCCAGATATCATAATTTCTGAATTTGCCCCAAAATAACGGACACACTAAAAACATTGTTTTACCGATGATAAGACTCTCTCTCTCTCTCTCTCTCTCTCTCTCTCTCTCTCTCTCTCTCTCTCTCTCTCTCTCTCTCTCTCCTCTGGGTCTTGGGTTGGAGTATGTTGTCATTCTTATCTTATCTCATTTCATCATCTCATCTTGTTCCTCTTGTACCTTGCCGTGTCGAGGTGAAGTATAAACAGCGGAAGAATGCATGTTTATGGGCTTCATATAGCGAGATTCCCTTTGACTCTATTATTCCATCTGTCCATCGTTTACATGGTCAGTCTCTTATTCTGGTTCTATGTGGTCTGTACATCATTGCTTGCTGTGGTATACTGTTAGTTTGTAGCCTAGTTATATGGCCGAACCATTTCACTTGCTGTTTTATAGTGAAATCTAGCGCTGCTATTACGTCCACATTAGTCCTGATTTCTTCATTTATTTTCACTCTTCTTGATACGTAAAGCATTCGTCACATGAATCTCATTTACATTGTTGCAATTTTTATGTTTTCATTTCCAGTCATTGTCCAGGTTTAGCATTTGTAGCACAGAGTTGGTAGGAAGATTGTGTTATAGAGTGTATTTATTTTTTAATATCTTCTGATACGTGTTTGTTCTTTAGTATTGGTGCCATTTGTTCAATAAGTTGGTTTGCCTTATTACATATATTCTCGATCTCGTCTTCTGATTTGCCATTTGATTATATTATACTTCCTATGTAAGCCAGATTGGACAGAGAAATCGAAATCAGATGTCAAAAAGCAAGTTCACTTACATATCAACTATCACCCATACTGAAACATCAAAATATATCCATGTCCGTAAAACGACAGATAATAAACAGCATATTCACACCAACCCTATGCTATCAGTCTCAAACTTGAGTATTATCCTAAGCACGCTTTCGCAAACTCAACACCTGTGAGGTGATATGCCCGAGGAGAGCTGCCAACTTAATCCGAGACCCAGTAAGAAATGATGTTATCAGACAGACAGTGGGATCAACACCTTGTGCCACATTTATTGAAAGACAGAAGATCAAGTGGTTTGGCCATCTCGTTAGAATGCAACACCATCAACTACCACCACTGATCTTATATCATAGATCATCTGCGACAAGAGCAAGAGGACGCCCGAGAAGAAAATGGATTGACATCAAAGACATTGTACACTCACACAGAATGACACTATCCACTTATAGTCGGGAGCCGGAGCGCCAATTATTCCTTTCCACGACGCTTGAAGGCAAAAGTGGGAGTTGATGATGATGATGATGATGATGATGATGATGATGATGATGATGATGATACTTCCTTAGTACTTGAGCCGGCTATGTGGCGAAGGGGTTGCAATTCGTGATCCCTCATACCGCGTTCGAAACACAGCTGCAGACGATTTGGCAGCAGACCGCCATGCGTAGGTTTTTATGAAATTGTATGAGTGCCGGTCGTTCAGAAAGCAATAGCAAACTACTGAACGTAGACTTGCCAAGAAATCACAAACATCCAAAAAATGCTGGCGTTGACTGCGGCGTCCTGTAAGGACAAGCTAGTAACTTTAACTAAAGTACTTGAAGCTCTTTAATTGTTTGAGGGGATGTTGTATTTTATTTTTTAAGAACAACCTTTAACATTTTTTTTCCTCTGCTGGCATTGAAATACCTACAACTTTTGGAGGCAATATGAACAACTCAGGCCTAACCCCAGCCAGTCCGTGTGTGCACACCATGCTGGTGTCTAGACTTGGAGAGGGGAATGGTAACGCTACACCACAGTTCCTGAGGAGGTGGTATTTTGGTGCCTGGTCAGGTGAACAGTCTCTAAATCATCCTTTCTCCGATAGACACATGATGCTCTCAGTGCACAGGCGAATTGAGCGCCGGTGCATCGGAGTTGAAGAGTTACTCCGCATAGTCTTCTAGAAAACTCCTAACTAAACATCCACCAGTCTGTCTGTCTATCTGTCTGTCTGTCTATCTGTCTATCTGTCTGTCTGTCTGTCTGTCTGTCTGTCTGTCTGTCTGTCTATCTATCTATCTGCCTACCTGCCTGCCTGCCCACCCGCCCGCCTGCCTGCCTGCCTGCCTGCTTATCTATCTATCTATCTATCTATCTATCTATCTATCTATCTATCTATCTATCTATCTATCTATCTATCTATCTATCTATCTATCTATCTATCTGTCTGTCTGTCTGTCTGTCTGTCTGTCTGTCTGTCTGTCTGCCTGCCTGCCTGCCTGCCTGCCTGCCTGCCTGCCTGCCTGCCTGCCTGCCTGCCTGCCTGCCTGCCTGCCTATCTATCTATCTATCTATCTATCTATCTATCTATCTATCTATCTATCTATCTATCTATCTATCTATCTATCTATCTATCTATCTATCTATCTATCTATTAATCTATCTGCCTACCTGCCTGCCTGCTTATCTATCTATCTATCTATCTATCTATCTATCTATCTATCTATCTATCTATCTATCTATCTATCTATCTATCTATCTATCTATCTATCTATCTATCTATCTATCTATCTATCTATCTATCTGCCTGCCTGCCGGCCGGCCGGCCGGCCGGCCGACCGACCGACCGACCGACCCACCGACCCACCCAGTCAGCCAGCCAGCCAGCCAGCCAGCCAGCTATCCACCCACCTACCTTTCTGCCTACCTACCTACCTACCTACCTACCTACCTACCTACCTACCTACCTACCTTTCTGTCTGTCTGTCTGTCTGTCTGTCTGTCTGTCTGTCTGTCTGTCTGTCTGTCTGTCTGTCTGTCTGTCTGTCTGTCTGTCTGTCTGTCTGTCTGTCTGTCTGTCTGTCTGTCCGCGTTATTAAATATTGTTAAATGTTACTGGAAAAAACGTCAGGACCATGTATTGAAAGAGGAAGAGGACTATTGGAGAAAGGATGGATTGAAGGTTGTATGTTCGATTCCGGGCCGCCTCCTTCATTTCAAGAGTGCATTTTTTTTCGGACACTCCCGAGGGTCGTCGCTGGAGCTACGGAGTTCGTGCTTTGTGCGACGCTTTCCGCGCTGCGGAAAGAAACTGAGCCATATGGGATAAAAACCGGGTGCAATGCAGCCGACCCTGTCGATTGTAAGCTATTTCTTTCATTGCACCCACTCCCATACGAATCCGGATACGCCTTTGTTTGTCATCTGAATTTGCAGGTCCCCATTACCGTAAACATAACTTTTTTAGCGAGAAATCACTAGTTGTTAAGCAAAACATCAAAGGAATGTCGCCGCTTTCAATGATTTAAGTTGTTTTTGGACCTATCAAAGACATATTCCTTGGGTGGGGGTAAATATAAGACGGCTGGAAAAATTTCATAACGATGCATGCAACAGACAGTTTTCAAAATAATTGATCGTGAATGAAGGCAAACAAATGTGGACATACTATAGTTAGTTAGTTAGTTAGTTAGTTAGTTAGTTAGTTAGTTAGTTAGTAAGTTAGTTAGTTAGTTAGTCGCGATTCCATCTTCGCGGCAAAGGGTCGCGCCATTACAACTTCGTTCTTGTGCCAGTGAATATGCTCTTCACTGCTCCATGTGAAAAGTGGAACAGATAGGAGTCTCGACAAACCAACAGCCCGCACAGGTATACTTTCCATAATGCCGCTGCCAGAATTCCAACACAAAATCCGCCACGAAAAATACAGTTCATCATTGATGGAAGCCTCAGTCACTAGAAAAACAGCAGTCACACATTACTGCATAAGTTAACGCAGTTAGTTCAGCGACCGGTAGGTCGCCATTTTTTTTTTTAACATGCAGCTTATTACATTAATCACCCATAGCCAGAAACTGTTTTGAGACAGTTTAATTAGTAAAATATTCCTTATAATAATGCGGTAGTAAATTGGACGCCAGGGTTTCTCAGATAAGTGCATAAGAACCATAGGAATCAGTGTGACCAGTGTTAGTTAGTTGCATATCCTTTACCGGGCCTCGTAGTCAACCCCAGTACTATTGGCTGTTTGTGACTTCTTGACAAGTGTACGATCAGTATTTTGCCATTGCTTTCTAAGCGACCGACACTCATACTGTATCATCTGCATATCTAATGTTATTGATGTATCATTCCCCAATGTTGATTCCTTTTATACCTTCTATATTTCTGAAAATATTTTCACTGTACAGGGAAAAAAGATATCGAGACATTACACATCCTTGTCTCACACCTCTTTTAATAGGCTGATATTGACCTACTTCATTATCAATTCTGATGGCTGCTTGTTGTCTCCAATATATGTTTTTTACAAGTCTAAGGTATTTTCCATCAATTTGTAGATCTTCAAGCATCTTTATCACGTCGACATGTCTCACTTTATCGAAAGCCTTTGTGTAGTCAATAAAGTACTGGTGTAGATCTTTGTTTACTTCTATAGAACATTCAATTACTGTTCTCAGTATATACACAGCATTTACTTTGCCCTTACCTTCTACAAACCCATATTGTACTTATCCTATTTCGGGTTGTATTTTCTTCCTAACTCTTTGCATGATAATTCTCAGCAACATCTTCGTGTTGTGACTCATTATACTTAATGTTGGATGGATCACATTCCAAGGTTCCTGATTTCTTCGGGATTTTAATAAATATAGAATTACATAATTCAGGAGGTATATCTCCAGTATCATATATTGTGTTCAGCAGTCTGGTGACTTGGTCTATTCCATATTCTTCTAAGGCATTGATCATTTCTGTTATGATGTTATCTGTACTCGGGGTCTTGCCAGTGTTCATATGGTTAAGAGCATTCTGAACTTCCGTCTTCAAAATTGATGGCCTTCATTATTATTCCGATGATCATACTGTTCTTCTCTTGTATCATCATAAAGGTCTTTCACATTATCTGACCACGCATGTAAAATCTGATCTTTTTCTATTATGATTTTGCCATCTTTGGTTTTTAGGCAACCTGTTTATGTGTGTGTTCTTTTGTTAGTGATGTCATTAATTCTTTTAGGCATTAATTTGGTATTCCGGGTGTTGTGTTGGTTTTCAATTTCCTTGCAATTTTCCCCAAGCCATGTTCCTTTTTGTCTCTGCATAGCTTCCTAATTTTCCTGTGAATCTCTCATATCTTTTCCTTGTTGTTTTTGTTATTTCTTCTTATTCCCATGAGTTTTAAGATGTCTTCCGTCATTCATTTCTTGCGTCCCATTATCTTTATTTTTGGGATGATTGTTTCTGAAGCTTGGTTGACTGATTTCTTTAATATTTCCCATTGGTCGCTGACATCTTGAAATAATATTTCCATATCGGACAATGCATCACATCTGTTCTTTACCTCTACGTTGGTTTCTCTGATAAGTGTATAAAAACTAAAGGAATCCATGTGACTAGTGTACTATTAAACATATCCTTCTGCAGATGAGAGGTTACGGACGCTACGTCCTGTAAACAATATGCAACTAACTTAACTCTGCAGGTGGACATTGAAACGAGTAGATTGAATATATTGCCGCCTAGGTATAATTACCCATCTGAACACCTGTTATACAGGAGTATTTATAGCACTTCCGGTTCTTGTATACATTCTTCTGAATTCTTTCCGGTGCTGCGAAGTTTATGCATTGATTGTGCTGGGTCACCTCTTCGGGTATCTGAGGAAAGGTGGGGGTGGGGGGAGGGGGTGTAATCAGAGGCATCCCATATCTCCTGTGATATGCTCATTATTTGACCGTAGTCGATCTGTACTTTCTTAACCCTGTTTGTTGTGGAGTTAGATGTTTTAGTTTTAGTTTTAGTTTAGTCGACGGATCAACATCACGGCACGGTGTAACACATAATGTCCCGTTCTACTCCTAACTCAAGCCTGAGTCCGGAGAATCTCAGCTCAGTGCATTAACTCCGTAGCACATGCGAGGATCCTGAAAAAAATTTGAATAGATTTTTAAACTAAAATTGTTGCCAGGGCAGCGCAATTACACTCATTTTCGATTTCCAACTGCCAAGGGATTTTTTACGTGCTCAACAATACACACGGGCCTCCGATCTCACTACCCAGAGACCAGGGCAAATTGTGTTACTAGAAGGCCACGTGAAAAGATCCCGGCCCTCACCGGGGCTTGAACCCGGGACCTCCAGCACTCGAGGCGGATACCATACCTCGAGACCACCCAGCTAAGATGTGTTGTTCTTCAAGGCACCACATTAGCCAATGAAGTCTATTCTGTTGCTTTTATCGCATTAACATCAGATGTGAAGTTTCAAAATTGCTCCAGCACACCCCGCAAGTTTATGAGCAGAAGGGGCTGCTACTACTCTGCAGCACCTTGCCCTTGGCGATAATACTTTGAAATTGGGTCGGATGGGACATCTCTACACCAACCTCGCGCCGAAAGATGCAAGCGCTTTTAAGGACAGAATCATATGAACAGCAATACACTGGACTTGAGAGTAAGTAACAAGAACTCATCCTCGGAGCAAGCATGACAGGAGGCTTGCGATCGTCAGAAAATGTCCCCAGTCGCGAATGTTTTGACCCCTTTACCTCTTTGACACTCTTAGAGGATGAGCCCGTGCGGGTCACGGACCCCAGACGTTTTTATCTTGTAGTGATGTCGCATATCCACCTCCGAGATGTTTCATTTTTCTCACGTATCCCGCAGGAACATAGCTATGTGTGACTACCCATAAACATCCTGCCCTCCGGGAGGCGAACATTGTACATTCGGTGCATCTGCTAACATTACCACTGTACCTTACATTGAACCGCGAAAAAGCCAGCTTCTTTCCCCCAGGCCCCTGCCATCGCCTCCACATCGGTGGCTTGATATGACCCAATAGATGTCATTGCCGCCATGATGCATTCTCTGTACCCCGTTCATAGCTTAAAGAACGACTATTATGAACGCGCCCACCGGAAGTCAGCTCTTGCACTGTGCTAATTCAATCACTTGTTTGGGTTAATAGTTAAAATTATGTTCTTGACAAATTTAAACAATTAACCAACCACAAATGAAAGAAGCAAGGAACCAACTAACAAATGAACGAAACAATCAAGAAACGAAACCAAAACAGCCATTTCTACATTCACATGTAATAGCAATGCCACCGTCTTTTGACAATTAATAATCTGTCGTCTAAATGTGACCAGCATGTAAATTCCCAACCGTTTTGAAGAAACCATCAGACGACGACGTCTTCATGCCAATGGGAGAGAACTGGAAAATATGTAACAACTTCCAAAGGCAATATATATTGAGTGACTGGATACGCCGGGTCTACATTTATGCTGACCGTCATGTCTCGTGTGTTAACGTGTCTACGCGACAGGTAACGATCTCTGTCCAAGTCAAAGTAGGCCGCTTCAAAGCGTTCTTTTTCAAACTTGTCCATGGATTTGAAATATTTGATTTTGTTTTCAACGTGAGCAGGCCCCCAATTATAAGCCGGTTGTGCCAGTTTTTTGACGCACTGTGGAGTAGAAAAGATTCTTCTATCCTGGAAATGTAATAACAGATTATGGAAAAAGTGAAACAAAAATCAAAAAGAGACTAGAAATGGCCAAAATGTTTTCAACATCATGAAATCGGTATTAATATCTAGAGAAATTAACAACGCATTAAATATGCTAATTGTCAAATGATATGTATATTCGACACGACTTTAAAAACCGGAAGCCTGGACAATGAACAAGCAATTAGAAAGTCTAATAGAGGCCCTGGAGATGTGGATAATTACCAGGGAATATGTCATGCTTCATGAACACAAAACAAATACAAAGGCTCGAAAAATAAAACTGGAAATGAAAAGACAGTTGATGAAAGAAATAACAAAAAGGCAAGTGAAATATTTGGAGTACTTTAAAAGACATTAACAAAATTTAGTTGCATATCCTTTACAGGAAGTCGCAATCAACCCCCTTTTTCTGGCTGTTTCTTATTTTCTAGCGAGTTTACGTTCAGTAGTTTGCCAGTGCTGTCTGAACGGCCGGTTCTCATCTCCTAGTATAAAAACCAACTCATGGCGGTTTGCTGCCAAATCGCCCATAGTTGTTTTTCGAACGCGGTATGCGGGATTATAAACTGCATCTGTACCTCTTCGCCACAACACACATAGCACTTTTATAAAAACCAAACTAGAGGGTAAGGCTGAGGGCAAGCGAGCAGGAGGTAGTAGATAACGATACAGGTGGGAAGATAACATCAAGAGGTGGATGAACAGCAGTCTGAAAGAATGTACAGTTGAGAAAAGATCCATTGCAGCAAATTTTCATTGTGGAGACGGCACCTGATTGATCCAGGATAAAAAGAAGGTGTCACATGCAGTGTGAAAAATGTGACTTAAATGGCTATGAAAAAGAACAGTAAGTCCAATAGTAGAAAACTGGTGTGAGTACATGAAGAGTTGTGACCATCACAGGTTGTAGACCGGAGTGCAGAGAGGGATAGGTGTTTAGTCTCTGCCTACCAACTGCAACTTTCCGCTGGTTGGAAAACAAACTGTACACGCATGCTGTGATTGTTACTGATTCATACAGTATGCTGACAAAGGTGAAGAATAGCATGAGAATGGAGGCGGAGGCGGTTACTGCAGCTTTCTGTTGGTTAGAGAACAAACTGTATACGCATGTTGTGATTGTAATTGATTCACAAAGCATACTGTCTTAGGTGAAAACTGGCATGCTTCGCGCAGAAAGACATTAATCGATGCAGAGGTCGCGGGTTGTGAGCATTCGCTGGATCCTTTCTCCAGGACACCCTGGTGGGGTTGCAAATGATCAGAATGACAGATTGGCTGGTGCTCCATCTTTAAGAGGTGATTTGATCCATGATACGGCAGTTGTGGTGAAGGCCCTCTGGAAGCATGTGTAGAAGAACAGATAGACTATCATGGTCTAGAGCAGTGGTTTTAAACGGTGGGGAAACCCCCCCCCCCTCGAGGTGGGGTGGGGGGGATTTTAGGGTTTCCGGGGGTTGGGGGGGGGGGGGGAATTAAGATTATTTCAAGATCGCGTTAATAAAAGAACCGATTTCGTGATATTGTTTTTCCCTTCATTCTGTACGTTTCTGTACGTCTCACCCTTCTAAAATTCAATTTATAAAGTAAGTAGACCCACAAATCATGCTTTATGTGGATGTATAGACTTGTTTTATATATGTGCTATTAAATTTAGCTTCCATTATTACGTATACTGTGTACGGGCGGGGGCGCGATATTTAGGTAGGAAATACGAATGACGTTCTGAAAATATGATGAAGGGGGGCACGGGCCATATTTTTAGGTAGAAAATACGAAGGGGGGGGGGGAATGATGTTCTGAAAATATGGTGAAAGGGGGGGGGGGCGGTGGCACGGGCCAAACAAGGTTCAGAATCACTGGTCTAGAGAGAATGCGGCAGCAAAGAGTGGTCAGAGTTTATGGTGGACAGTTGTTATTCAGAGGTAAAGCAAGACGGACATATATTAAGATTGCAACTGGCACCATTATTCTGTGACTCTTCGTTGGATGTTGCATATAAGATCAGAACACGTATGAGAATGTCCCGAATGTTGTGATGTCGGTTCTTTACTCAACACAATTCAACTCAAAATTATGATGAAATGATATGTATACTGCAGAACCTCGTGTCCACAATAGTCTTTCGAAATGTAACGTTTCTTTGACTACTGTAATTTTCTAGGCATTTGTAAAGAAAGTAGTTTGCCAATGCTTTCCTTCTTGGTAGAGACCGTACTAGTCGGTGACCATAGTCATTGTCTCTATAAGGAGAAACTGTCTACCGTTGGGAAGCTCTTTGACACTATAAAAGGAGTCTCCTTACACCGCCCATCACAGGAAGCAGAGTAAGTAAAATTGAGTAGGTAATAATTGAAATAGAATACCTGTATTATAGTGCCATTCTTCTCCCACTCATTCCAATGAAATCCACCATGGGAAGGGGAAGGAACTAAAATTGGGGAAGTAATAATTGAAATAACATACATGCATTATAGTACCAATTTTCTCGCTCTTTATTCCAATGAAATCTACTACAAGAAGCGGGGGTAACTAAAACTGGGGAGGTCTCATCTCATCTCATCTCATCTCATCATGTTCCTCTTGTACCTTGCGGTGTCGAGGTGAAGTATAAACAGCGGGAGAGTGTCCGCTTATGGGCTTCATGTATCGAAATTCCCATGGACTCTGTTATTCCCTGCGTCCATCGTTTACGTGATCGGCCTCTTCCTCTGCTTCCCTCTGGTCTGTACATCATTGCTTGTTGTGGTATACTGTCAGTTGGTAACCTACTTGCAGGCCAAACCATTTGACCTGCTGCTTTCTAATGAAATCTAGTGCAGCTGTAACCCCCACTTTAGTCCTGATTTCTTCATTTCTGATCTTGTCTCTTCTTGATACATTGAGTATTCTTCTCAGGAGTCTCGTTTCTGTTGTTGTTATTTTTCTTTTCTCTTTTTCTGTCATTGTCCAGGTTTGGCATTGGTAACATAGAGTTGGTAGGAAGATTGTGTTGTGAAGTGCTTTCTTAGTAGTTATTGATACATGTTTGTTCATTAGTATTGGTGCTATTTGTCCAATGAGTTGGTTTGCCTTGTTGCATCTATTTTCGATCTCGTCTTCTGATTTGCCATTTGATGATATTATACTTTCTAGGTACTTGAAACTCTTTACTTGTTTCAAGGGATGTTCATTTAGGTAAATCGTTGTTGCTTTTTCTTCTTTAATTATAGTCAGTACCTATGTTTTACTTGTGCTAATTTTCATGTCATGTTCCCTACACATTTCGTTTAGACTATTTATGTGGTTTTGTAATTAAGCTTCTGATTTTATTATTAGTGCTTGGTCGACCGCAAACAGGAGTTCTCTAATTGTTAGATTTGCAGATGGTTCTTCTTCTATGTTCTCGTCATGCGGTGTTCTTGCTGTCTCTGTTTGGCTGGTTTCTTTGCATATGTTGTCTATATATGTTATAAACAAGAGAGGGGACAGGACAAACCTTGTCATACTCCGGATCTTATGGTGAAGGGTTCTGAGTGTCCTCCAGTTGCTCTCACTATGCATTCACTGTTGTTGTATAAGCTTCTACATAGGTTCATTAGATGTGTACTCACTCCATGTTGTTTAAGGTTTTCTCACAGCTTGTTTCTATCCACTCTATCAAATGCCTTTTCTTGGTCGACAAAGGCTAAGTAGAGTGTTTCATTGAATTCGATTGTGAAAGATTTCAGTTAGCTCTTTTTCATAATTTTCCCTCACTGTCTCGTCTTTGAGGTTTTTTAAGTTTACTGATTCGCATGGCATGTATTTTCCTGGTCTTTGCTTCCTTCTACTGATGATTCTTATTGTGGCAACCACTGCTTTGTGGTCTGTGTTTATAACTAAGTTGGGCACTGCCCTTGCATCTAATATATTTCTCTTTCTGTTATTTCTTGTTAATATAAAATCAATTTGGCTTTTAGTACCTAGATCATTCCATTTATACCAGGTGTATATTTGTGAGTCTTTGTGTTTGAATGTATTTGTTACATAGAGGTCGTTTTGGCTGCATAGCTCTATCAGTCTACTTCCGTTAAAATTTCTTTCATTATGTTGGTCTCCAAATGCTCCAAGATGTTTTTCTATGCCCGCTCTGGTATGTCGTAGTCTTGCATTGAAGTCTCCCATAACTATGATGTTGTCCTGCCTATCTATTTTATTTAGCAAGGTAATGGATGTCTTCGTAGAAGTCCTCGCATTCTTGCTCATTATTGTTTGTATTACATGGTGCGTATATTTGTACATAAGTTGTAATTGTTTGTTCTTTTATTCTCACTGTTATGATTCTTTCTGATATATATTTTATGTCTAGTATTCCTCTTGCTAGCAGTGGCTCAATAACTATTCCCACACCGTGTCTTGCCCTTTCTTGCTGTTCCACTCTGGTGGATCTCCTTGCAACCTTCCCCCTTTATTCTGATGTTCGCTATTCCCATCAGTCCAATTTTCCTTTCTTCCATTGTTTCCATAAGTTCTTCTTCTTTACTATTAAAACCGCAGACGTTTATTGTGCCTATTTTTTGAATCGCTGATCTATATCGTAGTCCATTAACATTGTCGGGTCTATATCCATTTGGGTCAGTCCGTTTATACTTCTTACTTTTTCTACAAATAGTATGAAGATCCCCTGCGGCTTGCTAGGCCAGTTGCAGATAAGGTAATAAATGAAATATAATACCTGTATTATTGTACTCGCTCCCTCCTTCTTTATGCCAATCCAAGCCACCACAGGAAGTGGCAATTACTGAAATCGGGGAGGTAATATTTAAAACAGAATACCTGTATTATAGTACAATTTTTATACCATTTTATGTGAATCGAAGCCACGGCAGGAAGCGGAACTAACTAAAACTGAGGAGGTAATAATTGAAAATGGAATACCTGTATTATAGTACCAGTCTTCTCCCTTAGTATGCCAATGTAAGCCACCACAGGAAGCGGAACTAGCGAGGCAGCTGCCATGCTCCAGCCAAAGAATATAACCCATCTGGGAGACGTGTGGGACTTAATGTTGGCAGGTTCAAGAGTGCCCAAACTAAATGACCATATGTACTGAGGAAACAATTTCAAGGAACATTTAACACGGCTCGAGGATAATTGGGTTTCTTCTTCTTCGCCGTTCTTCCGATATTTTTGTTTGTTTGTTTAGACGTAGTCACGATGTGTCAGTTGACAGCAGAGATGCGATACTTGTTCTTTGCGGTCGACACACCCGACTTCTGCAGGCGTTTGCTGGCCGGGTTAGCCTTCCCGGTTTTGTCGAAGGACTTTTCGCGGTCAATAAGTGTTAACGTCATGTTTGTCCCTCTATTACAGGCACCTTGCTGTCTTGACAGACGAGAGTTTGTTACACTATGCTTTAAAAAATGGACATAATAATCTCTCCATAGTGCAAAAGCGTGAGCTGAATTGTAGAGACCATGTATTGCCCATGCAGCATGATCCCTCTTCCAGCCCGCACTGTTTACTCCAGGGAAAAGTAACACCAATACATCTGGAACAAGACAAGCTGCTGAAGCTGCCGGGTTATAGCAATGCACTAACTGCCCACTTGAGCTTCGTTGAAATATATGTTCCTATATCCGCTGTTGGACATCACTGACACTTCGGGAAGAGCCATATGTAGTGCCAGGTCCTTAGTATACACGCTGCCATGGCAGAGTGGCCTGAGAAAGAGGTTTGCCTGGTAGGTCCAGTGTTCATGGCTTCGTATCTGTTTTGAGGTAGATACATTTGACAAATCTCCATAGCTGCCAAACTGACCCACCTCAACATGGGTACCAGAAACAAATCTTGAAAAGTAAAGGCAGTCAGCATGGTACTGACAACATCACCTCTCGAGTACCCGTTAGTCAGTGAAGAAGTGGGTCTGGCACCATGTGTCCAGTAAATCTTACGGCATGAAGAAGAAAAAGAAGAAGAAGAGGAAGAAGAGGAGGAAGAGAAGAAGAAGAAGAAAAAGAAGAAGAAAAAGAAGAAGAAAGAAGAGGAGGAGGAGGAAGAAGAAGAAGAAGAAGAAGAAGAAGAAGAAGAAGAAGAAGAAGAAGAAGAAGAAGAAGAAGAAGAAGAAGAAGAAGAAGAAGGAGGAGGAGGAGGAGGAGGAGGAGGAAGAGGAAGAGAGGAGGAGAAGAAGAAGAAGAAGAAGAAGAAGAAGAAGAAGAAGAAGAAGAAGAAGAAGAAGAAGAAGAAGAAGAAGAAGAAGAAGAAGAAGAAGACGAAGAAGAAGAAGAAGAAGAAGAAGAAGAAGAAGAAGAAGAAGAAGAAGAAGAAGAAGAAGAAGAAGAAGAAGAAGAAGAAGAAGAAGAAGAAGAAGAAGAAGAAGAAGAAGAAGAAGAAGAAGAAGAAGAAGAAGAAGAAGAAGAAGAAGAAGAAGAAGAAGAAGACGAAGAAGAAGAAGAAGACGAAGAAGAAGAAGAAGAAGAAGAAGAAGAAGAAGAAGAAGAAGACGAAGAAGAAGAAGAAGAAGAAGAAGGAGGAGGAGAAGAAGAAGAAGAAGAAGAAGAAGAAGAAGAAGAAGAAGAAGAAGAAGAAGAAGAAGAAGAAGAAGAAGAAGAAGAAGAAGAAGAAGAAGAAGAAGAACAAGAAGAAGAAGAAGTAGAAGAAGAAGAAGAAGAAGAAGAAGAAGAAGAAGAAGAAGAAGAAGAAGAAGAAGAAGAAGAAGAAGAAGAAGAAGAAGAAGAAGAAGAAGAAGAAGAAGAAGAAGAAGAAGAAGAAGACGAAGAAGAAGAAGAAGAAGAAGAAGAAGAAGAAGAAGAAGAAGAAGAAGAGGAGAAGAAGAAGAAGAAGAAGAAGAAGAAGAAGGCTGAGGAAAAGGAAGAAATAGAAGAAGAAGAAGACTCTGTGTTAACCAATACTTTGCTGATCTAATCTTTTCATTTCTAATGCGGGGTAAGTTAATAAGTACGTCACAAATGGCTGTAGAAAAATAACGAAATATAATAACAACTTGAAACCAGTTTATTTGTATACATGCATTGTCCATTTATTTCTGAACATAATTTCCACCAATATTGATGCACTTATCCCATCGTTTTATCAGTTTTCCCAAACCGGCTACTTAGAACTGCGTGCTCTGTTTTCACTTCATATTCAACTTCGGAGCCATTCGCGAAATTTCTCACGCCAAGGTGGATATTCAGTGGACTTAGGCCCTAGCGATTTCCAGTAAAGCGGTGCATAGTTGGGTAGAAAAAGTTACGAGGGCGAGACAATAAGTAAGTTACAGTTCTGCGGGATGGTAGGTAAATGAAAACAGGGCACGCAGATTTATGCAGTCGCTTTGGGAGGACTGATAAAACTATGGGATAAGTGCATCAGTGTTGGTGGAAATTGTGTTGAGAAATAAAGGGACAATGTAAGTATACAAATAAACTTTTTTTCAATTTGTTATCATATTTAGTTATTTTTCTACAACCATTTGTGACTTACATATTAACTTATTCTCGTAATTATCGAATGTTTCTCTTATTGGTATTGTTCTCTCTGTATTCGTGTTGTGTATTCTAATAATGTGGTTCCTTCTTATACAGATGACAGCAACAACAGCAACTACAATAACACTCAATCAACTCAACAACTAAAAAAACAACAACAACTCAACATCACGCGACTTACCATGACAATAATCGGAGTGACATACTTCCACATGATCACCCAGACGAGAGACGGTGGCCTCCCGAGCATCATCTCAATGTCCTTGGCAAATCTCTTGACACCATATACCCAGCAGATGACCAGACATTCAATCACAGAGATGAACATCAAGGAGAAGGTGGCGGCGTACCAGTCGATGATCTCCAGCAGGTAGATGCCGCCCTGGAAATAGTTTCTTTGCTTAAACTGACATGAACCTCTTTTGCTGTATGGCAGTGAATTGTGGAATGCAAATGAACGAACTAGGGAGAACTTGGAAGCAACAGAGATGTGGTTCCTAAGACGAATGTTGCGAATTACTTGGACTGCCAAAGTAACTAATAATAATTGCCTGAAAGAGGTTATTTCAACTAAAACATTACACATTACATATACAAATAAGAAATAGGTATACACCTTCTTTGGTCATGTGGTAAGAAGAAATTTGGTGCCAACTGGAAAGATCCAGAAAAAGAGAGGCAGAGGCAGACCAAGAGTAATTATGCTGGATTGATTGAGACGAATATCATTGTGACGTACTGCTGTGTCATCCAGCAGGCTTCCCTGGAATCTTGCCAAAAATTTAATCCAGATACAAAGAGACGGTCTGGCGATTAACATTTTTTCCACGGGAAAATGAAACTAACTGCTTCTATTCCAGCCTTTTGATTGGCTTAGTCGACTGGCAAAATTTGTGCCTTGGCAAAACTAGGCGAATCCCGGCACTCGCCTTGTTGATCTCCAAATTAGCGAGTCAATAATTGTTAGTGGGGATAATTAATCGCCCACTTAATCTCTGCGCTTTTGGGTAAGATTATAAGAATCAAATGTCTTATTTTATGTATTAGGATAGAGGCTTTGATGCAACTAGTCTCCTGATTGCAGTTGTGTGTGTGTAAAAAGATGAGAATAACTTTTCATTGAAAAGGGGGCTTGAGTTGCGCAATCTGTCACCTCGCCATTTTTGTCCTGCCGGTTATCTGAAAGCTTGCAATCTCAATTTTACTATGTGTAATCCTTTTGATATGCGTTGTGAATATATTTTATTCTCCAGTGTATATCCTCTTAAACTGGTCTCTGTGTTATAAAGTGTTGTCTCTTTGAGTGCATCTTTTGTATTTTTTTCTTATATTGGAAAAATGTTACTATCTGTGTACAACTTAAATAGTCTGTTTGCAGAGAGAAATGGTCTCGCTTTTAGTGCACTTGGGAGTTAATCTTTTATTTACATTGTTGTAAATACACAGGGGTGTAGTTGTCTTGTGGTCTTCTTCATACATGCTGTTATTGGAACAAGGGAAATGTCACTTAGTTATAATCTCAGAAGAAAGGAAAGAAAACCTGCACCAAATAACCAAGGGTTTAGCAGGACGTGCCTTCTCCGCCTGCATTATACCCCTGTTGTAGGTGTCTAGGCTAATAATTTATGTCTGGGAACTTACCAACAACATTCTTACTGCTTGACTTAGTACATGAGTGTTCTTGAAGTCAATGTACATGAGTGTTCTTGAAATCAATGCACTTTTTATGATGGTTGAATTTGGTGGGATGTGGAACAGTGTTCATTAATCATCTGTTCTTATATTCCGGTTTTGAGATGTTGGGTAACTGCCCACTAGATGATTCCTACCATGTATTAGTCAAAGACTTACAAGCTTTTCTTTTATGAGTATTTTATATTTTATGTTCATAGTTGTTGCTGCTGGAGTAGATGCCTCACTCACTTTTGGAGTGAGACAACACTCTACAGTAGGTGACAAGTGCTAGGAAACAAGAAACACCTTCCTCTCTTCTTCCTTTTTGTTTCCTTTATTTTTATTAGGATACATTGTTACAAAATTATGGGTTTTGTTACTAATGTACATCGACCCTGATTGTTTCTTCATTTTGTAGGCGCTCAGAGATGCAGGTGGAGTGTTTACCCTGGATTTATAGTCAGCATGCGTGTAATTAGAAGTGGGAAACTGGGATAACAGCCCACCATAATATGGATCTGCTAGAGTTTTAAGTGCTAATAATGACTGCCGCGCACACTGAACCTGTGTCAGTGCCTGGGTACCTATTGGACTTTGCCTATGTTGAAGTCGATTCCCTTCATCTGGGAACCTCCGGACAGTGCTCAACTATACATTGTATTCGAGAGTCATGGGATCTGCCTGGCCCATTTTGGATTCAGAGCGATTCCCTATTTACTAACCAATTCCGGATTTTCAAGTTCAACTGGCATATACAAGAGGCTCATTGATATTCTGGGGTTCAATAGCAAATTAACAGTATGGATTCACCGACTATTTTTGCGAACTCCCAGCTTCTTTGACTCTCATCATCCAGCATATCCCAGCCATGGGCAATCAAGCACAATACTCAAGGTAATTGCTGGTCGTATGTTTAGCTGAGTAAGGAAATAGCCTACATCTTTATCCAGAACAAGGGGCTAGACATTTTAGGCCCAATTTCAGGTTAACTAATTTTATGAAACACCGGGAAGACTGTGTGATATCCTTCCTCATTAATGAGAGACTGAAGAACTCTGTGCCTAATCTTGGATATATTAATACAGACACTGGAGACTTATACCTCGACCTGTTACACCACGCCGGAATGCCTCTGAGCAACTACTTAGCAGCTGTGACTTGTTAATTACTGTAAATTCTTGGTGGATATTATGATGGATTATTCCTTCATGATTTTAGCCTCGAATATCTGATTCGGTTGGATTACCCATTAGTGTGTGTACAATTCCAAATTCCTTGGATACGAGGGACGGTATATACCATCTGTTTTCTGGATTATAGCGAGTGGGATAATGGCCAGACTTTTTAATGGATAACAGGGAGGAAAGAGTCATCAATGGTCACCAAGGAATTTTCAGAGACAGATTAGATTTTCTTTATATTTGGCTTGTACGAATTGGTTTTTCACTTGCTTTGTTTTAGTGTGTGATACCTGTTGGTTGTTGTGAACCCTTTTCTTTTTTTTGGGGGGGGGTGGGGGGGGGGGTTTTGGAGAGGACTGTTTTGGTTGCAAAACCTGTGAGTTTTCTTAAATATGATCATTGCTGTTCATGTAGATGTCTTCATGGTTCAACCAGCAGGGTTTTTCCAGGACCCGGATGCTTTCACAATACAGTGGGTTGTTTTTAGTTTGTGTGTGTGACATATGTTGTTTGTTGTGAACCGTTTTGGGGAATTTTGGGGAGGACTGTTTTGGTTGCAAAACCTGTGTAGTTACCTTTAATATGATCATTGCTGTTCATGAAGACGTCTCCATGGTTCAACCAGCAGGGTATTTCCAGGACCCAAATGTTTACACAATACCGTGGTCTGTTTGTTGTTTAACCAAGCCTTGAAGTTAATTCATTGTGAACGTCTTGTTCCAAAGTTGATGTGTGTAGTCAATCTATGGTTGTTGTTTTTGCCTGGCAGTGTTTGTCCACATCTGTTATGTAAAACAGCTGTTGCATATGACTGGTTGTTCACATCGGTTATGTAATACTGTGGTTGTGAATGGCAGCAAATTCCTGTCATTGTGTATATATATATATATATATATATATATATATATATATATATATATATATATATATATATATATGTGTGTGTGTGTGTGTGTGTGTGTGTGTGTGTGTGTGTGTGTGTGTGTGAGTGTGTGAGATTAAATGTGGGGCGGGAGACTTACACATAGACACACCTTCTTGGTAGAGTGACTAGTTAGTTACTCGGGTGTCTGTGGTAGACTTCCCGGATCTCCCAGCCTTCTATGGGAAACCTTTCTTCTATATTAGTGTTGAACATGCACCCTTTTCTTGCCTTGTTCAATGCTTGGGGGTTCTTGAGCCAGTATATTATTTCCTCTAGAGGGCGTATTTGGGAATAAGACCCAATTCCAACCGGAATACCCCTAGTAAAACGTGTCCTTATTCTCATTTATTATCTTAACACCTCACAAGTGTCGGCGTCGTCCGGGATATTTGAACCCATAGTAGCACATTACAAGTGCAGCCCTGTCATTTAGGGATCTTGTAGTTGTCGGTTAATAGACCTTACCACTCACAAGTGGTGGCTCGATAGCGGGATATATGAACCCATGTAAACCTCTATCACAGGTGTCTGCTCGTCGTGGAACTTTGAACCCATTGCCCACACCATAAGTGTGAGCATTACCCAGAAAATCTGAACCTATATATACCTCTCAAGTGGAGGCTTCAGGTCACGAGTTATTTGAACCCATGGTGGCTCTATCTCAAGTACTGTTTGTTATTGTTCACGGGTGATGTCTTTATTCTAGAAATTGAAACCTGTGTTAGTTGTTTGTATATGAGAATGTGTAACTCATGTATATTACATCCTTTTTGTGGGAGACTTGTTCCCAGTATAGAACCTCATAAAATAGGGTCTCTGGGATGGGAAACCCATATAGGATTATTTCTGGTAGGATGTCAGGATTTCATGGTTGAGTTTGTGGGATGTTGATGTTAGATGTTATTGTTACTCTGCATGTTCTGTATTAGTTAAAGAGGGTAGTATGAAAAATATATTACTGTACTATATGTTCTCATTTTTGCATTGACCCACATAAGAAACATGGGCGGTTGAACTATTTTGTCATATGTTGCCATTTTATTTTGTGCATGCTCTGCTTGTTTGGTTCATGTAATATTGAAGCTTACCCAAAGCAACAGAGTTCCAAAATCGTTTTTAGATGGCTGAGACAGATAGGATATAGCCCCTAAATGTTTTTAAACAAAAATTCAATAAAGATATCTTTATTTAAGTGGGACACTATATGCAAATATGAGATTTTGGAACATCAGGGGAAAATAACAATAACCAATTAAGTTGACTGAATGTTAGGGCCAATACTACCACCTGCAATTTTATCCGACATGTATGATGGAAGGAGTATGAATATTGTTCTGAATTGCAATATTCGTGGGCGCCATGCGGGAAACCGAGGATTTGATACTTCGCCTCATATGCATAACATGTTAGGACATACTGAAAGTAGAATAGATTGACACTAATGATTCCTATAAGGACATAAAGACTTCTATTCAACGCTTTAGGATTTATGGTCTGTGATTCGTAACAGATCTTTTTATGTCCTGTGTCAGAAATGGCACTGGTCATTCATATTATTCGGTTGTCGTAAATCCGTAGTGTACAAGGATCCAGTCGCTACGTGAGAGAAAGCAATTGAATTACAGAGCTCCTTTTACAAGCTAGTCCCTCAGGCTGTACCAGTGGCAGAGGAAGCATATTTTGTTATGTGGCTGGTGAACGAAGGTTAGGGTCTCGACCGTAAATTAACCCTGTTTTATTGGGATGTTGTATGAATTTTGGGCAATACCGAAAAAAACCTGTGATATAACACAATTTTGCTGTTCAGAAAGCAGGACATGGTCCCCATCTACGACATTCCCAATCTTATCCTCAATTGAGGATTAAGTAACAAGCTCTGGCAGCGTCTAGCTCCTATAGAGTGTGTTGCCTGTACTGACTTGAAAGACTAGAGACAGCTTTCTAGTTGTCACATTATGTTCCTAAAGTCAGGATTTCTCTCCAAAGCATCAAACTAATTTGGTGGTCTAGGAGATAGCCCGATATATACAACTATTATCACTAATGGTTGTTGTTGACGTACCTCTCGACAGATGAGGAGCAGGACGCCTTATTCTTCTTTATGTAGACCCTGCTAGATTGGGTTATAGCAAGGACTATACTTTTCAAGCGCTTGTAAGCATTTGGCTGAGAGTTGCTTGACTTTTACTAGGTTAGTATTTCCTCTTGGGAGTCTAACTAGTAATATATTTCAGTTCAGAGGAAAACGCCTTCAAACTCCTCCAGTTTCAACAGATTCATTGTTCTCCGTATTACTCGGTTACGAACAGACCTGGAGAGAAACTTAAAGGTACCCTGATTTTTATCTTGAGGAAATTATCTCAGGAAATACCAGAAGGATACATATGTGCCTACGGCTTTTATTGCTTGGAAAGGCAGCAATCCACCAAATCAACTAGTGTACCGACAACTTGGTTGTCCGGACGACTATTACAGGGACACGGCTTTAATCCATATATGGACTGAGTATAATGTGGATGTTGATACAGCTATGAGCAATGCTATTACATCTACTTATGTTGCTTAGGGGGAAATTGTCTTCAGCATAGTTTGAGGCAGATGACGATCAATCTACGACAATCGACGCAGAATTGCTCGCTATTTTCACCAGGAAAGCAACGGATACGTGTTGGAGGTGAGAGAGAAAATGCCGGTAACTCCTTCTACTAGTCAGTATAAAGTTCGGATGGACTCATAAACCTGCCAGGATTTTTAGTAGATTTGACATGAAAGTGAATGAAGTTACGCCTGTGCAAGTTATACTTATCCAGTTTAATATGCCAATATGACTGATTGGAGAGAGGAGATCCGGCCAATGCTCGTATATGGAATTATCATCATGCTGTTAGCATATTTTAAGGATGATATTCTTATTGCTAATGAAACGGTTGTCGAAGTTTTATATCTTCGATCAAGCGTCTTAGAGAAATTGGTTCGATTACAGTGGGACCAATACCTCATATGGAGATCTCAAAGGTACACTTATATTTCAACGGAATGCTGGCAACAGGAGAGAGAGAGAGAGAGAGAGAGAGAGAGAGAGAGAGAGAGAGAGAGAGAGAGAGAGAGAGAGAGTTATACTTCCTCCAGTAGAGTAAGAGGAGACCTCAATGTTATTCTTCCCAGTTGTCTTGGCAAGGAGAATGATGGGTGGTACTGAGAGATTATTCTACCATAGTGATTGAGTGTATAGCATAATTAGAGGACATGGAGGACAAAATGCATCAGAATGAGTGGGAAGGACTGTGGATGACAGCATCAGTATCCCCATGTCGGTTGACATGTCCAAAGGGGGAGCCCTGTGACGTACTGCTGTGTCATCCAGCAGGCTTCCCTGGAATCTTGCCAAAAATTTAACCCAGATACAAAGAGACGGTCTGGCGATTAACATTTTTTCCACGGGAATATGAAACTAACTGTGCTTCTATTCCAGAATTTTGATTGGCTTAGTCGACTGGCAAAATTTGTGCCTTGGTTAAACTAGGCGAATCCCGGCACTCGCCTTGTTGATCTCCAAATTAGCGAGTCAATAATTGTTAGTGGGGATAATTAATCGCCCACTTAATCTCTGCGCCTTTGGGTAAGATTATAAGAATCAAATGTCTTATTTTATGTATTAGGATAGAGGCTTTGATGCAACTAGTCTCCTGATTGCAGTTGTGTGTGTGTGTGTGTGTGTGTGTGTGTGTGTGTGTGTGTGTGTGTGTGTGTGTGTGTGTGTGTGTGTGTGAAAAAAGATTAGAATAACTTTTCATTGAAAAGGGGGCTTGAGTTGCGCAATCTGTCACCTCGCCATTTTTGTCCTGCCGTTTATCTGAAAGCTTGCAATCTCAATTTTACTATGTGTAATCCTTTTGATATGCGTTGTGAATATATTTTATTCTCCAGTGCATATCCTCTTAAACTGGTCTCTGTGTTATAAAGTGTTGTCTCTTTGAGTGCATCTTTTGTATTTTTTTCTTATATTGGAAAAATGTTACTATCTGTGTACAACTTAAATAGTCTTTGCAGAGAGAAATGGTCTCGCTTTTAGTGCACTTTGGAGTTAATCTTTTATTTACATTGTTGTAAATACACAGGGGTGTAGTTGTCTTGTGGTCTTCTTCATACATGCTGTTATTGGAACAAGGGAAATGTGTAGGTGTCTAGGCTAATAATTTAGGTCTGGGAACTTACCAACAACATTCTTACTGCTTGACTTAGTACATGAGTGTTCTTGAAGTCAATGTACATGAGTGTTCTTGAAGTCAATGCACTTTTTATGATGGTTGAATTTGGTGGGATGTGGAACAGTGTTCATTAATCATCTGTTCTTATATTCTGGTTTTGAGATGTTGGGTAACTGCCCACTAGATGATTCCTACCATGTATTAGTCAAAGACTTACAAGCTTTTCTTTTATGAGTATTTTATATTTTATGTTCATAGTTGTTGCTGCTGGAGTAGATGCCTCACTCACTTTTGGAGTGAGACAACACTCTACAGTAGGTGACAAGTGCTAGGAAACAAGAAACACCTTCCTCTCTTCTTCCTTTTTGTTTCCTTTATTTTTATTAGGATACATTGTTACAAAATTATGGGTTTTGTTACTAATGTACATCGACCCTGATTGTTTCTTCATTTTGTAGGCGCTCAGAGATGCAGGTGGAGTGTTTACCCTGGATTTATAGTCAGCATGCGTGTAATTAGAAGTGGGAAACTGGGATAACAGCCCACCATAATATGGATCTGCTAGAGTTTTAAGTGCTAATAATGACTGCAGCGCACACTGAACCTGTGTCAGTGCCTGGGTACCTATTGGACTTTGCCTATGTTGAAGTGGATTCCCTTCATCTGGGAACCTCCGGACAGTGCTCAACTATACATTGTATTCGAGAGCCATGGGATCTGCCTGGCCCATTTTGGATTCAGAGCGATTCCCTATTTACTAACCAATTCCGGATTTTCAAGTTCAACTGGCATATACAAGAGGCTCATTGATATTCTGGGGTTCAATAGCAAATTTAAAGTATGGATTCACCGACTATTTTTGCGAACTCTCAGCTTCTTTGACTCTCATCATCCAGCATATCCCAGCCATGGGCAATCAAGCACAATACTCAAGGTAATTGCTGGTCGTATGTTTAGCTGAGTAAGGAAATAGCCTACATCTTTATCCAGAACAAGGGGCTAGACATTTTAGGCCCAATTTCAGGTTAACTAATTTTATGAAACACCGGGAAGACTGTGTGATATCCTTCCTCATTAATGAGAGACTGAAGAACTCTGTGCCTAATCTTGGATATATTAATACAGACAGCTGGAGACTTATACCTCGACCTGTTACACCACGCCGGAATGCCTCTGACCCAGCTACTTAGCAGCTGTGACTTGTTAATTACTATAAATTCTTGGTGGATATTATGATGGATTATTCCTTCATGATTTTAGCCTCGAATATCTGATTCGGTTGGATTACCCATTAGTGTGTGTACAATTCCAAATTCTTTGGATACGAGGGACGGTATATATCATCTGTTTTCTGGATTATAGCGAGTGGGATTATGGCCAGACATTTTAATGGATAACAGGGAGGAAAGAGTCATCAATGGTCACCAAGGAATTTTCAGAGACAGATTAGATTTTCTTTATATTTGTCTTGTACGAATTGGTTTTTCACTTGCTTTGTTTTGTGTGTGATACCTGTTGGTTGTTGTGAACCTTTTTTGGGATTTTGGGGAGGACTGTTTTGGTTGTAAAACCTGTGAGTTTCCTTAAATATGATCATTGCTGTTCATGTAGATGTCTTCATGGTTCAACCAGCAGGGTTTTTCCAGGACCCGGATGCGTTCACAATACAGTGGGTTGTTTTTAGTTTGTGTGTGTGACATCTGTTGTTTGTTGTGAACCTTTTTGTGGAATTTTGGGGAGGACTGTTTTGATTGCAAAACCTGTGTATTTACCTTTAATATGATCATTACTGTTCATGAAGATGTCTCCATGGTTCAACCAGCAGGGGTTTTCCAGGACCCAAATGTTTACACAATACAGTGGTCTGTTTGTTGTTTAACCAAGCCTTGAAGTTAATTCATTGTGAACGTCTTGTTCCAAAGTTGATGTGTATAGCCAATCTATGGTGGTTGTTTTTGCCTGGCAGTGGTTGTCCACATCTGTTATGTAATACAGCTGATGCATATGACTGGTTGTTCACACCGGTTATGTAATACTGTGGTTGTGAATGGCAGCTAATTCCTGTCATTGTCTATATATATATATATATATATATATATATATATATATATATATATATATATATATATATATATATAGGAGATTAAATGTGGGGCGGGAGACTTACACATAGACACACCTTCTTGGTAGAGTGACTAGTTACTCGGGTGTCTGTAGTAGACTTCCCGGATCTCCCAGCCTTCTATGGGAAACCTTTCTTCTATATTAGTGTTGAACTTGCACCCTTTTCTTGTCTTGTTCAATGCTTGGGGGTTCTTGAGCCAGTATATTAATTTCTCTAGAGGGCGTATTTGGGAATGAGACCCAATTCCAACCGGAATACCCCTAGTAAAACATGTCCTTATTCTAATTTATTATCTTAACACCTCACAATCATCATGCAGAGTTGATCAATAAAACTAAATAACGAAATCTACCTCCGCCAGCTGGCATGGGACTTAATGATGATGATTTAACTGAAATACTCTGGCCATCTTAAAAATTACAGGGTCTTTAGGAGAACAAAGATGGACGATCTTATTCCTGGTAGAAGATGTTTAGGGCTTTAGCATATTCTAGTTAAATATAAGACTCGTTTAAATCGTTGGTGTTCTATAGGTCTCTGCCTCCATGCAAGGATGTTGGTTGGTTACAGTGAAATTCAAGGGGGTTTCAAATGGAACGCTTAAATATGTGTGTGTATGTGTGTGATTAAACTCTCACAAAAAAAAGGGCCTGATGGTGTCAGGTATGGCCACATGAAGGCTTTGAGCGATGTAGACCTGAAGGAGATGGCCGGCTGCTTTAATCAGAGCATTAGGACAGCTTCAGTACCGCAGGATTGGCTGCATAGCTATCTCATCCCTCTCCCAAAACCATACAAGGATCATTCAAAGCTTGGCGGCTTTAGGATCATCACCCTTCAAAATACATTTGGGAAGGTTTTAGAGAAGATAGTCGCTGTTAAGCTGCAGGATTTTTTGGAAAGGGGGAAGCTTCTTCCAAGAGGCCTGGGGAGCTACAGGCCAGGAAAAGATACCTGGTCAAATGCACCCACCTTTGCCTTTGACGTTTATGAGGGGTTCCAGAGTAGACAGGAAACGATGGCGGCAGCGCTTGATCTTGAAGATGCGTACAATAGAGTTCGCTATGATATTTTGATGACCGCACTTATGGAGAAGGGGGTCAATCCCTGGTTGGTGAACTGGATAGCAGCCGTCCTGCATTCTCGTCAGGTTTCTCTCCGTCTGGGCGCATGGACCTCAGAGCCACATATTTTAACCCCGGGACTGCCACAGGGATCTGCAATCTCACCGGTGCTCTTTAATGTGTATACGAGCAAGATTGCATACCTAGAAGCACCAGGGGTTGGAAGGATTCTAACATTTGCAGATGATATTCTTGCATACAGGCAGGGGAGAAATAGGGATCAAACAGCCCAGGAGCTACAGGTGACAGTAAACAAAGTGATTGACTGGTGCACTGAAATGAGTGCTGTCATCAACCCGGATAAGGCGGGGGTGTTGTGGTGCTCTCTGGACAACAGGATTGTGAGAGATGATACCCCAAGCCTCACGATAGATGGTAGAAGCGTCAACAGAGAGAACAAACTGAAGTATCTGGGAATCACATTTGACAGGAGCCTGTCCTTCAAGGACCATGTGGAGACGGTTGTGACAAGATCTCAAAAGGGACTCAATGCACTTAAAACTATGGCTGCAATGGACACAGAGCAGAGAATGCTCTTCACACTATACCAGCACTTGATCCTCTCAGTAATTGATTATGGACTAGGACTGCTCACTGTCTCAAAGAGTCAGCTGGTGAAATTAGAGCGCATACAGAATGAAGCGATGCGGGTCATTCTGGGATGCACCAGAGACACTCCAGTAGTGTGTATGCGTTACATCCTTGGTCTGCCTACTGTTGCTGGTAGGCACAAGGTGATGCAAGCGAAGGCATACCTCAGAGTAGCTGCAGACACAGATCACCCGTTGCATGAGGCGCTGGACATAGTTAAGGGTCAGAGACTGATAAGAGGGAAATCATGGATGGCTCAGGCGGAGGATACGATCAGACAGGTGTGCCCCTTGGAGAACATCAGGCGAGGAGAGGAGTGGGTCAGAGTGCCAGCCGTGCAGTCAGACTTGTGCAGAGTTGTAATAACATTGAGCCGGGAGTGCAGGGAGTGGCCATCAGGGGCCACGGAATTTGAAATTCAGCAACTAATTCAGGAACATTCGCGCCCGGGTGATGTGATTATCTACACGGATGGGTCAGTGTTGAGAGGTAGGAGAAGTGCCTGGGGGTTCTTGGCAAAAACTAATGGTCGGCGTTTGGTGCAGGAGAGCCTGGCGTATGATGACACTACATCTAGCTTAAGAATGGAGGTGGAGGCGGTCAGTGCAGCTTTCCGCTAGATAGAAAACACGATACATACACATATTGTGATTGTAACTGACTCAGAAAGCATGCTGAGAAGGGTGAGAACAGGCAAGCTTCGTGCAGAGTGGCTTGCTTCGCTTCGGAGGTCACGGGTAGCAAGCATCACCTGGATCTTTTCTCCTGGGCATGCCGGTGTGCTGGGGAATGAACAGGCGGACAGATTGGCTGGCTCGGCAAAACTTGGGGGAGTGTTGGTGCATGACGGGGCAGACGTGGTTGCGGCCTTGTGGGAGCGCGTGTACACCTCGGAGGAGCAGATGGATCACCATAGGCTGGTAAGAATGAGACAGCGAGGTGTGATGAGGGGATCTGGCCAACGCTCGACGCTCAGAGGAAAGGCGAGACGGACATATAATCAGATTGCTACTGGAACTATTAGTATTGGAACTCTTCGCTGGCTGCTGGGGATGGGGACGGAGCGCTTATGGGAATGTCCCGAATGCTGTGATGTCGGTTCCTAAATCAATCAATCAATCAATCACAAAAATTAAAGTACAAATGAATCATTTTTCGAAGTAGTCAACACTGCGTTCAGGAGGGTAAAGTGCTCTGATTATCTTGGTCGCTACTGGGCAAGTCAAATACCTCGGATGTGAGGACCTGGCCGCTACCCACCACCTGCTCTTGGAGGTTTGATGCTGAGCCGGCAGCATCTGCAGCCTACCTTGTTCCAGACGTACTGGTTATCCTTTCCTCTAGAGATAACAAGGCAAGGCCGAGAGAAAGATAATTTTGCATGGGCAATACATGTTCTCTGATTTAATGCCCAGGCTTTGTACTTTGGAATTCTAGCTCCAGTTCCAGTTCACATACTTTCATCTGCAAAGAGGGCAAGATGCCACTTACTTACTCGGTGTGCCCGATCCGGTCGTGAACAGTCTGTCATAGAAGTCTCGCCGTTTAGAAACTCTTACTCCACTCATACATTTGCTGGACTAACAGGCACGCACCACCATACTGGACCTTCATTCGCCAATGAATTTCTGTCGGTTTCACTCCTTCACTGATCAAAACAACGGATATCAGACGCTTCTCCTCTATGGTGCATGTGAAAAATGGGACATCCGTTTTTACACTGTCCTTATGACGTCACCGTATTTCATTGCTAAACACTCTTAGCATCATTAACAACAATAGGTGATAAGACAGTGGCATGGTTATTGTAATGTCTATCACACTTTTAATGTTCCGATTTGAAGGTGGAGAACAATGATGGAAGGCCTGATTCCTGGTAGAGGAGACAGGAACGCAGTCAACCCCAGCATTTGTTGTGATTACTTGGAAAATTTACTTTCAGTAGTTTGCCATTGCTTTCTGAACAACGAGTACTCACATCTATGTTAGTTAGTTAGTTAGTTAGTTAGTCGCAGTTCCAACTTCACAGCAACGGGTCGTCCCCATTATGCTCCGTTCCTGTGCCAGTGAATATCACACAAAACGCTCCTCACTGCCCAATGTGAAAAGTGGAAAAGACAGGAGTCTCGACAAACAACAGCCCGCACAGATACACTGTGCATAATGCCGCCGCCAGAATGTCAACACACCAGTTCCCCACGAAACACCCAATTCATTTCTGATGGAATCGGCAGTCATTTTCCTATCTGGATGTTTCCTAGATGTTCACCTACACAGTCCACCAACATACAGTTCATCACCGACGGCAGTGGCAGTCAACCAGAAGCCCAGCAGCCACGCATTTCTGCATAAGACAAAAACTGGTCAACTCTGGGACATAGCACCTGCCATCTATGTATGAAATACCAACGCGAACAGTCTGCTACCAAGTCGCCGGCAGCTGTGTTTCGAAAGCGATATCGGGATTACGAATTGCGTCGGTAACCCATTCGCCACGGAGCAGGTATGACATATTCTCGCTAAATACCAGAACCATTGAAATCTGTGGAATCCCATTGGTAGATGCCTTCCTGCAAGGAAGGTGGTTGGTTAAACTGAAATAGCTGGGCCGTCTTAAACGTTACAGAGACTTGTGGAGAACAATGATGGAAGGAGTAGTTGATGGAAGAAGAGGCGGGGTTTGGTAAGCACGAAGATGGACACAGAAAAATGGAGCATGAGGGTGCATAAAGGTGCATGAGGGAGGGGAACTGGCCAGAGGTCGAGAGGTTTTTATGTGAGTCGGTATGAGAGCAACGTTCTGCAGTGGACCTGCTTCGTGATGATGATGAGTGGGTGATGAGTTAGTTGTGAATCTTCTTGAGAATTGTGTATGTTAGTTTTTAAGTCCGATGTTTCAGCTTCTAAGTCTGATGTTGCAGTTCTTAATTTCGATGTTTTACCTCGAAGTTCGAATTTTAGCTCTTAATTTCGAGTTTTTAGATATCAAGTCCGATGTTTCAGCTCTTAATTTCGATATTTAGATCTCAAGTCCGATGTTTCAGCTCTTAATTTCGAGATTTTAGATCTCAAGTCCGATGTTTTAGCTCCAAAATCCAATGTTTTAGCTACTAAATCCGATGTTTTAGATCTCAAGTCCGATGTTTTTGATCTCAGGTCCAATGTTTTAGCTCGCAAATCCAATGTTTTTTCTTCTAAATCCGATATTTTGGTGTTGAGGTCGTTTGGGCTCTGAAAAAGCAGCATACATCTTTCGGAGCCTTGTCTCTCGAGCCGCTACCCAAGTACCATCTCTGTGGGAGCTGTGTTGCAGGCATCCCTTCCACAGCTCTAAGCTAGGAGTCTCCGTGGCCAAGTGGTTAGTCACCTGCCTCCCGTTCCGAATGTTGTGGGTTCGATTTCCAGCCACGTCATTCGGTTCACGAGTGCGGCTTTCTTAGAGACTCCTGGAGGTCGTCGCTGGAGTTACGGTATTCGTGTTTTGCACGGCGCTTTCGGCAGGCCGCTTTGCAGAAAGAGACCGAGCTATATGGGATAAATTGGTCACGTTATGAGAAGAAATAAATTGGAGAACTTGGTGATAACTGGCAAGATCGAGGTTAAGAGAACAAGGGGAGGGCAGAGAAGTAAATACCTGGATGGCTTGGCCACGTGGTATGGTTAAGACAAGAACACTGAGCTGATCCACGACTCTGGTGATCGTGTAGGATGGCAAAACATGACCGTCCACGCTTACCGGCATGGCTGTCACAGAATGATGATAGTTTAGTGATTCCCAGATAAAATTAAATGTAACATTTAATGGCAATATAGGAGAAGGGTTAACAATCGATTCGTTCAATCTGAGAGAAGGATAAATGGAAGGTTAGTGACGGATATAAACATAGGATACCGTGTAAGGAGTCATTGACCAGCTCTGTCAACGGGAAAACGAACGGACAGAACGACGGGGGAAACTTCGACACCGGACCAACAGCGGGAGACGGTGATCAAAGAATAGATCTCTTTGAAGTGCGACGAGCGATGAACGAGGGAAACAGCTTAGGAACAGAAAGGAACGAGCAATTAACAATACGTGAATTCACAGACGTTTGAGGTGGGGACTTACGGCAAATTTGATTGTAGATCAAACAAACAACGAAGGATTGGACACTGAGTATAAATTGGTAGAAAAGTGGTTTTGTATTTAGTGTGCTACCAAACTGGACGGAAAGCTGGATTTATGTGTCCTGTAAATGAAAAGAAATATCCTCCCTTATAATGGGATAGAGTGCTTATGTGCGGATAAATTTCGCTTCGGGGACTTACATTAATTCTATATATATAAAGTAACACTAATATTAGAGTAATATTAGCATAGGGAAATATGTGTTTGTGCTTAGGGTTTACTATTGCTTTCTATTTAGTGAATAGTTTAGACTTTAGTGAATTCTGCTGTTTATGTCAGAGTAGTCTTTCGGAAGCTGTTCATTACGGCTGGAGAAAGACAATCACATAAACAGTAATATGAAGCAGACTTAAATCATCTGATTTAATGTTTATTACCCAGGTTCCACTACACAGCCTGACATATCAAAGAAGATAAACCAGTACGTCTCTTGTACAGAGAAAGCCGCGTTGATAATAAAGGAAAGAACTGTCACTTTAATCAGTCACTTCACAGGTGCAGTGAAAATATGTCACTATAGCAAATTCAACCTAAACAGTCAATAAGAGGGGGTGACATAACGAATGGCAAGAAATATGTTTTGGTGAACTTCAGGGAAAGACCTTTATTCAAGCAGAGCACATAGGCTAGAATATAGTGCAATTAGGTAATCACCTAAAAGAAACATTGAAGAACAGGAGAACATTTAACATAGAAATAGACATTTATATACAGTGATGATGTGTATTCAGTGGTGGACTATACTACCTTCCAAAACAGGACATATCTGAACTTCAGTGACTTACCTTTATTGGATTATGTTTCTGATGATAAAACATTGACAATTGTTTTCCATAATTGGATTAAGTCCAGACTCAAGCCGGAAAGGAGCATCCAGGGTGAGACCGTTCCAATCCTATGTGTATTGTCCGATGTTTTGGCCGTTTGAATATGCTAGAGAAACTACGAAGACTAACGTCTAAAAGTCCTATCTTGCACTCACATTAGCAGACACTAACAACTACAGATACACAGTCAATACATACAACTGACATAGTTTTCAACAATAAACAGGTTATTAATTGTTGGAGGAAACTGTTGTCAGGGTATGTTATGAAGGAGAGAGAGAGAGAGAGAGAGAGAGAGAGAGAGAGAGAGAGAGAGAGAGAGAGAGAGAGAGAGATAGTGTATGAAAGACGGAAGGGAGGAGTGTAGACAAAAGTCATTCAATACTCCCAATAGTAGAAGGATATTAAAGATGTGCTTGTCGAGTCCACTTTCCTCCAGGGACGATAAGCAACAATGGCACATAATGATTATGATGATGATGATGATGATGGTATGGAATAAAACTTAGTGCAAAGAAGTCTATCCACTTACCTGTTAAACCCTTCTTAAATCTTAATCTCTAGACTACTAAACTAGCGGGGGATGCAAGTACGGTACTGCAACTTTACATCTGTGGACAGCCTGTTGCCAGGCTGGATTAGATCTCTTTTGGAAACGTTTCCTCAGCGGGTTGTAGGTATTCCATTGTCAACGCCATTCGGATCGGTCAAATCGTTTCTTCATTCATAGACCAGTTGCCCTCAAGTACTTAGGGCCTGGTCTGCCCCGACATGTCATTTAGCTTTTAGGTAGAATTTCCTTTCATCAGGATAATTCTTGTACCCTCCCATTTGAACTCCTCCACCCGAAGCCGTTGCACAATGTGGGGTGTCGGGTGTGGTGAGCGCCGCCCAACATTCGATGACAACAGATAAAGCAAACGCCAAACAAATTTGTGGAAGTCGGATATACTGAGCTACAGCCTTGAAGAAATAGTGCAATACAATTCACCGATTGATATCCGACAACTACCGCGATTGCTGCATTCCTTGAACTTCCTACCTCGGCACCAGTACACCGGATGTTTAAGAACTAGCTCTCTGATACATTCAGCCATGTTGAGCTCTGTGTAAGATAAATGACTATATCTAGCAGTACCTGGAAGATGAGGGGCACTCCAAGGAAAAACGCGATGACACAAGCGACAGCGGTGAACAGAGTTCTGTGTTTTCTGAGAACGTCAGGGTACTCGTCGATGAACGCTGCTGTTATCATCTCGAAGAATCCAAACTGTTGATGATGATAATGATGATGATGATAATTATAATAATAAACGATATTACTGATGTTTTTTTTTCCTCTTGCTATTCCTTTTTACAGGACATCGCAGTCAACACCAGCATTTCTGCCTCTGTGATCTCTTGGCAAGTTTACTTTCAGTAGTTTACCATTACGTTCTGAACGACCGGCACCGATACCAACGCAAAACCAACGCAACGCCATCTGTTGCCAAATCGCGCGCATCTGTGTTTCGAATGCTAGTATACTGGATTATGAACCGCGTCCGTAAGCTCTTTGCCACGGAAACCGGCGATAATGATGATAATAATAATGATAATAGATGATAGTAATAATAATAAAGCTGATGATAATGATATGATAACTGATGGTGATGATGCTGATAATAATAAAAAAATGATAATAATAAACATAATGCTAATAATGATGATAATAAGAACAATAATATTGATAACAATAATGATAATGATAATAATAATGATAATGATGATGACTTAAACATCCGGTGTGCTGATTCTGTGGTAAAGGGTTCAACACCTTCACCGGATAGTTGGACTACAATGTTGACCTCTCGCCTTTGACTTGGGGGCGTAAATTACAAGTACACTGTACCTCTGAAGTAGGAGTGGATTCGTCTGATGGTGATGGACACTGATAACAGAGAAAGCTAACACACGCACACATTCAGGCCAGCACTACTATACGTAGTGTGTATAGACTACACTTGAGTTCAAAACGATCGAGCACAAATATAAATAATGATGATGATACTAATAATCATAATAACAATAATAATAATGACAGTGATGACGATGATGATAATAATGATGATGATAATAATGATGATAAAAATAATAATGATTGTCTACAAACGCGGGGTTTAAGATACGTCATTACTTCTAACATGTGAATGGCTCACAGCTATTGACTACAGCTCGCCAATGGTTGGAAGCAAACATGGCCAGACTTCCGCTTGTAACGGACTCTCGGAGGACTCTCCGGTAAGTGAGAACTGCCATGTTTCAGCGGTGTGGCTGGGACCACTGGGCAAGATGGAGCCTGCGAGCATATCATGGATGTTCTGCCCAGAGCCTGCAGGTGTGCGGGGCGTTGAACAGTATGATAGATTAGCTGCCGCTTCCGTTGCGGCGAGCTACGATATGATGAAGGTGATGTGGTGAAGGTTTTCTGGGATCTTGTGGAAAGTGCACTTGTATCCATATCTGGAAATACTAGTCCAGAAGGGACGGAGTACAGGATTTTAGTGATCCTCACATCATCATCATCATCAAGTGCCGTGCCAGCTGGCGTTGGCGTTCATGGCTCTCCACAGATCTCGGTCTTTGGTTTTCTGGATCAACTCTGCTGCTGATATTCCTCCGTGCCACCGTCTCAATCCGTCCAGCATCATTTCTCTTGGTCTGCCTCTGCCTCTCTTCCCCTCGATCTTTCCAGTTGTCACGATGTTCTCCAATGCCTCTCTTCTCATTACATGACCAAAGAAAGCTGTTTGTCTCTTTCTTACAGTTGTATACAGTGTTCTAGTTTCATTAGCCTGTTTCAGGCAGTCGTCGTTAGTTACTCTAGCAGTCCAAGGAATTCGCAACATTCGTCTTAAAAACCACATCTCTGTTGCTTCTAATTTCTTCTTAATTTGTTCATTTATATTCCAAGATTCACTGCCATACAGCAAAACTGGTTCTACATAGCATTTCAGCACTCTCTTTCTTACACTCAGTGATAGTGACCTATAACACAAGATACTCTTTATTTTCTAAAATGCGGCCTTTGCCTGCCCTATTCTGCTCTTAATTTCTGTTGTACATCTTCCATCTGATGTTATAAATACCCCTAGGTATCTAAAATTATTCACTTGGTTAAGAATTTTTTCTTCTATTTCTATGTCACATTTTGGTGTCACCATTTTCTTCGATATCACCATTGTTACTGTTTTCTTGATATTCAAGGAGAGTCCTTTCCTTGCACTCTCTGTTACTACAGTGTCCAACAATTGTTGTAGGTCTGTTGCGTTATCTGCCACCAATACTGTGGCATCTGCATAGCGTATATTATTTATATTATAACCCCCAACTAGTATTCCTGGTATCTCTTTTATCTCTCTCATTATTACTTCGCTATATAGGAAGAAGAGATCTGGTGACAAGACACATCCCTGTCGAACTCCTAGCTTTATGTGTTCGTAACTACCCTCTTTATTTCCTATTTTAATTGCTGCTACTTGGTTCCAGTAAATATTCTTTATTATTCTTAAATCTTTCCCATCAATGTGATATCTTCCAACATTTTAATCAGCTCATCATGTTTTACTTTATCAAATGCCTTAGTATAATCTATGAAGCATAAATATATGTCTTTCTGTTTCTCTATTGACCTTTCTATTAGTGTCCGTAATGTATATATTGCATTGTTTGTGCCCTTTCCCTCCACAAATCCATACTGTTCTTCACTAATTTCCATTTTTATTTTCTTTCTGGTTCTTCTCATTATGATTCTGAGCAGAAGCTTAGTGATATGGTTTATGAGGTTAATTGTGAGAAAATCTTCACATTCAATTGCTCCTGGTCTTTTTGGTATAGCTATAAATACAGATTTCAGCATATCACTGGGTAGATATCCACTGCTGTAGATATCATTTAACATTTTGGTTAATATATCTACTCCAAATTCTCCCAATACTTCTAATTCTTCTATTGTGATTTCATCTGGTCCAGCTGTTTTTCCTTGCTTCATATATTTCATAGCGTCAGCGACTTCTTCTTTTAGAATAGGTGGACCTTCTAAGTTACTTTCTTCTGTTAATTCTTCCCTTTCCCCATCATATAATTCTTTTATATACTCATTCCACCTCTTCATTATATCATCTTCCTCCAATAATGTCTTTCCTGTTTTTGATTTCAAACACCCTGTATTTATTCTTATTTTTCTTCCCGTTAGCTCACTGATTTGTCTGTGCATATTTTTGCATCTTTAATGGCATTTAATTCAATTTTTTTGCACTGCTCATTTAACCAACTTTCTTTTGCCTTCCAACATTTATCTTTTATTTCTTTATTTATCTTAGCATATTCTTGTTTGTCATTTTTACTCTGTTTTCTTTTGTCCATCAGCATTAAGATTTCTTCATTCATCCATTTTTTCTTAGCTATTTGACTTCTTTCCGGTAATATTTCTTTGCTAGTTTGATGAATAGAGTCCCTTAACATTTCCCATTGTTCATCTATACTCTGTATTTTAGCTATTGCATCGTACCTATTTTTCACAGTCACTATGTATTGTTCTTGAATTTCTTTATCTACTTTCAGAACCTCTTTATTAAGTCTCATGTTCCTAACCATTTATTTCCCTTTCTTTAATCTTACTTTTATTTGCCCACATAGTGGTACATGATCACTATTACAGTCGGCGCCAGGCATTGTTTTTACACTAATTAGAGCATTTCTAAATCTTTTATTAATTAGTATGTAGTCAATTTGGTTGCGTATTTTCTGATCAGGGCTTTTCCATGTGTATAGTCGTCTTTTATGGTGTTTAAACCATGTGTTTTCAATTATCATATCATTGATATTTGCCCATTCTATTAGCTTTTCCCCTATTTCATTTTTTTTTACCTAAACCATAATTCCCCACTACATCCTCCATTTTCCCTTTTCCTACTTTTGCATTAAAATCTCCAAGTATTATTTTTATTTCCTGTGATCCAATTTGAGCCATCGCCATTTCTATTTCGTTGTAAAAGTGTTGTATTTCTTCCTCACTACTGCTTGATGTTGGTGCGTATACTTGTATAATATTTATATCTATTGGTTTGCCATTGATTTTGACCAAAATAACTCTATCTGAAATACACCAGTATCCATTAAGTAACTTAGCTGTTTCTTTGTCAAGTATTATTCCTACCCCCTTTTCATGTGTATCCCCTCCAGAATAAATTATTGTGTAGTTATCAGCTATAATTTTGCCCGATCCCTTCCATCTCATCTCACTAACGCCTAGTATATTCATATTCATGCTATCCATTTCTTTTAGAACATTGTTCATCTTTCCTAGCTCATTTAATGTCCTAACATTCCATGTTCCTACTCTAAATTTATTTATTTTATTTATGATTTTGCCATCAGTAGCTGGATGACGGTCTGGTGTCACCTGTGGCTCATGACTGTCCCTACCGGACGAGGATGTCCTAAGACAGCCATTAACGTCGTTCACTAACTCTGATATGTGTTTTGCCATGAAGTCTTGGGAAGATAATGTGGTGGTTTCCCCTTGACTTCCACATTCACATGGTGGTCTTTTACCTCTACCTTTAGCAGCCATTTCCGACTGTAAGGATAAGTGAGTGCCCTGCTCTGCTCAGCTGCAGAGTTGTCCACTTATTCCGGTGGATACTCGGTCCCCAGAGCTGTGTCAGCCACACCGTGGTGTGTTTCCATCCTCTACCACGGGGAGGTGCAGTTGGGATTTTCCCTTCCTAAAGTTATGGTCTATGACCAAAACTCTCCAGTACTTTTTAGAGGACGATCCTCACAGCGTAGAGAAATTGTCAGGCAAAATTGTAATCAAACTGATATTGAAATATTCATCATGGGACACATGATGGAGCATGTGTGAAAATGTACCGAGTGCAGTAATATCGATTCTGAAATTATGTATTAGTTAGTTAGTTTCAAATATTATGTATTAGTTTCAGAATATTATATTCAACAACATGAAAGAGACATAGCGCTTTGTTTGGTCATGTGATGAGAAGAGAAGCTCTGAAGAACATCGTGACGACTGACATGATGAAGGGGAAGAGAGTCAGGGGCAGGCTAAGAGAAATGATGCTGAATGGTCTGAGACAGTGGCATGGAAAGATATCACCAGCAGAGTTGATCTAGAACACCATTGACCGAGATCTGTGGAGAGACATGAACGCCTACGCCAGCAGGCAAGGCACTTGATGATGATGATGATGATGTATTGGTATCTCATGACAATAATATTCAATAACAATTTAACACGTGATACAGATCATAATACCTGCGAGTTCAATCCAACAGTGAATATCATCAAGAAAAACATTACGGCCCAGAACTGAGCAAACGGCATTCTTGATACAGCCTCGGGATAAGCCACGAACGTGAGCCCTGGGCCCTGAGCCACGACCTTCTCAATAGGGACGCCGGATTCGTGTGACATGAAACCCAGCGTGGAGAAGGTGACGAACCCGGCAAAGACGCTGGTCACTCCGCTGACTAGTGGCACAGCGATGGCGTCTCTGTGACGGGAACAAGGATACAGACTTCATTCATTCATTCATTCATTCATTCATTCATTCAGTAGCATGTCCTTTGTACAACCTTGCTCCCATAGCGATCCTCAAAGGTGTTGGATCCATCAAGAGAGCCATGGTGGAACCTACAACCCGCTCACGCTCAGAGGGAGTGACGTAAGGTCGTCATCGTGGCTTGTGTGCCGCCCACGTTTATTCGACGTCTCAGCAGGGCCATACTATAGAAATGATCCTTAAAAGTATGATCTCTCGTTCTGCATGGCGTGGAATGCGCCTGGCCCTGTAGCCAGCAGGGTTGGGATCGGCTAGCCTCTCCTAGGAGGGGTAAAAAGTGAAAATTAGTAGCCTGCCGATGACCCGCAGACTACACAAGTCAACCCCCACCTCCACGTGGTGCAGACCGGGAAACCATGACCGCGAGGTCATGGGTTAATGAGGCTATGGCTCGCCATAGGGGATGGACTCCCTGTGGTCAGATTTGTGTCCTAAACCTGCGACTGGCCTAGCAAGCCGGCAGGGGATCTTCATACTGTACGTAAAAAAAACTAAGAAGTATAAATAGACTGACTCAAATGGATATCGACCCGGAAATGTTAATGGGCTACGAGATAGATCAACGACTCAAAAAATAGGCACAATGAACGTCTACGGTTTCAATAGTAAAGAAGAAGAGCTTATAGAAACAATGGAAGAGAGGAAAATTGGACTTATGGGAATAGTGGACACCAGAACAAAGTGGAAAGGATGCAAGACGCTACACCACAGTTACATATTTGTCTACTCTGGAGTAGAACAGCAAGAACGGGCAAGACATAACAGAAAGATAAATAACAGAAAGAGAAATATATTAGATGCAAGGGCAGTGCCTAATTTAGGTATAAACACAGATTATAAAGCAGTCGTTGCCACAATAAGAACCATCAGAAGAAGAAGATGTTCAAATCAAGCATTTTAAATACTGCAAAAAATAACATGTGGAACCACGAAAAAAACGCAAAACACGGATAAAGAAAATAACAAATAACAAGAAAATAACTCCAGAGTAAAAACAAGCGTGTAATTGCGGTGGAGCTCCTTGCATCCATTCCCCTTTGTTCTGGTGTCCGCTATTCCCATCTGTCCAATTTTCTCCTCTTCCATTGTTTCTATAAGCTCTTCTTCTTTACTACTGAAACCACAGACGTTCATTGTGCCTATTTTGTGAGTCGCTGATCTATCTCGTTCTCCATTTACATTGCCGGGTCGATATCCGTTTGGGTCAGGATAATAATAATCAACATTTCTAAATTTTTCCTAATTTATAAACCAATAGTTCAGTCTATCAAGTCAATCAATAAATTATTATAAATAAATTCTAAAATGTATTCTTTTTCTTCTATAATTAAAAACATTCATTACTTAATCTTAATAGTAATGATCAAATAGCAATAATAAACATGTGTTCATAATAATACTAATTATTATTAAATTTAATCTTACTCTTTGTATTTTATAAATAAATTAAATACATTTTCTTTATAAATTAATCAATAATCCATCCATCCTATTTGATATTCTATATACTATTAAATATATAATATAAATATACTATTTGATACTCTTAGTCATTTTTTAAGCGACAAACCTGAAATGAAAAATCAGTTAACGGTCGATGGTAAGGCATTTGTGAGTTATTTAGCCGATAGCTTTTAAAAACTAAATATATTAAATAAACAACTTCAAAAAACAAATAAAACTCTTGTCGATGCAAAAGTGAAGATATTTGGTGTCATTACCTTTATTGAATTATGTCAGACATATATTTAAAACAAAAATTTTGAAAAGTTTCATTGGCTCAAAAAATGTGAAGTGACGGTTACCGCTATGTATATTATTGTCGATCATCTGAAAATTTTATCGGCTGATCTAAAAGAAATATTTTCTGATTTGAAACAAATTGATTTCCCAACTAGTGTGATGCAGCCAATGTTAGTGGATTTGTCTGATATTTTAAATATGCAGTATCAAGAAAAACTCGCAGAAATGCAAAATGATGAGTCAATGAAAGCTTTATTTAATATAAAAGGAGCGATGACATGGATTTGTGAGGAAATCGAAATTAAATATTCAAATGCAACCAAATGTGCAAGAGAACTATTGTTACCGTTTCCATCTTCATATTTAGCTGAATGCAGATTTAGTGCCATACATGATTTGCTGCTTAAAAAGAAAGAAAGAAAGAAAGAAAGAAAGAAAGAAAGAAAGAAAGAAAGAAAGAAAGAAAGAAAGAAAGAAATCAGCTGGATAGGGAGACTTGAGACTGAAGTGAACTAATTTGGAACCTGACCTAAAATTTCTTTGCAGCAAGCATCAAGCGCAAGGGTCTCACTAAATTTAAATAATAAATAATTATTAATAATTAAAATAATATAGAAAAATCTTTCATTAAAATTATTTTGTTCTTGAATTTCAGTTCTCCATTACATGTTTTGAAAATTTACTTACTGTGTTTGCTCAATAATTTCCTAGTGATTTCTTCCTAAAACCTATCATTCAAGTTTCCTTAGTGAAAATTTAAATTTTTGAATATTGAAAATTATGTACATTTTAGGAGGGGGGGGGGGGGTAAGAATTTTAGAAAGGCTTAGGTGGGGCATAGCACAAAAAAGGTTGGGAAACACTGCTCCACATTGTCCCAACGAATTCGGGCGGAGGAGTGGAATTGAAAGGGTACAAGCCTAGTGCAAGGAAATGCAACCTAAAGACTTAATGTCATGGCAAGGCAGACCAGGCCCTAAGCCTTGGCCGGCATATTGTCAAGGATGGAAGCTCCGACAGGCGGACAGTTAGAGTATTGCTTTGCTGATCGGACAGCTTCTGCAGCTTGTCTTGTTCCAGACGTGTTGGTGTTGCCTTTCCTCTGGAGTAAACTAGTTAGGCCGAGAGAGGAATCATGCTGCATGGGCAACACATGGTCTCTAAACACAGCCCATGCTTTGTGTTATGGAGAGGTATAACTCCATTTTACTAACTATCATCTGTTAAGACGGCAAGGTGCCAGTCATATTTCAGCTTGAAGGATTTATCTAATTACTTTAGTTTGTATTGTGTGATTTCGGTAGTATGTACCTTACGCGATACAGTGAAATATGCCAAGCAATAAATCGTGCAATCTATTGTTTGTGTCTTCGTTATTCAAATATAAAGTAGGACCAAACAAGTAGAAGATAAGAACGAACAAGTAGACTGTAAGAACGAATAAATAAAATGTAAGACTGCACAAGAAGACTGGACAAATAGAAAGTAAGACTTAACACGTATAATACAAGACATAGCACATTGGATGTAAGACTGTATAATATAATGTAGGATGACAAATAGAATGTAAGACTACAAGCAGAAACACGCTATATTTACTTGTAGATGTCATGGTGGAACTTGTTGTAGCTGGCCATGTTAATGAAAGTCCCACAAGCCATCCCCATGGAGTAGAAAATTTGAACCGCAGCCTCTCCCCACACCCGGAAATCGACCAACATATGCCATTTGGGAATCATGTAATATTTGATGCCGTCTTTCGCCCCGTGCAGAGTGACAACCCGGACCAGAAGCATCACCAGGACGCAGTAAGGAAATGTGGCGGTCACATACACGATCTGAAAAGTAGCTCATGTAGTTTAAACAGAGAGGTCACACGAAGTCAAGTCTCAATCAGATATGCGGAATGTTGGGCGGCGCTCACCAAAGCCGACACCTCACATTGTGCCAACGGCTACAGGCGGAGGAGCGCCATTAGGAGGGTACAATCCTTATCCTAGTGAGAGGAAACGCAGCCTAAAGAGTAAATGTCATGGCAGCGCAGACCAGACCCTATGCTGTTGTCGGTAACTGGCCTAGTATGGAAGCTCCGAAGGGCCTGACGATTAGAACATTGCTTTGCTGATCCGGCAGCTTCTGCAGCTGGTCTTGTTCCAGATGGATTACTGTCTGTTACTTTCCTCTGGAATAGACTGGACAGACTGAGAGAGGGGTCATGCTGCATGGGCAACACATAGTCTATAAAATCAGCCCGTGATGTTTGCTATGGAGAGGTATAACTCCATTTTACAAATAATCGTCTATCAAGACGGCAAGGTGCCAGCCAGTAATTCAAATATCAGAGCTAAACTTATTTAGATACTTGTCTGACTTGCCAGAATGTGTATGTAATTAGCGATAAACTTATTATATAATTTTCGGACTTGCCAGATTGTGCATGTAACTGGCAATACAAATCTTACTTAAATTAGATTTAATCAGTATTAAGGAAGCCCGTACAATCGACAAGTCATAAAATTACAACATCTGCCGTCTTTCAACGTATGTAAATTGCGGCCATAAAGTTAAAAAAGTAACACATTGTACACAGTATACTGTATTCGACAAACAATGAACTTTTAGGCAATTACGCCAAGGACTGAACGATTAGGTGTTTAACACCTGTGTTATGCAGACAAATGCCTTTATATTGCGATTTCCGTGGGGATAACAAATGCTTCACGTTCTAAAAGTAACGGTGACAATGTGGTATGTATTTCATCCAAAAAGTGATTCCTATATTCACTTCACATGATATATACCTCTGAAGCATACACCTGACGATATGCTGCGAAATATCATCATCATCATGTGCCATGCCGATAAGCGTGGGCGGTCATGTTTTGCCATCTCACTCGATCATCAGAGTCGTGAATCAGCTCCGTGTATCTGTCTCGACCATGCCACGTGGCCAAGCCATCAGATGTTTTTCAGCTTGTCTGCTCATTGTCCACGCTTCACATCCATATAAAAGTACAGGTTCTATGTAGCACCTCAACACTCTTTATATATCAATATATATCACGAAATATATCAGACAATAAATTGTGTAATCTATTCTTTATGGCTTCTCTAATAATAATAATCATCATAGCCGACTTGGTTAGGGGTTCAAGTATGTTTACAGATCTCAGTCCCTGGTGCTCTGGACCAACTCTGCTGATGATAATCCTCCATGCCACCGTCTCAGTCCATCCAGCATCTTTTCTCTTGGTCTGCCTCTGCCTCACTTCCCCTCGAACCTTCCAGTTGTCACGATGTTCTCCAATGTCTGTCTTCTCAACACATGACCAAAGAATACTGTTTATCTCTTTTGTATTGTTGTATATAACGTTCTAGTTTCATTAGCCTCTTCCATGCAGTCGTCGTTCCTTACTCTGGCAGTCCAAGGAATTCGCAGCATTCGTTTCAGGAATCACATCTCCGTTGCTTCCAAGCTATTGCTAATTTCCTTATTACCGTTCCATGATTCGTTCCATACAGCAAACCAGGTTGTATAAAACATTTTTACACTCTTACATTCAAGACAGATTGAGTTGAGTTAGCTCAAGTCAACTCAACTCAACTCATGTCAGCTCAACTCATTTTCAACCCAACTCAATTCAGCTTACCACAACTCGTCTCAACTCATCTTACCTCATTTCAACTTATCTCAAATCAACTCATCTCAACTCAACTCAACTAATTTCAACTCATCTCAGCTCATCTCAAATCATCCCAACTCATCTCAATTCAAATACACTCAAATCAATTCATCTAAACCCAACTCAACTCAAGCCAATGACAGTGACTTTGGGAGTCCCAGTGGCGAATTGCTTACACCGCCTGCTACGCGTTCCAAAGGTTGTTTGTTCGATTTCGCGCATCGATATTCCGTTCACGAGTAAAATTGTTTCCTGGATTCTTGAGGGTCGTCGCTGGAGCTACCGATTTCGTGCCTTGTGCGACGCTTTCGGCATACAATGGGCTGAGACCACATCTACTTGATCATGCACGAATACCACACAAAGGGTACAGACCCAGCCAATCTATTTGTATGTGGAGAGGATGATAAGACGGAATATCGGTGTGGGCTCTGGACAAATCTACAAACTGGAAGTGAAGACCAGGGGAACTTTCAATCAGATGGCAGTTGGAATCATTAGCAGTCTGTTGAAGGAGGGGACGGAACGCGTGTTGAAATGTCCAGAGTGCAGTGATGTTTCTTAGCTCACTTCAACTCAACTCAACTCAACTCAACTCAGCTCACCTCAACTCAGCTCAACACATTTTGGCAGGCTATCTTATGGAAAGATACCGAGCCAAATGGGATAAAATTCGGTGCAATGAAGTCGAATCTCTTGCCTTTAAACCTTTACCATTTTCTGTCACCCCCTTAGATCGCTCTCTACACTATCTTCTCAGTGTGATGATTATATGGTGGACGTTGTTCTTGTATCAATCTATTGCTTCCACCCGGTGCCAAAGTATCACTTTGTTGAGGCCGGTCCCCCCCCCCCACCCTTCGCAAACCCCGAGACCAGCCGGGTGGGGAGGGGGGAATTGAAAGGCAGGTGCTGGAACGTCCCACGTGCGGAAAGGCATATTATAATGTAAATAAGTCATTAGTTGAATCAGGAACCGACATCACAGCCCTCTGGATTTTCCATACGCGCTTCGTCCTCATCAGTAACATCCAGTAGAAGAATCCCATGCTAATAGTACCCGTAGCAGTCTGATTATGTGTCCTTCTGGCCCTACTTCGGAGTATTGAGGATCGATCGGATTCTCAGGTCACTCCCTGCAGCACCATTCTCTTCTAGTCCGGGTGATCAGTCTATTCTTCCACACTATATACACGATCCTAAAGTGTCCCGACCACAGCTGCCTTATTATGCAGCAATACCCCAACAAGTGGTGCTACCCCAGCCAATATGTCCGCCTGCTCGTTTCCCACAAAATCAGCATGTCCTGGGGGGGGGGGGGGACATCAACCAAATGGTCTCCATATTTTATTATTAAACTTAAGCCTGCCTCTCTACCCGAAGCATACCTGTCTTCACTTTTCTCATCATACTTTGTGAGTCCGTTACAATCACAACCTGCACTTGCTGTCTGTCCTCTAGTCAGCGGAACGTCCCCAAGACTTCCCTCACCTCCATTCTCAGGCCAGATCTCGTGGTATCATATCCGAGGCTCTCCTGTGCCAAACACCGTTCACAAACCTTCGCCACTGCGCTTCTAACATGTCATGATTCAGCATAATAGGTTTGACTGAGATTAGGTTTGTGCTGGTTTTCTCACGGGTTTTAGTTATTTCAATGTCAACGGCCTCCAAACTAATTCTCCGTTGGGAAACTCTGGGTATAAATAGAACGGATGAATGCCGTACGGATGTTAAAGACTTACTTTCCCTGAAGACTTGATTCCCTTGAACAAACACAGAAAGACAACGACCCAAGTGAGAAAGAGACAGCCGAACAGTGGCCAACGGATGCCTCCAAAATCCTCGATACTGTCGGTCATTTCCAGGACATTGCGTCTGTGGGAATCAGGATAAATGTTCATATAATATTGGTACGGCTTACTATGTCTTTTGTGGGAATCTAGGAGTATAGTCATAGGATACTGACAAATATGTTTTGCATTGTCTTCTGAGGGAACTATATATATATATATATATATATATATATATATATATATATATATATATATATATATATATATATATATATATATATATATATATATATATATATATCCATCATGTGCCATGCCGGAAAGCGTGGGCGGTGTCATGACTAGCCATTTCACTCGGTCACCAGAGTCGTGGATCAGCTCAGTGTTCCTTTCTCGACCATACCATATGACCAAGCCATCCAGGTATTTACTTCTCGGTCTTCCCCTTGGTATGTTCCCTTTGATCTTGCCGGTTGTCACCAAGTTCTCCATTTCATTTCTTCTCATAACATGTCCAAAAAATTGTGACTGTCTACGTCTAATTTGTCTAATCAATTTATGAGTTTCATTTGTTTCCTGTAGTACTTGGTCATTTGTTTTTCTGTTTGTCCATGGAATTCTTTGCATTCTCATCAGAAACCACATTTCTACAGCCATCAGATGTTTTTCAGCTTGACTGCTTATTGTCCAAGTTTCACATCCATACAAAAGTACAGACTCTATGTAGCACCTCAACACTCTTTTTCTCGTTTCATTTGAAATCTTTTTATTGGTCAGAATGTTTTTCATATTGCTAAAGGATACTTTCGCCATGGCGATTCTTGTTCTAATTTCTTCAAGGAATCTCCCATCAGATGTTATAACAGTTCCAAGATAATTGTATCGATTCACGTTGAAGAATATTCCCATTTAATTGTATATTACATTGCGGTGCTTCTTTCTTCCTAGTGACGACCATTATCTGTGTCTTTTAACAATTTAATTCTAACCCCAGTTGTTCACTGTGTGTAACAACCGCATCTCATCTACTAATTTTTGCAGATCCTGCTCATTGTCTGCAATCAATACTGTATCATCTGCATATGTAATGTTATTGATGTCTCGTCCTCCAATATATATATATATATATATATATATATATATATATATATATATATATATATATATATATATATATATATATATATATATATATATATTCAAGTGGAACAAAGTAAAAAATAACAGATATCCGAAACATCATGTGACGTCGCTCGGGCTAGCGGCTCTTATTCTTAAGCTCGGAAAAAATACATTTGCGGTTCATACCACTAAATGAACCGATGCCGAAATGAAAACAGAAAACCAAACAACACAGTGTAAGGGAAACATACGCTGTGAAAGAAAGGAAAGTAGAAAGAAAGAAAGAAAGAAAGAAAGAAAGAAAGAAAGAAAGAAAGAAAGAAAGAAGACAAAAAACAACACCAACGCAACATCAATAACAACAACAGCACAACAACAATAACAACAACAAAATGACAGAGACCAAATATAAGCTACAATCTAGTATAAAACAAAATCTGGTGTATATTTGATTATCAGCAACAAATTATCATCTGCAGATCTTAGACACGACGCAGAAACAAGCTTTGAGAACTATCACGCAAGCAATGAAAACCTCGTCCATCCTAGAGATGCATAAGTAACTACAGCAGGGACACTATTCTGTAGAAGAAACACCAAAAACAATGATCCTTAGGGAAAAGTACAAACGTATGCAAACACACCTCTGTGAGCACAAGACATGATGATCTCATGCTTAGTCCACCAAGAATAAAGATAAACAGGACAACACCAGTCAGAACTACATCCATAAACAACAACCCTAACATCCATATAATACCCTGTACTTTGGGAAAAAAAAGTTAGCGACACCCAACACATTAATACCCCAATCTCTGGCCCTACAACTGGAGCTGAGTACTGTACTGGCACCTTGGCGTCTTGACAGACGATAGTTTGATACATTGTGCTTTAAAAAAAAAGACGTAATAACTACAACCCATGGCAGGGATCAAGGATAGAGTTATACCTCTCCATAGCACAAAGCCAGGGCTGAATTGTAGAGACCATGTGTTGCCCATGCAGAATGATCTCTCGCTCGGTCTGCCTAGTTTATTCCAGAGAAAATGTAACACCAATATATCTGAAGCAAGACAATCTGTATAATCTACTGGATCATCAAAGCAATGTTCTAAATGACTGCTTGTCGGAGTTTCGATCCTAGACTAGTTGCCAAACACGGCTTAGGGCCTGATCTGCCCTGCATGACATTTACTCGTTAGAATGCATTAACTCACATCAGAATAAAGCTGTTACCCTCCCAGTTGCACTCCTCCTCCCGAAGCGGTTGGCACAATGTGGGGTGTCGGGTTTGGAGAACGCTGCCCAACATTCGGCGCTAACAGAAAGCAGGTATGACCGTCTACTGTCATACGGTGGCTCAATCATATCTGACTATGTCCTGCCACTAAGCTGAGTACAAAGACATGCAAAACTGCAGAAGGTGTTTATGAGGACTTTCACAAGGACAGGACGACGACCGTAGCGAGACGGCACTGAATTCAAAACTAAATTAAACAAAAGAAGAACTTAACTGATCAAAGGCCATGGAATGATTAATCGTCTTACGCGACGTCCTGTATCCATGTGGGAGTATATATCGCCAAAATGTTGCCATTCCATGATAATACATTATTTATTCTACCATATTAACAACTTTAAGTCATAACTGTGACACGCCTCTACTTCTCATTTTCCGCCATATATTTTTGTTTGATCCAAAGCTACTTTTTGTTCGGCACAGCATTTGTTAAGAAATCTGTTGACTACAACACGAGAAGCCCGCTCCGTGGCGAAGCGGTTATGGACACAATTCGTAATCCCGCATACTGCGTTCGAAACACAGCTGCGGGCGATTTGGGAGCAGGCCGCCTTGTGTTGGAATTTTTATAAAATGGTATGAGTATCTTTCGTTCAGAAAGCAATGACAAACTACTAACGTAAACTTGCCAAGAGATCACCAACAGCCAAAAAAAAAAAATAATGCTGGAGTTGACTGCGACGTTCTGTAAAGAATATACAACTAACTTTAACACCACGAGAACTCGTCTGTCGGTGTAAACATGAAAGAACGAATGCAAGAAGAAGAAGAACGAACGAACAAACAAACTTTCAAAGGGTTAAGAATTTTGCATGCAGGCCCTTCATATCTCTGTCCTCTCATATGTTATTTCATTCTTATATCACTTATGAAGCTAAGCTTAGAAGAAGAATTAAGCCTAAAAACATAGTGAAATACACAACCTACTCCCAGAATTCAACACTGGCGGGCACCATATTGGTTCCGTTCTGCTGCTGCGTCAGATTGCTGCGCGGCTGTAGCACCAAGCACCTGCGGGTGTTCCAGCTCTGCTGGCACAGACTCCATGGCAACACGACGCTCATCGACTTGAGCAGGAAGTAGAAGGTCCAGGCCATGATGACGTTGTAGTAGATGCAGACAAGAGAGGAGATGATGATCATCCCATAGCCGACTCCTGGCAGATGAAGGCAGCAGTGACCCGAGTCAATATTAATCAACACACGGGCAATGATCTGACACTGAGTAAGTTGAAATAAATGACAACTGTTTACAAGTTAGTTGCATATCCTGTACAGGACGCAGCAATCATCCCCCGCGCGTTTTTTTTTTTTTTTTTTTTTTTTTTTTTTGCGGGGGCGGAGGGTGGGTCCCTTCCAAGTATAACATATGCAGTACATAAATACTAGGGTCTTGTTCGCGAAGTGGCTACGCCTTGTGCCTGGGGCTTTAAAGGTATTGCCTTCTTGTTCGGGCGCGGTTCAGATCACAAGTTCAATGTTTCGGTGACCCTAGGAGATCATCGTTGAAACTACAGAGCTCGTGTTTTTTGAAAAGCTGCTTGCCGTTCTACTGGGAGAGACTAAGCCAGCCAGGTTAAATCCGGTTCCATGAAGTCAGGCTCTCCTCTCTCACTCCCTATAACCTTTCAGCTTCTGCAAGCGTCTATCATGGAACTCATAAGATAATCATGTACATACCGGTAAGAGTGGGCGGTCATGTTTCGCCATTTCTCACAATCACTACATTTGTGTATTATAGTTTTTTTTTTTTTGTTGTTGTTGTTGTTGCCTCAATATAAAATTCAATATCTCAGTAACCAACTGAGGGAAAATGATGAGATTTAGCATATAAACTTATCATTATGTCCACCCAACAAAAACTTTTTGTTCTGGAGATTGTACAGCAGATTTCAAAGTTTGTTTATATGCGGTATATAATTTACGGCTTAGAGATTAAGTCCAACATTTTAAAAGTATTACAGCTTCACCAAGATACTTCCGCGCTTTTTTGAAATTGTCTCGTGATTTTCGGTTTGGCACAAACTGCGCGGAGTTAAATGGTATTGTTCAGAGATGTCTCTAATGGGGGTTCTTTAATGAAACGTGATTATTTAAATAAACTAGCTGACTCAGCCCGGCTTCGCCCAGCTCCTGGCGGGGATCTATCTATCTATCTATCTATCTATCTATCTATCTATCTATCTATCTATCTATCTATCTATCTATCTATCTATCTATCTATCTATCTATCTATCTGTCTGTCTGTCTGTCTGTCTGTCTGTCTGTCCGTCCGTCCGTCCGTCCGTCCGTCCGTCCGTCCGTCCGTCCGTCCGTCCGTCCGTCCGTCCATCTATCTATCTATCTATCTATCTATCTATCTATCTATCTATCTATCTATCTATCTATCTATCTATCTATCTATCTATCTATCTATCTATCTATCTATCTATCTATCTATCTATCTATCAACCAGTCCTCGCTATTAAATATTGATAAAAGTTACTGGAAAAAATGTGAGGACCATGTGTTGAAAGAGGAAGAGAACTATTGGAGAAAGGATGGATTGAATGTTATGCAACCGAGAGCAGACCGTAATCCGCATGCACGCTTACTGGGATATTTTGCTCCAACTATTCAGACGAATTGAAGGCCCTAAACATTACAGCATGAGCACAATGTCAATGGCAACAGTTTGTATTCCAGAGTGATGAATTTTCAATTCCGCAAGCCCTCAGCTGTGACAAACAACTGTATTAAAAAAAAAAAAAAAATAAAAATAAAAAACACACACACACACACACACACACACACACACACACACACACACACACACACACACACACACACACACTAAACTCATTGAACACCAACAGAAGAGTAATATTGCAGTGGAAACTGACATATTGTGGCATAACAAGAAACATGAGAGCAAACACGTTGTCAAATTAGGGGACAACACACGTGCATACGAATCAATCCATAAACTTCAATGAAAAGAGGACCAACATCTTGGTCGTTAAGAAGAAAGCCCACTACAGAGACACTGACAACTATTTTCATAGTGCAAAACAGGCAATCATGTTCCGTCTCTGAACAGTAAACAGCAGAGTAGACAATCTTTCACGAAGACTCAAAGCGGGTCTGTCACCCATGTGTACGTGTGAACAAATTACACAGACAGCTGAACAGATCCTTAAAAATGGAAACATGGTGACTAAATTGCGGTATCATTTCTGGTCACTCCATACGCACATTAACGCACAGCTATTTGGAAGCTTTCACGAACTCAATATAAAAAGCTAACATGAATACTGTGTAATCTTTATTAACCAGCAGCTGAAGAAACAAGAAGGAAATGAAAAATAAGGTAAGAAATATATTCCTTCTACTTTCCTGTTAATTTACAAATTATTTACCCCACGCCTCTGTGAATTCTCTGTCTTTACTAATATTACACATTGCACCCCTCTCGGGATTCTTCGTGGTGAAGTGGTCAAGCCGTCTGACTCGGGCTCCGAAGGTTGTATGTTCGATTCCGGGTCGCGTCCTTCATTTCACGAGTGCATTTTTCGGAGACACCCGAGGTTCGTCGCTGGAGCTACGGAGTTCGTGCTTTGTGCGACGCTTTCCGCGCTGCGGAAAGAAACTGAGCTATATGGGATAAAATCCGGTGCAATGCAGCCGACCCTGTCGACTTTTAAGCTAGTTCTTTCATTGCACCCACTCCCATACGAATCCGGATACGCCTTGTGTGTCATCTGAATTGGCGGGGCTTTCCTTACAGTAAACATAAATTTGTTAGCAAGAAATCACTAGTTTTTAAGCAAAACATCAAAGCAATGTCGCCGCTTTCGATGATTTAAGTTGTTTTTGGACCTATCAAAGACATATTCCTTGGGTGGGGGTAAATATAAGACGGCTGGAAAAATTTCATAACGATGCAACAGACAGTTTGCAAAATAATTGATCGTGCATGAAGGCATTCTTTGCGGGACATACTATAGCTCTGTGTTTTTGTCCCGATCATGCCATGTGAGCAACCCAAAAGAAGTCAATCCATTTCGGTTCTGTAAAGCGTCAAACATGGAACTTATAAGGCGACACGATGCAGCATACCTTGAAACAAGGGGCTGATCCTCCATACAGTGATAATACCGACACTGGCAAACTGGCCGCACGCAAACTCGAGAAAAAACAGCGGGATCGAACAGGTGATCATGAAAAACGTGTACGGTATCAGAAAGGCGCCTGTGGAGAGGGCATCATTAACAATAATGTACATATTATAACAAAATAAATAAATATAGGGTGACGAATTCATTGCACTGGGTTTTATTCTAAATAGCTCGACCTCTTTCAGCACGGCGATCTGTCGAAAGCATCACTATTGCTCCAGCGACGACCCCCTGGGGTCTCCAAGAAAATTGCATTCGTAAACCTGATGAAAGAGTCCAGAATTGAACCCACAAACTTCGGAGCGCGAGGAAGGTGGCTTAACAACGTCGCCATAAAGACCCTGAAACAAATAACTAAATAAATTTAAAAAATAAACCCATAAATAAATAAATAAATAAATAAATAGAACATATCCGGAAGCATGAACCAGCTGTGGGTCGATGATGTTATAGGACTACTATCCCAACTCCGAACGAAACTCATATGGTGTTTGTCCATCAATAATGATGATGACCATTCATTTCATCAAGTGGGGTTGAAAGTTTGGAGCCGTTAGTTCTAAAATGGCTGGTAAAACCTATTTTGGTTCGAAATGTTCTTTTGACAATGTGGACAAATAATGCTTGACGTTCCGGGAAGAGGTTCTTCTGCAGTGGTTTTTTTCTTCCAGCCTTGTTTTTACAGCTCTTGCAATCCTCTTTGCTTCACAAGTGATTGCACCCTTGCGTAATGATGTACGCTACGAATTTCAGTCTTTGGCAGCAGTCTTTCAAGTGTCGTGATGAATTCCAAAAGCTTTTAGTGAGATCTTTAGTGTCTTTAAAGCGTTTCCTCTGGCCGCCTTGGAGCGTTTACCATAACGCAGCTCACCGTAGAAAAAAAAACAAATTCGTTTAGGAAGTCTGTAATATGTATGCGAGTCAAGTGGCCAGCCCAGCGAATCTGATTCTTCATTAGTAGAGTGTGGATACTGGGCATGGATGCTCTTTCTAGGATTTCAGTGTCTGGGATCTTGTCTTGCCATTTAATTTTCAATAGCTTCCTAAGGCAGACTGTGTGGAAGTGTTTAATTTCCTGGCGTGTCGATAGTAAACAGTCCAGGTTTCACAAGCATATAGCAGTATCATATAATGTGAAGGTTACAGGGCAATCGGCACTCAGTGAATGTGTTATCACTATCACCTTTTACTTCCAATGACATTTCCAGGTACCCGTTGTGAGCTAGGTCGACCTGCAAGCATAGGTTTATGTTAAACACCCGCCTGGATGCAGAATCAAACCCACAACCTCCGGACGGGAATACAAGTGTCTAGTCACTATACTATCACTGCTCCCAATAAATCAAAGTGGTACTTGATAACAACAACAACAACAACAACAACAACAACAACAACAACAACAACATTAACGATAACAACAAAAATAATTAAAGCCAGATTTTCTAGCGTTTTGCAATGATCTCTTGTTACAATGCTTTAAGAATGAAGGGACAGTCATTAAGTAACGGGAGTATTGTTATAAAGGGCACGAGAGCGTATAGACAATGGATAATTTTATTTCAGGACACAAACTATCTCTTAGGCAATACCCTATATAGGATCGTGAGGATCGAGAATGTGAGCATGGGCGGTAGGAGTTACATCATAGCTGCTCCACTATTGCATTGTGGAAGAACAATGGGGCGTTATTCGTTTTGTGTGTGTGTGTGTGTGTGTGGGTTATGTGTGTGTGTGTGTGTGCGTGCGTGCGTGCGTGCGTGCGTGCGTGCGTGCGGTCGTGCGTGCGTGCGTGCGTGCGTGCGTGCGTGCGTGTGTGTGTGTGTGTGTGTGTGATCTGAAGGTGTGAAACCTGTGAAATCTACAGAAGAATGATGGTTCAGTATGGAGACAGTTATTTGAGCCAGGGAAGAGTGTATCAATGAGTAGCATGAATTGAATGGTTAGCATGAATTCTCCGGTTAAGAAAAAATTCCAGACGCGTGAATCTGCTGCAGGGATAGTCATCCTGTGGTACATTAAGGTCCCTATTATAGTGCATTTCCAGGAAAGGTGTGCATCTGTGACTAATGCTCAATACATCGGCAATATATTGTACAAACAATATAAAACAAACTGAACTCCTCGATACGATCAACACGTTGGGGACTTCTCTCAAAAAGAGTATTGTTGCTGCATGACAACGCCCGCTCTAATACGACTCCGCATACATTGAATACACTACATGCTATGAAATTTGACATCTTGAAGCGTCCAACAATACAGACCAAGCGTGGCGCCATCGGACTTTCACTCCTTTGGACCATTGAAAGAATACTTTCGGGATCAGAGGTTTGCAGAAGACAACGAGATGATGGAGGCGGTGCAAAATTGATTTAAGGGCACATACAAAAAACCTTTTCCACGAAGACATCAACAAGTTAGTGGACCAAGCTTGGCTTCAGGCAGGGGGAACTTTGTTATGAAATAACATAAACATAATTTCCTGGTTCGTATATTGTAAAAAAGTAATTTCGTAAAATTTCTGTTATTTAAAGATTACCCCTCGTATTTACACGTCTTCTTTTGCATTCTTCTATCGAAGGAAGTGTGTCACACCTAGCTATGCATCTCACAGATCATTGTTAAATATGAATTATTTCTGTTCGGTAGTATCTTTACAGCATTAATTTTACGTTGTTTTTAAATAAAATATAAATGTAACAACTGATGATAGATAAATGGTGTGCGAAAGATGAGTGACTGGAAGAGCCAAATATTAGACGGGCCTGCGTGCCCAAATTATGACCCTTCGAAAGTAAAGTTTGATCGTTCGTATATCCGACTTCTGCACACATTTGTGTAATATTTACTGCCTCTGGACAAATTCCATTAAAGGTAAATGGATTTATCTACCCGTTGGTATGTTATCTTACCCTGTCAATTTTACAATAGCAGCGACCCTACAGACTACTTCTTGCAAAGTGATGGTGTTTGTCTATCAAGAATGATGATGACCATTCATTTCATCCAGTTGGGTTGAAAGTTTGGAACCATGAGTTTTAAGATGGCTGGTAAAACATATTTTGGCTCAAAATGTTTTTTTGACAACGTGGGCAAGGAATGCTTGACGTTTTAGGAGGAGGAGGAGGATCTCCTGTCGAGTTTTTTTTTTTCTTTTTTCCAGCATATTTTCCCCAGCTCTTGCAAGCCTCCTGGCGTCGCAAGTGACTACACCCTTGCGCAATGATGTACGTCACGAATTTCGGTCTTCGGCAGCAGTCTCCCAAGAGTCGTGATGAATTCCACACGCTTTCAGTGACATCTTAAGAGCGTCTTTAAAGGTTTCCTCTGGCCGCCATAGGGGCGTTTACCATAGCGCAGCTCACAGTAAAAATTTCGTTTACGGAACTTGTGATCTGGCATGCGAATAAAATGACCAGCCTAGCGAATCTGATTCTTCTAGCGATGTGCATACAAAACAACAACCCATATATACTGACCTCCTCCGCTCTTGTAGCACAGATACGGGAACCTCCAGATATTCCCCAGACCAACAGAGAACCCAATGCAGGACATCAGGAAATCTAACCGGCCCGACCAGTTGAGTCTTAAGTGGTCGCGTACATTTTGGGCAATTGATTTTTTTAGTGGTGCTTCCAGTGGGAGTTTGACTATCCCAGTCTGCCAACAATTAGACCATCATTATATCTGGATTGTACCAACAATAAGAACATCATTATTTCTGGCTTGTGCTAACAATCAGGTCATTATGATATCTGGTCTGTGCCAACAATACGCCCTTCATTATATTTGCCTTGTGCCAACAATCAGACCATAATTATTTCTGGCTTGTGCCAACAATCAGACCATCATTATATCTGGCTTGTGCAAACGAACAGAACATCATTAAAACTGGCTTTACCAACAATCAGAACATCAATACTTCTAGCCTGTGCCAACAAGCAGACCATAATTATATCTCGCTTGTCATTCACACGGAATATATGTTTCCACTTTGCGAAGAATACTATTTGAATCCATTATCTGATTGTTTTCAACGCCAACTTTCCAAAGGCTGCGGTCACAAGAAGAAGAAGAAGAAGAAGAAGAAGAAGAAGAAGAAGAAGAAGAAGAAGAAGAAGAAGAAGAAGAAGAAGAAGAAGAAGAAGAAGAAGAAGAAGAAGAAGAAGAAGAAGAAGAAGAAGAAGTAGAAGAAGAAGAAGAAGAAGAAGAAGAAGAAGAAGAAGAAGAAGAAGAAGAAGAAGAAGAAGAAGAAGAAGAAGAAGGAGGAGGAGGAGGGACTCAGAACAACATGTTTAAGTTCTATGTGTAATAAAACCTATGATATACTGAAAGAATAAAGCGATCAAATAAAGACAATTGACTTGCCGGAATATCAACCGAAATCTCACGCATAGGTAATCCTTCAACGTTGTCCTGATTCATATACATCTACCGGTCGTCTATGAATGGAGAAACATGAGTAATGTCACTGGTCAGTTAACCTCTGTTGTAAGGTGTGTTATATTGTACGGTATGTCATACTGACGGATATAACGTAGTATCAGTTCTCAGGTGTCATGTATTCTCGTTTCTATTTAATGTATCCGCCTGACGAGTCAAGAACGAGAAGTCAACATTTTAATCCAACTGACCTGTGTAGGAGTTGAACCCACTACCTCAGCATCAGCACACTGGAAATTTTAGAGCGGTTGCTCTGATCCATTCAGCCATGCTAACCTCCTTCGTGTGTATCTGTCTGTCCGTGTGTCTGTCTGTCTGTCTGTCTGTCTGTCTGTCTGTCTGTCTGTCTGTCTGTCTGTCTGTCTGTCTGTCTGTCTATCTACATACATACCGACCTAACTACCTACCTACCTACCTGCCTATCCATCCATCCATCCATCCATCCATCTACCTTGCTACCTACCTACGTACCTACCTACCTAACTACCTACATACATACATACCTGTCTGTCTGTCTGTCTGTCTGTCTGTCTGTCTGTCTGTCTGTCTGTCCGTAAACTGCAAACGTTTGAATTCGAATGGCATATCTGTTGGAATCATTGGGATGCGAGGCAACAGTACATCTTCTCCTTTAAATTTCACACTTAAAATTGTAGCTTTGATGATAATGTTCAGAGTTAGAAAATTTTCACGTATCTAAAATAGATCCATTATTTTTACGAAAACTTCGATTTTTTTTTTTTTTTTTAGCCATCTAACGACCTGCAATTTTTTTTTTTATTCCGAATTCTTGAGGTTCTAAGTTTTTATCACTTTGTTTATAAGACTGTGGTGGACAGAGTCTATGTTCGGCCCTTTCCCGTTCCGCTTGCGGGAAAAACGGGTTAGAAAATTTTCCATCCATTCATCATGTGCCATGCCAGTAAGCGTGGGCGGTCATGTTCTGCCATCTCACTCGATCACCAGAGTCGTGGATCAGCTTAGTGTTTCTGTCTCGACCATGCCACGAGGCCAAGCCATCCAGGTATTTGCTTCTAGGTCTTCCTCTTGGTCTGTTCCCTTCGATCTTACCAGTTATCACCAAGTTCTCCAATTCATTTCTTCTCATAACATGGCGAAAGTAGCCTTTAGCTAGATGAAAAACATACTGCCCAATAAAAAGATGTCAACTGAAACGAGAAAAAGAGTGTTGAGGTGCTACATAGAGCCTATACTTTTGTATGGACGTGAAACTTTGACAACTAGCAGTCAAGCTGAAAAAATATCTGATGGCTGTAGAAATGTGGTTTCTGAGGAGAATGCAAAGAATTCCATAGACAGAAAGAAAAACAAATGACCAAGTACTACAAGAAAACAACTGAAAATCGTAAATTGATTAGAGAAATTAGACGTAGACAGTCAAAGTTTTTTGGACATCTTTCGAGAAGAAATGATTTGGAGAACTTGGTGACAACTGGCAAGACCGAGGGGAACAGACCGAGGGGCAGACCGAGAAGTAAAGACCTGGATGGCTTGGCCACATGGCATGGTCGAGACAGGAACACTAAGCTGATCCACGACTCTGGTGATCGAGTGAAATGGCGAGCCCACGCTTTCCGCATGGCACATGATATATATATATATATATATATATATATATATATATATATATATATATATATATATCTTATATATAAATTAGGATGTGCGTATCTCTGTCTGTATGTATGTATGTCCTTTATTTGTTCGCGAACGGCCCATCCGATTGAGATGAAATTTTCTACACGCCTTCCTTTCATTCCAGAGCTGTCAACTGTGATATTTTGTTAGTGTGAAATCGCCTGCTTACTCAGTATTATTTCATTTTTCATTTTTCATCATAATTTCATATATCTCAGGGGACCTAACTCTGTAAAAGTTATTTCAAGGGGCATAACTTTTCTGTATAACTTATAGTCATATTGTGGCATCGTTTTCAAAGATTTATAAACTCTTTGTCCATAGTTATGTACCGGCATATGAGTTATAATAAATAATGATACAATCTGTAAGGCATTTTCAAAGTTTTCATAAAAATGATGCACAATGCATAACATTGTAACTCATCTTTTTTTGCTTAAGAAGTTACTGTAGTCATGCAGGTGATTAGAAAGAGTTTTCATTAAAAATAATGGATGGTGTGTGGTAGAACGTTCTTTTAAGTTACATTTTTTGTTGTTGTATGAATTTAATGAAGCCGGACAGGGTCAGGCAGACAGATAGACAGTCGGGAACAGGAACTTATATGACTACTTATATAAATTAAATGAGATGCTTCACACCAGGAGCTGGGCGATGTCGGGCCGGGTCAGACAGACAGACAGACAGACAGACAGACAGACAGATAGTCGGTAACGGGAACGGGAACTTATATGACTACTTATATGAATTAAATGAGATGCTTCCCACCAGGGACTGGGCGAAGCCGGGCAGGGTCAGCTAGTATATATATATATATAAGGGGCGTTTATTTGAAATCCGTTCGTGCCGCACCGCGCGTAATTGCGTACATTGAACACGGTCATATCATAGTCATGTGATATGTTCTGACCAATGAATAAAAGAGCACGTGCTTATCGTCCCATGATGCATAGGTTATGTTTCTGACCATTGAGAAAATGACGGGGTTGACCCAAAATCCGTCCGAAGAAGCTCAAAGAGCGGTGATTCAGTTTCTTTCGTTTGAAGGATGTCGACCAGTGGAAATTCATCGAAGAATACAGGCAGCGTACGGTAAGAAATGTAAGTCGAAGACAACAGTGACAGACTGGGCACGAATGTTTTAGAAAGGACGTCAGTTCAGGACAGATCTTCGACGGCCGGGTCAAGCGCATATTGTTGCAACAGGAAAAACCATCGCCAAAATAGATGCAGCAGTAAGTTGAACAGTTTTCGAAGCATACGTTCACTAGCGAAAGAATTTGATGTTTCAATTGGGATTTTTCAAAAGGTCGTTCGTACGATACAGCACTATAGGAAGGTGTGTTCACAGTGAGTACCATGGATGTTGACCGACCACCAAAAAGAGGAAAGCATGGGATGGTGTTTGAACCACTTGCTGCGTTACAGAGTGGAGGGTGATGCATTTCTCTTCTGCATAGTGGCAGCAAAAGAGAGAGAGAGCATGCAATGGGAGCATGCTGGATCACCAAAAAACAAAAAAAGTTCAAGTTACAGGTTTCCGCTGGTAGGGTTATGCTGATCGCATTTTTTGACCATGAAGGGCTATTGTTGGCTGACTTTAAAGAGCCTGGTGTCAACATCAACTCTACCCACTACCTGCAAACACTAGACAAGCTGCATATAGCCATCAAGAATAAATGACCCGGCATATATATGCACAGATGCAGACGTAATGAACGCGAGAAAAACACTTGGTTCAGTGAGCAGCCACAATCCTTATTTACGGACGGTATTCGTAGCCTACTTAAGCAATAGGATGCTTGCCTAAAAGCCTAAGGCGACTTCTTCTGACCAACTCATGGTGCATAATTCATTCAAAATGAATGCTTTGTTTAATTCTAGCACACCTGTTAATGTTTCTTTCATGATTTTGTAATGAAGCCATTGGAACGGGTTTCAAATGAACGTCCCTTATATATATATATATATATATATATATATATATATATATATATATATATATATATATATATATATATATATATATATGTATATGTATATATATGTGTGTGTGTGTGTGTGTGTGTGTGTGTGTATATGATGCGCGTCTGTGTAAGTGTGTGTGTGTATGTGTTTATGTTCGTGTATGTATGTGTATATGTTTGTGTGTGTATGTGTGCATGCATGCAGTGTATGCGAGGGAGTGTGTATTTGTATGTTATTGAGTGTGTACACAACTGTGAGAGATTGTGTAAACGATGTGAGTATGTATGCAGGTATGTGTGTGTGTGTGTTTATGAATGTGCGTGTGTACGTGTACCTGCCTGTCTCATAACATGGTAATATGCATTGTTTATGTTTACAAAATCTATTTGAAAATGTTTTTTTTTCCTGTGTGAATTTAACAATCACAACTGATGAATGAAAGATGAATGATTGGAAGGGCCGAATGTAAGACAGACCTGCGTGCCCAATTTGTGACCTTTGAACATAAAGTTCGTTCGTTCCTTCGTTCTTGTCTTATCTGATCTGATCTTATCAATCCTATCTAACAACATACCTACCAGCCTACTCACCTGTCTGTCTGTATGTCTGTCCATCGGCCCGTCTTCCTGTATGTTATCTGTCTGTTACCTGTCTACACATAATTATCCCGAAACACATAACAGTAAATGAAAGCACAGAGAAACCTGTACACAAAAACCGTGTCCTTTAAGTACATATAGGAGCAGAAACAAAAACAACAGCGCTTGTTAATAAACATACAGAGACTTAGGAGTGGCGGCATACTATTGGATACCATGCCTACCCGTCAGGCATATGTTCGAGTCCTCATCCAGGTAGGAGGTCATAGACATGAACCCACTTGCGCCAGTCTAAAATGGGTACCAGGGAGTGTTCAAGGAAGTAAAGTGGTCGGCTGGATACTGTTGACATCTTTGATCGAATGTCCATTGGTGTCTAAAACTATGCAGTTAACGACATATACCCAATATCGCTGAAGATCTTGATTTGGGCTCTTTTCTTTTTTTTTGTATGTTTAATATACAGGAGCTCATATGTGCAGTCGGTGCAGTAAAATATTGATGATGAGCAATGTGTGCACTACAATATTGATGATGAGCAATGTGAGCACTACAATATTGATGATGAGCAATGTGAGCACTACAATATTGATGATGAGCAATGTGTCCACTACAATGCTTATGATGAGCAATGGATGCTGTATATTATTGGTGATGAGCGATGTGTGCACTACAATATTGATGATGAGCAATGTGTGCACTACAATATTGATGATGAGCAATGTGTGCACTACAATATTGATAATGAACAATGTGTGCACTACAATATTGATGATGAGCAATGTGAGCACTACAATATTGATGATGAGCAATGTGAGCACTACAATATTGATGATGAGCGATGTGTGCACTACAATATTGATAATGAACAATGTGAGCACTACAATATTGATGATGAGCAATGTGAGCACTACAATATTGATGATGAGCAATGTGAGCACTACAATATTGATGATGAGCGATGTGTGCACTACAATATTGATAATGAACAATGTGAGCACTACAATATTGATGATGAGCAATGTGTGCACTACAATACTTATGATGAGCAATGTGTGCATTAGAATACTGATTATGCTCAATAACCCGCTAGCGAAGCTGATATGGAGCTCCGCTGACATGATAAGAACGGTTGAATAATGGTTTGAACCCTGGGCTAGCTGCCTACTAAATAAGGCGCGGGGCGGGGGAGGGGGGGGGGGAGATTGGCTGGCCACCAATTGTTAGTTGCGTTCTCTTCTACAATATGCGATGGCGAAAACATCATAGACCAATCACAGGAAACTGTTTAGGGACAAGTTTGAGGAGAGGGACTCTGTCGCTGTCATCTGTCATATACTGCCTACAGTACCTTGCAGTGTAAGGCAGGGCTTCTTGAGCCTGAGATAATTAAGGCCGCTTGGCTAGTGCAGTCGCCGCGAATTGCGCAGGTTAGGAATTTCTTTGTGCACCCGACAGAAAGAAAAATAATCCACACCTTACCGAGGATTCGAACCCTGGTCTCCCGAAGGAAAACCTGGCGTTCGTAGCTACTCGGTCAGCTGAACCCCTGATGTCAGACAAATTAGAGTGTCAGTGAATATTTAAATGTAAATGAACAAAACCGGAAGAACTTGGAAGCCACAGAGATGTAGTTCCAGAGATGAATATTGCGAATTCCCTGGACTGTCAGAGTAACTAACATCGATTGCCTGAACGAGGCCAATGAAACTAGAACATTGTATACAACACTAAGATAGAGACAACTAACTTTCTTTGGTCATGTGATGAGAAGAGAGGCATCGGAGAACATCGTGACAACTGAAAAGATCGAGAGGAAGAGAGGCAGAGGCAGACCAAGAGAAATGATGTGGATGGATTGAGACGGTGGTACGGAGGAATATCATCAACAGAGTTGATTCAGAAAACCAAAGATCGAGATCTGTGGAGAGACATGAACACCTACGCCTACTCGCACGACATTTGGTGATGATGATGATGATGATGATGATGATGATGATGATGATGATGATGATGATGATGATGATGATGCCTTCCCCTGGCTATGTACGTACCTTAATACAGTTATTGTCGTTATCCAGCCATCAAGGTCTCAGACAGAACCCTGGTTTGTTGACGCTAAATCCCAGCTGATCTTCCGGGGCAGGGCATTTGTGTTTCCTAAAGTCACTTCCTTTCATTTTCTGTCACTGAAGTTCTTTGTCAGGGTTTCTTGTGGTGCGAAATTTCTTTGGTGCACACATTCTGTCTTCGTGTGAATTGTTTTTCAATTGTGAAAACCGTGGATCAAGAAAACACAAGAAATGGTGAAATTCTTGAAGATCTGAACATTCAAGAAAGTTGGTTTATGAACAGAATCGTATTTCCGGAAATGAATTGATCTGGCCACATTAATCATCACGGTTGTCTAGACAGAACAGTTCTTTCTCTTGGTCGTCTTCTTGTTCTTGTTCTTCTTCATTACCAGCATCATCATCATCATCATCATCTCCTCCTCCTCCTCCTCCTCCTCCTCCTCCTCCTCCTCTTCCTTCTTCTTCTTCTTCTTCTTCTTCTTCTTCTTCTTCTTCTTCTTCTTCTTCTTCTTCTTCTTCTTCTTCTTCTTCTTCTTCTTCTTCTTCTTCTTCTTCTTCTTCTTCTTCTTCTTCTTCTTCTTCTTCTTCTTCTTCTTCTTCTTCTTCTTCTTCTTCTTCTTCTTCTTCTTCTTCTTCTTCTTCTTCTTCTTCTTCTTCTTCTTCTTCTTCTTCTTCTTCTTCTTCTTCTTCTCAACTTTTGCCATGCGTCTATTCCGGCATCAGTCACAAGCACAAGCTTGAATTCTTGACCGTTACCCAGTGTTTGTGTCTCAGAATCGCTCCTCCACTCGGCCATAATTTCTCACTCAGCTCCTCGAAACCAGGGCAGTCTCGCAGAACACACCTTGTGGTCATACGTAGCACACAACATCCGCAAGAGGCACAGTCGTTGAGACGCGCCCGGCAAATGTGCGCTTTGTCTCCGCAATGTCAGCTCCCACCTTAAAGATTCCATTCCGTGCATTTCGGCCAAGATGACCTAATCCCTAATCTGTCGCCCTCAATGCAGTTTCGTCTGCCCTGCTCCAAATTGATCTACAGACTACTCTACCAGTGCTCCCGCTTTCCCAAAGCTCTGAGGGCGCACTCAAAGCGTCCTCCATCTCCCGCCAACCCGTAAGTAAACATTTAGAGATACCATAACTATGAAAGGCTTGGAAGACAACATATGTCAAGATGTCAAGGTCTCCAAAAAGGACATGACGGAGAGGACAGAGGAGAGACATTGGACATGGGAATAGTGCGGGTATAGTAGACCGATCCATACGCCCATGACAGAAGGGTAGGGACAGGACTGTGCCCTTGAATGACAGGACAGGTTCACCTTGGAAGGGATGACGCAGTACGCCTGCATAAACAGGCGAGTGAAGGACAGACCTGACTAGCACGACCTCCACGGACTCCACGAGGGTCAAGTACCTCGTGACCACCTAGCTGAGTAGGCAGCTGTGGACGGGACTCGGACGTGGATGAGAGAGGATGCCTGAATGAGTTTGAGAGGAGAATAGACTAGTGGCTTATACTTCAGTGCGAGTGAATGTGGGCGCTATCTGCCGTGTGTTAGTGTGCGTGCTGAAGCACGAAGAAGCTATGCTTTTTAGTTAAGAGTATTGCGAGAGCTGTGCGAGTTTGTAATGAAGATGTGTAACTATTCACATTGTGATGTATGAATATTAAACTATGTAACGATTTATATCATGTTTTCATGCCTCATCTGAACTCGCCTGCCTGTCTGAACCCTGCATATAAACCCCTAGAGACGTTGACAGGCATAGCGGTGTACAAAGGGCTATAAAGATACATCGGTATTGAAAATTCGTAGGCCTTTTGGGGTCACATCAATAGTGCGAAAGAATAGATACATCGTCATGTCTGAAAGAATGGTGTGGCAGGCAGTTACCAAAGGACCTGATCGACGCCCAGTACCAAGAGGAATAGCCAGACGGTCACATAATGAGAATGCATTGGCGCCATTAATATTGGGACTCTTCGCTGGTTGTTGAAGATGAGGAGATAGAACATATGGGAATGCTTCGAGTGCTATCATGTCGTATCTTGACTCACTTTACAGTCGGGTGAATTGGCGAAGAACCTTCCGAGTGAAGGTGTAAACAATACAAAATGACACAAAGTAGTGCAGCTTTTTTTTTAATTGTTGCATATCCCTTACAGGACTTTGCAGTCAGCACCATTATTTTTCAGCTTCTGTTGATGTACTAGGCAAGATTACGCTCAGTAGTTTGCCATTGCTTTAGTGCAGCTTTACATAACAGAATTACGACACATACAGGACGTTGCGGCGACTAGTCCTATCAGCAAACAAACACATACACAAAACACAACATATAGTCACGGAGAAGATCTCCAATGACTACATTAAGACGTGACGACAGGTTGAGAAGAATAAGAAGATGAAAAATGAAAGCAATGAAAAGAAAATGAAAATTGGAGGGAAAATAAATTTCCTACTTACCTCAGAATTCCGAGCTGTGTATAGCCCAGAATGTCACCGTAATTGGGGGGGGGGGGGGGGGGGGTCGTAGGCAGGAATGTAGGTCGGGAACCTGTGATGTAGTTGTCTGAGAATGGAAATTGAGGAATCCTAGTGTATGCACTTACAAAGCATGAGTGAGTGTCAGTGAATGGGTTGGCTCTAGTGGACGAATATTGAAGAGCAATGAAGTGTGCACCCAAGTCTGTTGGTTCCAATTCCAATTCCAATTTTCAAAAACAAAAATTCCAAATTCGTCATCGTCTAACCTGCTTCATCAGATGTGGTTATTGTTGAGGATCGTGGTTTTTGTGGGTTTATTCACCCTAATTCTTGTCTTGTGAGTCCTAACTCGGACTGGTTATGTAGCGTTTGTGTCTGTGACGTCAGCTAGGGGATAGGTCGGCTGCTGCCCTTTGTGCATGTTTCCTCTTGTGGTTTTCTTTGTTGGTGTAGGCTCCTGGCTCGTCTGGCTTGACTGACTGCAGTCCTTTTAAGGACTATTCGTGATCCCACTCCAGCTGGGGGATCGGTCGGCGGCTGTCCTTTGTGCATGTTTCCTTTTGTTTTCTTTGTTGGTGCAGGCTCCAGGCTTGACTGGTTGCAGTCCTTAAAAGGACTTTATATTTGGTATTTTGTCTCCTTTTTTGTGTATTTTCTGTAGGAGCTTTTCGACGTTTTCATTTTCCTCCTTGTGCCTGTTTTCACTGATGCGTTTGCGAAACTGCTGCCTAAAGTTTTCTTCCTCCGTGGTTAGCCATGAGACGATTTTACCGTCATCTATATAGTACTCGAAGTCGTTCTCACAGTCACAGTGTAAGACTGGGTATACCATCGGTTTCCCCCGGAGTTTCTTAGGCTTCTTCTTTTCTTTTTCTTCCCAGCGCCTTCTGAATTCCTCGCGCTTGAGTTCCTCCTTGTCGACTGTGTATTCTGTGCCTCCTTCAGAGATCCGACGGTATACTAGTTCCCTCTTGGGCGTTGTGGTTGGGCTGCTGGCTTTAGCTTGCGTTTCAAGCTCGGTCTCTTGGTTTTCTTCTTGCGGTTTCTCTGTGAGTTCTTGTGTGGCTTCTGTTGGTTTGTTTTGAAAGAGTTCCATTTCAGCTCTATGCAATTCTCTTTCGGTCTTGATCATTTGTAGGATTTCTTCGTTCTCCTTCTTCATCTCAGCCATGCGCTGAATCTCCTGTTTGATGTTGAGCTGAATTTCTTTCATGTCGGCCAGCAGCTTCTCATTATCGCTGGTCGGGTTAGGCGTCAGCATTGCCTTGACTTGTTTCTTTAACTCGTCGATCTGCCTTTGTAGTTGGGCTCTTTCATCTTGCGAGATGCCCGTGGCTGTCCCGCACCTCCGCATTGCTTCGTTGTATGGTGTCCTTGTGGCATTCTCTGTGTCGTTGCAGGTACGGACAGCCCAAGTATCTTGCTCCATGCTTGCCCAGGCAGTTGGCGCACTTTCTTCTGTGGTTAGGAGCTCGGAAGTCCGTGTCCATCTTCGCCAGCGGACACTCCTTGAAGGCGTGGTGATCGGCGCAGTATCGACAGATTTCCGTCTTACTGCGACATGTTGTTCTGCTGTGGCCGGCCCTCTGAACATTGATTAACTCTTGGGATGAATCTCTCTGGCTGTTGAGTTTACTTTCTGATTGATACTGTGATCTGTTGGTGATAACACAACTCACATTATGTACTCCTTTATGTTATTGTGGGGCGAGTCCTAAAGTCTGGGTGGATTGATATGTGTGAGCGCACATAAGAGAGAGAGAGAGGAGAGAGAGAGAGAGAGAGAGAGAGAGAGAGAGAGAGAGAGAGAGAGAGAGAGAGAGAGAGAGAGAGAGGTTGTTGTAGTTCCTGGGATATTGGGATATGCTACATGACTGGGACTCCCATAACAACCTTCAGGAAAACATCTCGATCATACAGCTACTCGAAGCCAAGGCAGTCTCGTCTACAAATACGAGGCTTCACTCGTACTGTTCCCTATGAAATAGGAAACAGTAAGGTCGATTGTTATACCACGTATTTTATGATCAAATCACCCAATGATTGTGTTATTGCGGTTGCATAAGATCAGACCACCGGTAATACACATGATATGGGTAGGCACAGAGAAGCAAGATTTTGTTGCTGTGTGGTACTGGTGCGTGACGCACAGGTTTTCTCATGCTATGTGTGAGTGCCCATCCCATAATAGGAATCAAGGAATGACGTGTACCAGATAATGGATATACTGTGGATACAGCTTCTCTCGGTGCTGATCATTGTAAGAGATAAATGACAGATAGGTGAGAATGAGAGACAGCACGGATGATGGATATACTGAGGGTATAAGGCCCTCAGCTTCTCTCGTTGCTGTTGATCTCACGCTACATGCTGTTAGCAAGAAGGAAGTAATGATGTTATAAACGCCCCCCCCCCCCACACACACACACACTCACACACACACATACATATATATATATATATATATATATATATATATATATAAACATCCGCATATCCTATTGATTCATACAAACAGACATATGTATTTCTGTATATGCGCATGCACACAGAACAGCATATCCAGTATGGTTGCTAACAGGTTGGGGGTTATTTGGTCCCGGGGAAATGGTGATGTCCTTAGTGATGCACACTATATTGCGCACGAAAGGAGTGCCAAGAGTGGCAGTAAGAGATGCCACATGTAACTGTACTGGTTCGATGAGGACCATACTCTGCAGTGCAAATGCTGCATGCTGGTCTTGATTGTCATTGACTTACATCTTTCCTTCAGCATTGATTGGAAGCGATTTCTGTACAGAGCTTATGTGTGTCAGATGTCTGACACTTCAGTAGTAGATTTATTCGAAATGTAGTGAGTCGGATGGTTCGGTCACGAAGAACGATTACCTCAAAATCGTTTGCCAATTGTAGTTTCTGAAGAAACACACTCAAAGAATATCATGGAACTACAGACAAAATGGATGAAACAGTTTTTCAAGAAACAACAGCAAAATATGACTTAATTGGCATGTTTACGTACAGTAAGTTGCTATTGCTTTCCAAACTACCGGTACTCATACCATTTTATGTTGTTTGTCCATCAAGAATGATGATGACCATTCATTTCATCCAGTGGGGTTTAAGGTATGGAGCCGTGGGTTCTAAGATGGCTGATAAGGCCTATTTTGGCTCGAAATGTTCTTTGACAATGTGGGCAAAGAATGCTTGACGTTTCTGGAGGAGGATTTCCTGCAGTGGTTTTTCTGTTCTGCATCATCTTCACAGCTCTTGCAGTCCTGGTTTCCTCACATATGACTGCACCCTTGCGTAATGATGCACGCCACGAATTTCGGTCTCTGGCTGCAGCCTCCCAGGTGTTATGATGAATTCCAAAAGCATTCAGTGAGATTTTCAGAGTGTCTTTAAAGCGTTCCCTCTGGCCACCTTGGAAGCGTTTACCACAATGCAGTTCGCTGTAAAAAAAAATCGTTTAGGGAGCCTGTGATCTGGCATGCGAGTCAAGTGACCAGCCCAGCGAATCTGATTCTTCATCATTAGGACTTCAGTGTCTGGAATCTTGTCTTGCCATTTAATCTTCAATAGCTTCCTTAGACAGACTGTGTGGAAGTGCTTTAATTTCCTAGCGTGTCGCTGATAAACAGTCCAGGTTTCACAAGCATATAGCAGTGTGAATAATACAACTGCTTTGTAGACTTTTAGCTTTGTTTGCAGGCTTATTCCAGTTCTGTCCCATACATTCTTGTACAGTCTGCCAAAGGCCGCACTGGCTTTGGAGATTCTTGCATTCACTTCGTCATCAATTGTGGCAGCTTGTGACACAGTGCTGCCAAGATAGGTGAATTTGTCCACAACACTTAGTCTATGATCATTCACTTTAATATTCGGCACAGTGTGATTATTCCCTGGAGCTGGCTGGTACATAACTACAGTCTTCTCCAAGTTGATATTGAGCCCAAAGTTGGCACAGGCATGTGAGAAAGCTGAAACATTATGTTGCATGTCCGCCTCTGAGTTGGCGTATAGAGCGCAATCATCAGCAAACAGGAGTTCTCTGACGGTGTCGCTGTTAATTTTGGTTTTAGCTTTCAGCCTTCTGAGATTGAATAACTTTCCATCCATGCGGTAGTTGATGTCTATTCCAATGTCGTCGTTCTCGAAGGCATTCATCAACATGGCTGAAAACATGAGGCTGAACAGTGTTGGTGCCAGGACACATCCTTGCTTCACTCCATTGGTGACAGGAAAGGGTTCAGATAATTCACCATTTTCCTGTACTCTTGCCTGCATGCCATCATGAAATAGCCACATAATACCATTTTATAGAATGAAACGTATGACAGTCTGCTGTGTATCGAACGCAGTATGTGGGATTACGAACCGCGTCAGCAACTGCTTCGCCACAGAGCAGACGAAACAAGCGTGTAGAAACAAGCGTGAAAACTCAGTGACAACTGGCAAATTTTATGGGAAAAGTGCAACGGGAATGCAAATACTTGGATGGTTTAATTTGATTCCATTAGCGGAACAAGAACACCTGATCCAAGACTCTAGTGACCATGTGAGATGATGAATCATACATAAATTACTTACTCGTCTGATTGATTGATTGATGGAGTGATTGGTAGATAGTAGATAAGTAGGTAGACAGGCAGGCAGGTAGCCAGGCAGACAGGAAGGCTAGTAGCACGTAAGTAGTTTTAATTATCTATATATATAAAAGACAATGTCTGTCTGTATGTCCTTTATGCGTTCGTGAACGGTCCATCCGATTGAGATGAAATTTTCTAAACGTCTTCTTCTCATTCCCGTGCTGCCAACTGTCATAGTTTGTTAGAGTACAAACAGTTATTTGCTTAATATTATTTAATATTTTAATTTACATTATAATTTATATATAGCGAGGGGATATAACTTCTAATAGCATTGCTATATATGTAAAATTGTTGCATACTTCTCAAATAGGTGAACCTTTTCGCTACAGTTATTTACAGGCATATGCGTTATAATCCTCCTCCTCCTCCTACACCTCCTCCTCCTTCTCCTCCTCCTCCTATTCCTCTTCCACCTCCTCCCCCTTCTTCTCCCCCATCCTCCTCCTCCTCCCCTCCCCCTCCTCTTTCCCCCCTCTCCTCCTCCCCCCATCTCCACTTCCTCCTACACCTCCTCCTCCCCCTCCTCCTCTCCGTTCTCCTCCCTTCATCCTCCCCCTCTTCTCCCCTCCTTCTCCCTACCCCTCCTCATCTTCTTCCTCCTCCCCCTCCTTCTCCTCATCCTCCTCCCCTCCTTCTCCGCCTCCTCCCCCCCTCCTCTTCCTCCTTCGCCTCCTCCTGCTCCTCCCTCCCCTCCTCCCCTCCTCCTCTCTCCTCCTCCCCTCCTCCTCCTCCTCCTCCGCCTCCTCATCCACCTCATCCTACTCCTCTCCTCCCCCTCCTCCCTCTCCTCCCCCTCCTCCTCTTCCTCCCTCTCCTCACCCTCCTCCTCCTCCTCGCCCACCTCCTCATCCTCCTCCTCTCCTCCTTCTCTTCGCTTTCCTCCTCCCCTCCTCCCCCTCCTCCTCCCCGTCCTCTTCCTCCACTCATCCTTCCCCTCTTCTCCCTTTCTTCTCCCTACCCCTCGTCCTCCTCGTCCTCCTCGTCCTCCTCCTCTCCTCCTCCGCCTCCTCTTCCCCCTCCCCCTCCTCCTTCCCCTCCTCCTCCCTCTCTTCCTCCCTCTCCACCCTCCTCCTCCTCCCCTCCGGCTCCTCCCCCTCCAGTACTCCCTATTTAGTTATTGGGATGAAGGTTGTTCTCTTCCAATCTGTTTGCCATTTTTCCGGGAACGGGAACTAGAGCTTATATGACTACTTATATGAATTAAATGAGACGCTCCCTGCCAGGAGGAGGCGAAGCCGGGCCGGGCTTCTTATATGGGAACGGGAACGGGAGCAGGGGCCAACTATGAATTTAAATGAGACGCTCCCCGCCAGAGGCTTAGCGAAGCGTGGCCGGGTCGTCGTTTTTGGGAACGGTAACGGGAGCAGAGGCCGAATATGAATTAAATGAGACGCTCTCCACCAGGAGCTGTGCGAAGCCGGGCCTGTCGTCTTTTTTGGGATGGGAACGGGAGCAGGGGCCGAATATAAATTAAATGAGACGCTCCCCGCATTGGGAACGGGAACGGGAGCAGGGGCCGAATATGAATTAAATGAGATGCTCCCCGCCAGGGACTGGGCGAAGCCGGGCTGGGTCAGCTAGTTAATAATATTTAAAAATAAATAAATACATAAATCCCTGTGTTTGAATTGAAGAAGCACATTTAATAGATCGTACATGAACAAACAAATCTATTGTCGCATTCAAGAACATATACACTTACAAGCCACCTTCGATGTATCATGTTAATGAACAGTTTTTTCCCTTCTCACCAAGGGCTGACAATTAACGCAAAGTGATTTTCATTGTATTCTTCCTTGCATCAGGAACAATAACTTGCTTAATTAAAATATTTGCAAATGAAATGATACACACATGTTAAATTGATATCAATACACAAAATACGTTCTCTGTGCGTACGACAAAACTAGTTTCTACAAATGCATACCGTAATGAAGGCAAGTAACAAATCATTTGTATAAAAACACATAATTATGACTGACACCTTGCCGTCTTGACAGACGAGGTTTGTAACAGGAGTTATTCCTCTCCATAACATAAAGTCTGGGCTGAATTTAGAGACCATGTGTTACCCATGCAGCATGATTCCTCTCTCGGCCTGTCGTGTTTACTCCAGAGGAAAGGTGACAAAAATACGTCTGGAAAAAGACAAGCTGCAGAAGCTGCAGGATAAGCAAAGCAATGGACTAACTGTGCCTATCGGAGCTTCCATCCTAGACCAGTTGCCGACCAAGGCTTAGGGCCTGCTCTGTACTGCCAAGACATTTATTGTTTAGGTGTGCATTTCCTCACACCAGGGTAAGGCTTATACCCTCCAAATTGCACTCCTCCACTCCAAGCCGTTGGCACAATGTGGGGTGTCGGGTTCGGTAAACCCCGCCGAACATTCGGCGCTAACAGACAGCAGGTAGTACCGTCTATTGTCATAGGGTAGCTCAGTCATATCTGACTAGGACCTAACACAGGATACACACACATAGCTATACTCTTTACAATACTCAATATATCTGGATTGCTTTCGATAATGTAAGACATGTCAACATGATGGAGATGCTTGCAGGTCAACCAATTGATGGGAAAAACCTTAGACTCATAAACAACATATACTAGAAACAACAAGCTGCCATAAAGATTGATAGTGAAGTAGGTCAATATCAGCCAGTTAAGAGAGGTGTGAGACAGGGATGTGTAATGTCACCAGATCTATTTTCCCTGTATAGTGAAAATATTTTCAGAAATGTTGACGATATGAAAGGAATCATCATTATGGGACATAACATAAATAACATTAGATATGCAGATGATACTGATTGCTGACAATGAGCAGGACCTGCAACATTTAGTAGATAAAATTATAGTACACAGTGAACAACTTGGGTGTGAATTAAATTGTAAGAAGACACATATTACGGTCGTCACTAGGGAGAAGGAAACACCACAATGTAATATACAAGTAAATGTGAATATTCTTAATAAAGTGAATCGGTACAATTATCTCGGAACAGTCATAACATCCGATGGGAGATCCTTGAAGAGATTATAACAAGAATTGCCATGGTGAAGGCAGCCCTTTGCAAGATGAAAAAATCATACTGACCAATAAAATGATGTAATTTGCAACGAGAAAAAGAGTTTTGAAGTACTACATAGAACTTGTGCTTTTGTATGGACGTGAAGTGTGGACAATGAGCTGTCAAGCTAAAAAACATCTGATGGCTGTGGAAATGTGGTTTCTGAGGAAAATGCAATGAATATCATGGACAGTTAGAAAAAAAAAAAGAAAAAAAAAAAACCAATGACCAAGCCATGTCCTACAAGAAATAAATGAAAACCGTAAACTGATTAGAGAAATTAGACGTAGACAGTCATAATTGTTTGGTCACGTTATGAGAAGAAATAAATTAGAGAACTTGGTGACAACTGGCAAAATCGAGGGGTAGAGAACAAGGGAAGGGCAGAGAAGTAAATA
>OY992876.1:272797918-272802918 GCA_963921405.1 Cepaea hortensis
TTGAATGTCTACGTCTAATGACTCTAATCAGTTTACGATCTTCATTTGTTTCTTGAAGGACTTGTTCATTGGTTTTTCTCTCTGTCCATGGTATTCTTTGCATTTTCCTCAGAAACCACATCTCCACAGACATCAGCTGTTTTTCAGCTTGACTGCTTATTGTCCACGCTTCACATCCATACAAAAGTACAGGATCTATGTAGCACTTCAACACTCTTTTTCTGGTATAAATTGATATAATTTTATTGGTCAATATGTTTTTCATCTTGCAAAAGGCTACCTTCGCAATGGCAATTCTTGTTCTAATCTCTTCAAGGCATCTCCCATCAGATGTTATAACTGTGCCGAGATAACAGTATCGATTCACTTGACACATGTACCTGAGGTAATTATAATTGCCACGTCAAAAATTAGTTTTAATGAGTCGTGTATTAGTGATTGCTGCACATTTTACATGGGTTCTAATGTATATTGTTTCTTGCTGTTGTCTAAGAGTATCTTCATAAGTGATGTATGGATGAAATGTAGGCCAGCAGAGAAATAAGAAGGACAGAATTTCAGACGAGCCTGCGTGTCAAATTCTTAAACTTTTGATAATAAAGTTAATTCTCCCGTTCTTTCGTTCTCTCTCTCTCTCTCTCTCTCTCTCTCTCTCTCTCTCTCTCTCTCTCTCTCTCTCTCTCTCTCTCTCTCTGTGTCTCTCTCTCTCTATCTCTCTCTGTCTGTCTCTCTCTCTCTCTCTCTCTCTCTCTCTCTCTCTCTCTCTCTCTCTCTCTCTCTCTCTCTCACCCTAGCACTCTCTATCACCTTCTATCTATTCCTAGCTCATTCCATTTTCAAATATTAACGTCACAGTCAATAACAATGTAGACTGTCCATGAAAACAGCATGCAGAAAATACCAGTGCAGAGCTTGAACATCGCTGAGAACACAAGCAAACATACGATGGGGATTCGGAACATTCTCCGAAGAAACTTCACCACGGTTGGCCCGAAACTCATCCTCATTTGCTAGTTCCCATTCCACGATTCACTGCCACATAAGAAGTCTCTGTTTAACATTTCAGTATTCTATCTCTGCCGTTTAATAAAAGAAACCTGGACAGGTTTAATAAAATGGTGATTGCATTATTTTCAGATTTATATTAAAAAGATATAAGAATAATAATTGAGCTGGCCATCACACTTTATCATGCTACACCCTAGTATACGTGAAGTTACATCTCACACTAGTATAGTTGTTGTCGTGAGATGATCTTTTCTCCGTGGAACAAACTAGCAGCCTGCGAGAGCTCTGACAAATTGACGTCACCGAAAGTGTGATCACATGTCCACGAATATGTAAATTAGCCAGTAGCCGGTGTTGAATATCATGAAGGCGGATGGGAACAATACACGGGAAATCCTGAGGACGAAACAATAACAGTAACAATATTATAAACACAGAAGTAATGGTTATGCCAATGTTATACCCAAGTGAAATACCACAATGCAAGGAACCAATCTGAAACATGTCAATGTATTTAATTATTTCTTCTTCTTCTTCTTCTTCTTCTTCTTCTTCTTCTTCTTCTTCTTCTTCTTCTTCTTCTTCTTCTTCTTCTTCTTCTTCTTCTTCTTCTTCTTCTTCTTCTTCTTCTTCTTCTTCTTCTTCTTCTTCTTCTTCTTCTTCTTCTTCTTCTTCTTCTTCTTCTTCTTCTTCTTCTTCTTCTTCTTCTTCTTCTTCTTCTTCTTCTTCTTCTTCTTCTTCTTCTTCTTCTTCTTCTTCTTCTTCTTCTTCTTCTTCTTCTTCTTCTTCTTCTTCTTCTTCTTCTTCTTCTTCTTCTTCTTCTTCTTCTTCTTCTTCTTCTTCTTCTTCTTCTTCTTCTTCTTCTTCTTCTTCTTCTTCTTCTTCTTCTTCTTCTTCTTCTTCTTCTTCTTCTTCTTCTTCTTCTTCTTCTTCTTCTTCTTCTTCTTCTTCTTCTTCTTCTTCTTCTTCTTCTTCTTCTTCTTCTTCTTCTTCTTCTTCTTCTTAAGCAAGCCATTGAGGTTCTTTGCTGCAGATACAAGCGGTCTCCATTCGTCTCTCTGGTTGACCTTCTCTTGACAGTCGCTGATTCCAAGTGCTTGTAGATCTGTATGTATATTCTCTCTCTACCGTCTTCTTTGTCTACCTCGGGGTCTATGGTCATTTATTTCTTGAGTGTAAGCGAGTTTTGTTTCCCTATTATTTAATTATTTACGTACTTTAATTACAACAAAAGGAAGATGCATTAAGAAATGTACATGTACTGTGTGTTTGTAAAGTCTCACTACACTTTGTATGTAGATGTGATATACTAAAACGTCTCTACAAACTTCCTATGATTGACACTTTAAAAAGATATATCCCTAGTAATGACTGGTTAAGTACCTTATTTTTGGGGGAAGAAAACAGAGCTAAACTAACCCGTAGGGCAGCTAAATTTATTTGGTCGCAGTTTAAAAGTTGGGCCTGGTAATGGTTCACGTACCTGGCCAGACCGGCTTGATTTTAAAACAAAGGGATTAATAAGCCATTTTGGTTCAAGAGAACAAAGGGAGCAGAGGTCAGCCTTCCCCTGCGCGGGGAAGGGCAGTTTAGCCCGAAAATGTATTATTCTCTGGAGCAATATATATACATTATTAATATGTATTCATGTATTTGATAAGGTGCATATACCATTGTGTTAATATAAGAATTATTAAGATGTTAAATCAATTATTCTTGTAAAGTAGAGCCTGATTGATGTTTACTACTAAAAGAGCCATGCTGTACCACGCTGTCATCTTCCTATGCAATGCCGTTTCAAATTCCTATGGTTAAATACTTCCAGGCATGGTGAAACTATACCTCACTATTAAGGCTTAAACATCTGTAAATATCCTATGTGCGTGTAGATTCACTCTTAAGAACATTTCACAAACTTTCTCTCCATGTGGAAGAATAATCCTGATAACAAATCTTATGAACATACGTTCATATTGGAGAAATAGTTGCTAATTGCTAATCTGTAACTGGAGCTATCGTGTCAAATTGTGGTACAATCTTCTTGTTAACATATTAGTAACCACCCAGTGGTGTGATGGACATGTAACAATTTCATAAATATGCTAGGGAAATCCAAAAACATTGGCTCCTGCATTATTATTATGATTATTATTATGTATGAGTATTATTAATGTTATCCATATATGAGAAATGTACATGTTTGTTTTTCTCTGTTATAATATATATATATATATATATATATATATATATATATATATATATATATATATATATATATATATATATATATATATATATATATATATATATATTCTGTCATGATTGTTACTCTGTGCTGTTGGGAATATACATTTTAATATTACCACTAGGGATATAATGATGCTGATGTAAGAATCCTTGTGTATGTCAGCACCACAAGAAGATAATGTGAATAATATGGTTGATGGCCTGTGGCCTAATACTGATTACACCTAATGAAAGAAGACGAGGAACTATGAGACAAAAGGCCTATGGCTCAGAAATCCTTGTCAGGTTAGGACAGATATAACATCAAGATGGATTGAATGGTCAGGAACTCTCAGATCCATCAAATAGTACCAGTAACAACATCAGAATGGAATATTGAGTGAGAAGATACCTTACTCACAATAAGAGCTATAATAGTTCAACAACAAGCGACGAGGGACAGGGGACACATTGGAAATACTCTCCTATCTCCTTCACCTTGTTTGTTTGTAATTGTGTTATAACCATGTTAACATAACACACTAGATTAATGCCTGGGTTGTATTCTTTAGCATTTCCAGTTCTAGAAGAGAAGCAAGTGGTGGTTTTTGTTGGACTGTATCACTAAAAACTGGATCCTGGGTCAACAGCCAGAAAATGATAAAAGGGCAACCGGTCCTAAACACCGTCTAGACCTAATAACTACATGGTGACTGCTGTACTCATTAGCTGCCATAGCCAGCAAGAGACAATTTCGAAGACGATTGACAACGTTATTGATGAAGTCCTACTTCAGTAGGAATATCCAGGACGGACTTCAGTATCTAGAAATCTACAAAGATAAAGATCTACAGAGTAACTGACAACAGTGTATCGTCTGCTTTACTTCTGAGAAGTACCGGCTGTAGCTTCATCAATCAGTGAAGTCAGTGAAACTATGGGACAGTCCTACAAGTTTAATAAAATTAACAGCAGTAAGAACCCTCTATCTGTCTGTTTGGACTCCCAAGTTCAAAGGATGCTCTTAAGTATTCTCATTCGAAAGAAAAGTCACGCAGCAGCAAAAGTCAACACAAGGTTCAAGACATTAGAACACCAAATGGGAAGAGACAATTAAAACACCTTAAGCAAGTACAACCAAGGTACCAACTGAATACCAACTTAATATCAACTGAATAACAACTAAGAAACCAGATTACCTCAAGGTTCAAATCTGCAACACCATGAAAGAAGCCAGATCCACTCGAGATCACAGAACCGAAACACCATCAGAAAGGCCATATGAAAGAAGCTAGCGGAGTAAATGCCTCTGTGCATGCAACAAGAAGAATCATCTGATTGTTTGCGACTCTGTTTGTTTGCTGGAACTATTCATCTTCTGATACATGTATGTGCAGATCAATCCTGGACATAGTTACAGATGCTACCAATGAATCACTCTCAGCCATATATGTTCCTACACTGGACTAGATCCTAACGAATAACTCTATGCTGGTCCAACGTCAGCCTAAATGCCATCATCAAGGGTGGAATAGGTATAGACGAGAGACTTGGTGGGTGTACTCTTCGTGAACAAAATTGGGATTCGGATATTAGAACCCGAAAAGCTGAAGGACGTCAACTTTTCATCAGACATGGTGATAAAGGGAATTAATTTCTGCAAGAGCTAAAGTGGAACTCCTGAAGTATGACCAACCTAAAGCTCCAATTTCACAAAGGCACCGAACCTCCGGGCAACAGAATATTCGAGAATCTAGTCCCATGGA
>OY992876.1:272807918-272822918 GCA_963921405.1 Cepaea hortensis
TTGGAGCTCAAGCCAACGAACACAAGCAAGCAAGCAATCATCATCATCATCACCATCATCATGTAACATGCCGGTAAGCATGGGCGATCATGTTTCGCCATCTTACACAATCACTTGAGTTATGGATCAGCTCTGAGTTCTTGTCACCACAATGCCATAAGGATTTTGGTCATAATCTCGGCAAAGCACCTTCCATCAGATGTTATGACTGCCCCGATATGACTGTACGGATTCAGTTATTTAAGAGATGTCCTAATTACCCGGATGTTACATTGTCTTAAATGCTGTATGTCCTCTTGCAGGACATTACAATCAACCCTAACACCAGGTTGATATTGCCCCAATTTTACTTGCAGTAGTTTGTCATTGCTTTCTGAACGATAAGTCAATAATCAAATCCAACTGACCGATATAGAGAACAATCCCACTATCCTGTCCTCTGCTTACCGGAATCTTGAACTCGAGCGCAATTATCCATTCAGCCAAGTTGACCTCTAAGGTGAAAATACATACATGTGTTTAATAAAGTGACCTACCGCTTGTGTATTTTCCAAGGAATCCTTGCCTCCAAAACACTGATAGGGAAAGCGGCGCCTGGCCAGGACGTTGATGTAGGCAAACTCCAAGAGGGAGGCGAAGACAAAAAACTGACAAGCGGCCATCCAGACGTCAATAGCCTTGATGTAGCTGACCCTTGGCAACGACGCTCGAGCCCCAGAGCTTTGAGTGGTCATTGTGAGCACTGGACACAGGAAAGTACCAGAAACATTCATTACAAATTAATTAACTGATTAAGCACTGCCAAAACAAAAGTAGATTTTGATCAAACATGGTACACATTCATATAAACATGTATTATAATGTAAATTTCCGTTCACTGAGCAGTGAAATTGCGGAAGATACCGCGAAAAGAAAGAAACAACACGATGGCCCTAGTATGGAGATATATCATCCTTCTATCTAAACAAGAGGTCATATGTGGCACTTAATAAGGTAAATTAAACAAATAGTCGATTTCTCAACACCTAATAAAATACCGCCATAGGGTGATCAAAGAAAAAGAGTCACTAGTGCTGTATTCAACGAACAATAAATGATTGCTCAAATATAATGAGGCGTTAGCAATATGGCTGTTCCAGCAGGTTTGTAAACAGAAAGAGTTAGTTGAACCTTCTGGTCTAGTAAAAACACAACAGTGGAGGATAAACTCTATGATCCACTAAATCAGTGGTTCTGAATCTTTTTTGGTCCATGCCCCCCCCCCCCTTTACCATATGTTCAGAACGTCACACCCCTTTCGAATTTCCTCCCTATAAATCGCCCCTCTCCCAGCCTTACACAGTATACATAAAAATTGAAGCTAAATTTAATAACACATACTAGAACAAGTCTAGACATCTACATAATACGTGATTTGCGGGTCTACTTACCTTATAAAACGAATTTCATTAGGGCGAGAAGTACAGAACCGTAAAATTTAGAGGGAAAAACAATATCAAGTAACTGGTATTAATGCGATATTGAAATAATCTTAATTCCCCTCCCACTCCCCCCCCCCCCTACCCGGAAACCCTAAAGTTCCATCCTGGGGTGGGGGAATTCCACACCGGTTGAGAACCACTGCACTAAATGATCTAAAACAGACATTTAAATTCATACAAGAGACAACATTGCAGTTATAGGCAAATTTTAAGCAAACGAAAAAAAAGAAGAATTGAACAAATAACGTAATTTTACACGTACATACACACGAATATTACAAATCTATTACAGAATGAACGGATGATTCAGGGGCAAGGACAGTAAACGAACACACAAAACAACCAACAAATGTATTAAAGAATAAACGAATAATCAACGGACAAGAGATTAACAAACAAAACAACTAACGAATGTATTAAAGAATGAACGAATGGTTAACAAACAAAATAACTCACAGATGTATTAAGTAATGTATGAATCATCAAGTTTAGCCAGTAAATAAATACAACAACTCATAAATGTATAAAAGTAGAAAACAAATAATCATGAATCATAGCTAGTAAACAAACACAATAACCCACACGTATATTAAGTAATGAACGAATGGTTAACACAACACGGCTAGTCAACAAACAAGCCAGCTCACAAATGTATTAAAGAATGAATGATTGATCAACGGTCGCGGCCAACAGAAAAACAAACAAAACAGCTCAGTAATAAAGAAAGCACGAATGGTTACCACACACAGCAATTGACAAATGTATTCATATTACCTGTAAGGACACCAAGAGAGATTCTGGCGGGTATAGCCTCCACATCCAGCCAGAAGGACACCCATGAGAGGATCACTATCAGGACACTAGGGACGTAGACCTGGATGATGAAGAATCCTACGTCTCGTTCTAGAATTAGGTCAGCTTGGACGCAGCTGAAACTACCAGCTTATGAAGAGAAACCACGAATTGCGTTAGATTGAGTTCGAGACATTCCCCATTGACATATTCCTCATAATTTGCATCAATGTGGTTATCCTCGCATGTCAACACTCAGCGGTAGAAAAGGATGATTAGACATGAACATCATCATGATCATCACGTGCCATAATGATACGCCTGGGCGGTCATGTCTCACCATCTCACATGATCACTAGAGTCGTGGATCAGCTCTGTGTTTTTGTCTTGATTATGCCATGTGACCAAGTCATGCAGATATTTACCATATTTTACGTGGCTGGATCACACTGGGTCACATTAGTCAGAGGACAATCCCTAATTCGACAGAGATGGAACAAAGGACTGGCAAGCATGAAGGCAAGCCACACTGCTCCGTGTTTGTCTTCATGAAGCATCGGAGTGTTGCTGGTGTCTATTGTGTTCAGAGGCCTTTGGACTTCAGTGTTACAGATACATACTTAAAATACCTGTTATCTTCAAAACGAACAGCACTGGCATTCTCATCATCATCATGTGTCATGCCAATAAGCGTGGGCGGCCATATTTCGCCAACTCACACGATAACCAGAGCCGTGGATCAGCTCAGTTTTCTTGTCCTGACCATGCCAAGTGGCTAAGCCATCCTGATATTTACTTCTTTGCCTTCACCTTGTCCGTTTCCCCTCAACCTTGCCAGTTACCACCAAGTTCTTTAATTTATTTCTTCTCTTAACCTGCCCAAATAATTGTGTCTACGTCTAACTTCTCTAATCAGTTTACGGTTTTAATTTGTCTCTTGTAGGACTTGCGCATTTATTTTTCTGTCTCTCCATAGTATTGTTTGATTTTCCGCAGACATCACTGCCATTAGATGACTCTCCCCCACATCCCCTCCCCACCCCCAACTTGTCTACTCATTAACCACGTTTCACGTCCTTACCAAAGGGCAGGTTCTATATAACACTTTGACAGTCCTTTTCTCAATGCAATTGACATTTTTTTATTGGTCAAAGTCTTTTTCCATCTAGCAAAAGGCGGCGTTTTCCATAGCTATAGACATCAACAAAGACAGTTATAATGCAACAGTTCAGATTAAACATCCGAACAACTGATGTTAGCCTCATATTTATATAGGCCAAACAAGGCTAGATGATGTCAGTATCACATCAGCCGCCTTTATTTCCCATAATATTTCCAGGTACCTAAGTTATACCAGGTCGACCAGGTCAATTATAAAAGAACCACCCAATTCTGATTCAGGATTCGAACACTTGTCCACCATTTCGGTAGGTAAGTAATTATAATTTAAACAATATATTCCTTGATCGAATTTAAGCGCAGAAGCTACAAACAACACCTTGCACTATTTAGTGCCTGGCATAATCCACTGTATCTGGTGAGTGAGCAAACTCGGAAGAGCTTCGAAGCAACGGAAATGTGAATATATTATGTTAGACTACAGACTGGGATTGTGAGATAAGCAGCACAATTTCTTTCAGATTGTCATTGTCTCTTCATTGTTGTAATTTTAAAAATCTTTTCATTCTTCTCATCCCTTCGACTTATGTAGTCAATGAATGGTCCTTCCCGTGATATCATACATTGTTATTTTGTGTATTTATGTGTTTGCTTATGAAGACTACTCGTCGTAACGTCCTGTATTTTACGTCATTGTGTTCTGTAAAGCTGCATTTCTTTGTGTTATTTTATAGACTACATTTCAACAGTTTTACCCCAGTTCCACTAATTTTACTCATACCTTTACTAGAATAACTAATAACGATTGCCTGAGAGAAAAATCAGCGTTCTTTGATTATGCAGTGTATTTGTAAAGTCTCACTACACTTTATATGAAGCACAAATTTGGAAAAAAATTTCTTTTCTTCCCTTTATAACACCATTCTTTTTGGAGTGCAAAGAATTACTCCTGCAGACGACGGCCATTCGCTGCATATTGCTTCACGATGGACTGTGGAGCACATTTTTTGATGCCATCATGTACTTCATTTTTCAAATTTGTTCTACATACAAAGTGTAGTGAGACTTTATAAACACCCGGTATAATGAGAATAGAAGCATTTGAAAACATCGTGACGATTGGAAAGATCAAAGAGACAGGCTTAGTGTGATAGTGCTGGATGGACTGAAATGGTAGCACAGAGTAATATTATCAGCAAAGTTGATCCAGACTCTCGGAAACATTATTACCACTGAACAAATCAGTGAGAGAAGCAAAAGAGGCAGACCGGGAGAATGGATAAGGTTGCTCGTTCTTAAACATCCGGTGTGTTGATATCGAGGTAGCGAGTTCAACCCCTATATATGTCAGTTAGATTAACATGATGACTTCTCGTCCTTGACTTGGGGAGGTAAATTGCAAGTTCATATGAATTAGGAGTGAATTCGCCTGATGGCGAGGGTCATTGGTAAAAAGGACAGCTAATCCACACGCGCCGGTCTCTCTGGCCGAGAAGTTACAACACTTTCTCCGTAATCCCGTTTATCACGCAGAGTCTCGTAGCGGAGCGAGAGCTGGAGCGGTTCGACCCCCGCTGGGGACTTGGGCGGGATAACTGAGCCGGCCGCCCAGAAAGCAATGGCAAACTACTGAGCGTAATCTTGTCAAGAAATCAACAGACAGCTGAAAGATGCTGCTGTTGACAGCGATGTCCTGTAAAGGATATGCGAAAAAAAAAATCCACACGCAAAATTCAGTCTAGTGTACTTAAAGTTGTACACGGGTATGGATTCAGATTTAATTCAAAGCGAGCTAATGAACACGAAGAAATCAGTAGAGTTGATCGAGACACACGGACACAAGAGAATTAAGCGCCTGCGCTCCAGGTCGAGATGCAGCGAAATATGCCTGGAATTAAACCAAGCAACATATTGTGCATGGCTTCTGTATTTAAAGTAATTATATGGTGCAAACCCCATATCTTAGAACACGCGATGTGTGACCAGCTTGCTTTTCCATTATAGTGTCTGGTACATATCTTAGGCTCGATCCACTAAAGAGTCGATATCTGTGGGAAACCCATCTTAAATAGGTTTCGAATACATGACCACAGGACAGGCAGGTAATCCTGCAAGCCATTGTGATACCTTACCCCTCATTTAGAGAATCACTGCCATAAGAAAAGCACCAGGGAATGCGAGAGAAATTAATTCCACAAATTAATTCCATTCTGCAGACATTCTTAACCTGGCACAAACGGGTATCCGTAAATTGCAAGTATGGTGCCACATGTGAATCAAGCAAGCTAACCAAAACAGATAACTGACTGCAGATGTTTCCTGTCAACTGTAATTAGACTAACCAACATTTCTGCCTGGGAAATATCAGTTGTTGGCATTCTCTTACTGTACCATGTCAAGTTTTAGTTTAGTTTAGTCGTTGGATCAACATAACCGCGCACGATTAAAGCCCATAAGTGCTCCGTTTTCCTCCTAGCTCAAACCTGAGTCTGGAGAAACTCAGCTCAATGCACGAACTCCGTTGCATCGGCGAGGATCATGAAATACTTTGGGTAGATTTTTAACTCGAAATTTTGCCCGGGTAGCGCCGTTAGGCTACTCTTTTTCGATTTCCAACTGCTAAGGAATGTTTTACGTGCGCAACAATACACACGGGCGTCCGATCTCACTACCCAGAGACCTGGTGAAATTTTACTATAAGTCCACGTGAAAAAAAAAATCCCGGTCCTCACCGGGGCCTGAACCCGGGACCTCCAGCACTCGAGGCGGACACCATACCTCGAGACAACTCATTTGGTTAGTCAGTGGGTCAGTTGGTCAGTTTGTCAGTCAGTACGTCTGTCAGTCAGTTAGTCAATTATTTACTTAGTTACTTAGTCAATTAGTTATTTAGTCAGTTAGTTCGTACGATAGTCAGTTAGTTACTCACTCAGTTATTTAGTTAGTCAGTCAGTCAGTCAGTCAGTCAATCAGTCAGTTAGCTAGTTACTTAGTCGGTTAGTTAGATAGTGAGTTAGTTAGTTAGTCAGTCAGTTAGTCAGTCAGTCAGTCAGTCAGTCAGTCAGTCAGACAGTCAGCCAGTCAGTCAGTCAGTCAGTCAGTTAGTTAGTCAGTTAGTCAGTTAGTTGGTTAGATAGTCATTTAGTTAGTCAGTCAGTGAATACGATAGTCAGTCAGTCAGTCACTCAGTCACTTAGTTAGCTACTTAGTCGGTTAGTTAGTTAGATGGTCACTTAGTTAGTTAATTAGTTAGTTAGTTACATATGTAGTTAATTAGCTAGCTATTTAGGTAATTTACCAACTAACCAACTACCTACCTATCCAACTAACTAACCAACTAATTAACTAACTAACTAACTTACTAACTGACTAACTAATTATCTTAGTAGCTAACTAACTACCCAACTAACTAACTAACAACCTAACATACTAGCTAACTTACTAACTAATTAAATAAATAACTAACAATGTAATTAGATCAACAGCAAGACACATACTCTCTTTATAAGTCTTGGTACAGTTGTCCAGCGTGAAGTCGACCAGTGTGTACTGCGACAGCTGCAGATTTTCAACAAAATCTATAGGCTTGTGCTGCAACCAGCGGTATACTATATTCTCTGTTGTATACCCATCTGGAGGAGAAGAAGAAGATTACATACAGAGAGTAGTTTAAGGTAGATGACCAGTAGTAAGTCTTATCTAAGAGGTGACCAGTAGAACCATCAATTAAAGGTAGATGACCAGTGGTAAGTCTTATCCAAGTGGTGACCATCAGAAATACCAGTTAAGGGTAGATGACCAGAGAAAGTCCTGTCCAAGAGCTGACCGGCAGGAAGACCAATTAAGGTAGATGACCAGTGGTAAGTACTGTCCAAGAGGTGGCCAGCAGAAACACCAAGTAAAGGTAGATTACCATTGGTAAGTCTTATCCAAGAGATGACCTTCAGAAAGACCAGTTAATTGTAGATGACCAGTAGAAGGCGTAGTCCAATGTAAATGATATGTAGAACTATCACTCAATGTAGATGACCAGCAGAAAGACCAATCCCTGGCAAATGACCAGTTGCAAGATCAATCAAGTGCAAATGACCAGTAGAAAGAACAGCCTACAGCAAATGACCAATAGAAAGGCCTGTCCACTGTAGACGACCAGCAAAAGATCAGTCAAGTTCATCCATTAGCAAACGTTGTCGTAATGTCGCAAACTTTTAGGAATTTTTCATTCATACTAAATCTCCACAGAATATAACGAGGGAAACTTGGATGTCCCTCCGTCTGTGAAAGTTCAGAAAATTATCAAGCACCCATAGCTTAAGGCTGGGCTCTTGAAGGAGTTGTAACTTAGTGGAAAAGCATGTTCCGATACTGAAAATTGCTATGGGCCTTTGATGTAATAGGTGGATCACATCTTGTAGGCTTGACTCCACGAAGGAATAAGTGGTCAATCTTTACCTCACTTAGCGGGTGACGAGATACTGGTAGGAACATGTCAAATACAACATCTAAGGAATGGTGCACGTCTTAGTGTGCATACAATGATTGAAGGTCTAACTAGCATAGAAATATACTCTGAAAATTAAGCGTCTTATTGGGATAGTCATAAAAGCATGACATCAGGCTTCCGATCGTCAGAACCGGTCAATCTCCCCCTCTATGAGACTCTCTGGGAGGCGGGCCACACGTGTCATGACTCCAGGTGTCTTTCTCCTGCTGCGAGTTCGTACCTTGTTTCTAGACGTTCGATAAGGTTTTACACTTGTCCATTGCGCATTGTGTTTGCTTCCTAGCCACCCCGCCCTCGGGGAGGAGAACATCGTGTACCCGGTGCTTCGTGCCCTCATACATAACTTAGCCCCTTCGGCAGTGAGAGGTTAGCTTCTTTCACCGCCATTCGTATCAGTCGTCGTCTCTGTATCGCTATGCATCAGTAGACTTCGTTACCGCCATGTTGCCGTCATGGCTCACTGAACAGCACGCCCCTCTCCCCCAAGGAAACCAGCCCTTTCTACGGGTTACTTGTTTGTGGGCTTGGGCTCCCCAACCCTCACTACGGGAGTGCGACCCTAGCAAGACGACTTACACCACCATAAGCAGCCTTGACGGAGACTGGACTTTGAAATTGAGGAGACAAAAGCAAGATAAAGGCAAAGAGAGAAATGCCTGGCAGGCTCGGTTACATGGAACGAACGGGAGAAGAACACAGAGCAGATCCAAGGATCTAGTCATCATATGAAATGGCGAACCATGGCCGCCTATGTTAATCGGCATGGCACATGATGATAATCAATACTTATCTACACTGCTTATATGCTTGGGAGACCGAAATTCGTGGCGTATATCATTACGTAAGGGTGTAGTCACTTTTGAAGCAAACAGGACTGCAAAAGCTGTGGGGGGAAAAGCTGGACACAAATAAACCAATGCAGGAGATCCTCCTCCTTGAACGTCAAGCATTCTTTGCCCACATTGTCAAAGAAAATTTTGAACCAATACAGGCCTTACCAGCCATCTTAGAACCCACGGCTCCAAACTGTCAACCCCATTGTATGAAATGAATAATCATCATAATTCTTGATGGACAGAAACATCACAATGCCTTTGATGTCGCCAGTCCATTTTCCTCTCGGGTGTCCTCTTGCTCTCCTAACAGATTTTCTTTGATGTAGGGCCAGTGCTGTTAGTTGATGGTGTTGCATTCTAACGAGATGGCCAAACCATTCAATATCTGGCATAAGGTGTTGATCCAACTGTCTGTTTGATAACATAATTTCCTACTCAATCTATGATAGTTAAGTTGGCAGCTCTTCATAATGTGCCATATCGACAAGCGTGTGTGGTCGTGTTTCGCAATTTCACACGATCACCAGAGTCGTGGATCAGATCCGTGTTCTTGTCTCGATCATGTCAAGTGGCAACACCTGGTCAAGACACGAACTCAGCTGATCAACGACTAAGAGATACACAACCATCCGTTCTTGTAGGTAGACTGGGGACAGTCAAAGGCTAGTGCTTGTGGAAGTTGGTTGTATAGAGCATCACGCTTCACGAAACAGAGCAAGGCAACTCGTAGATAATGGTGATGGATACTTTACTTACAGCTAGCCACTTTAATTGGGCACTTCTGGATATCCAGCGGGTACTTCTGCAACCTCATATGACATGACAGCAGCATGGACAGCCTGAGTGGAGGTAGAGTACACATTAAGGCGGTGTACAAATACGCTCACATACACACACCCATACACACACCCACACATACTCATCCACACACATATACACACATACAGTCACAAGCACACCCACACCCACACACATACACTCACACCGATCCACCCACTCACACATTCACACAGATAGGTAGTCAGTTTGACTTACTAGATATTTGATGGCGGTATCCTAAACATTACCGGTGGATGGAAACACGCGCACACAACACATTTCCCCGCACACCTCCACACAATCACAAACATAGCTAGTCAGTGTGACGTACTAGGTATTTGATCGTGGCATCCCACACATTATCAGATTACCAATGTGTGCGAAAACACACACACACACACACACACACACACACTCTCACACACACACACACACACACACACACACACACACTTACATATACCCCACACAATCACACAAATAGCTAGTCTGTGTGACCTTTAGAACGGGTTCAGTCCCCAGCAAGGCATGCATATTTCCCTCACCGGTAAGGTTCTGAGGTCGACCCACCTTCTGAGAATGGTTACCAAATCTTTTCTTTCTACGTGTAAATCTCTATATAAAAGACGGACAGAGAGTGAGTGAGTATTATGCATGTATGTATAAGTAAATTTTTCTTAGTGAGTTTGTGATTGTGAGTGAGTATATGTGTACGCATGTGTATGTATTTGTTTGTTATTTAAATGTTGCATAACTGTGAGAGTTTGTGTAAATTATGTATGCATATAGGCATGTATGTACGCATGTATGTGGGTCTGCCAGCCTGTCTGCCTGTCTCATAACATGGTAATATGCATTGTTTGTGAGCACAACTTTCATTTGACAATGTTTTCCCCTATATGAATGTAAAATGCACAATAGATAGTTGATGTTCGAAAGATGAGAGACTTAAATGGCCAATTTGTGACCTTTGAAAAAAGTTCGTTTGTTCGTTCGTTCCTTCTTTCGTTCGTTCCACTTTGTAGTTTTCATTGTTTCCTAGGTCGGTGAGAACTACTGTTGCATGTTGTGCTTCTGTTATGAATTTGCCCTTGAACACGTGTGAAACAAGACGTAAAAGAACAACAGCTCCGACAAACTCTCCTTGTTGTTTGGCATATGTCTGTGAGCCAACTAGTTGTTCTTACCACACTCACTTTGATGTAATACTCCCACTCTCTCTTTCTCAGTCTCTCCCTCCCTCTCTCTAAACACACTCACACATTCGCACACACCCATACATATGTAAACGTAATATTAAAAAATGTCCCTGTCTTATGTCTTTATCACCAAACTATGTGTACGTTGATGTAATAGATCGTATACTTCTCCGTCTTCTGTATCGAATCCTCTATTTTACCTCATGCTATAATAGATAATCTATTTTACACTATGCTATAATAGACCATCTACATTACCTCATGCTATAATATTTCCTTTTACATTACCTAATGCTATCATTTTTTTTTTTTTGTTAGAGTGATCGCACGACGAAACTTAGGTGCAATTGTGCCATCCGCCATATATCATTCCAGGTAAGAGATCTCTGCAGTACCTCTTCCTTTGACATCCACTGGCCCTGCTGAGCCTGTTGGGCAGCCACACTGACTCTTTCGTCGTCGTCTCCCTTTCGGACCTCCTTAACCACCAAGTCCCAGCGTTCCTTGGTCGTCGCATTGCACCACATAGGATCTTTGTTTTGGTAGCCTAACCCTTTTCTGTCCAAGTGGGTGTGGCCCATGACCTCCTTCAGCTGGAGTGTAGACAGGGATTCTTCAGCCGCGCTGACGACTTTCCACTTCCTTCCCGTTCTCAGGGCGGGAACTGAGGCACTAACAGTTACATCTGGAGACACGCGCAGCATCATCGCTAGTCTGGCTTTTCCGGCTTTGAACTCTTCCGTGACGGATGGCAACGGGAGGACGAGCTTAATCTGCTTGCAATACAGTGCGACATTCTTGGTGCATGTTCGTACTCCAAGCCACTTTCATATATACCTGCTTATCTTCCCCTCCATGGTGCTCACTGAGGTCGTGCCTATATCATATATTAGCAGCGGCCACAGGAGTTTCGGAATGAGCATGAATTGGGGGAACCAGATTTTGAATTTGCCTATCAGTCTGGTTTTATCGATGGTACCCAGCATTTATTGCAACTCTACCACTGCGTTCCTGTCCGTAAGTGTTGAGTCGTACACACGACCGAGACTCTTTACGGGTTCCTCTACCACCGTGAGAATCGCTTGTCCGACAACCACGAAGAACCTCTCTGTTGCTTTACCCTTCACGATCAAGAGGCTTCTCGATTTCTTAGGTTTGAAGCACATCCTCCACCAGCGAACCAGATCGTCCAGACTGAGGAGGATGCTGCGAGCATCACTCTCCTTCGGTGTCAGGATTGTCGTATCGTCCATAAAGGCCTTCAGCGGCGGAATGTTCTTCCCCTCTCTGAGTTTCGGACCGTGTGCGTAGCCGGATGCCGCATCCAGGATTACTTGCATGGCCATGACAAATAATATCCGCAAAATCGTACATCCCATGGCAATGCCCATTTGCAAGTCGATTCATCTGGTCGTGAAAGTGTTGATCGAGAGACGAAGAGAGAAGCCCGAGAAGTACTGCATAAGCATTTCCGTGATGTTTTCGGCTACGTAATAAGCCCTGAGTGCATGCCACAACAATTGGTGGGGCACTGACCCATACGCTTTGGCCAGTTCCAACCATATCACGCGGAGTTCCTCCTTCTTCGTCTTCGCTCTCTGGATAGCATCCCAGATCATGGTACTGTGTTTGAGGCGACCGGGGAAACCAGGTAACACCTTCCCCCGCCCCTTTTAGTTTGTTTGTTGAACCGCTGTCTCTACGTACTTGTTCCCCGTCAAGTACTTCGTGATTCGTCTGGCCATGATCGAGAAGAATATTTTCCCCTCAACGTTCAGGAGATCGGCCTGAATATTGGGCAATACTGGCTGAGTTTTGCTCTTTGGGAATGTAGATTCCGTTGGCTGTCTTCCACTCCGTGCTGACATGCTTGTGTTTCCAGGCGGATCTCAGTATCGGTGTAGCTTCTTAAGGACATTCGGGCACCTTTTATAGACTGTGTAAGGTACACCGTTGGGCCCTGGTGCCGACTTACCTTTTGCTTTCTTAACTACCACAACCACCTCGCTCCACATCGGAGGCTTGGCATTTTAACTCCACAGTTGGTTCTTCGGGGCGTTTGAGCCCTTCAACTTCTCCGAGTGAGACGTCCCGTTGGGCACCGGAGTACGTCGTCCGAGGTGGTTCTCCAGCTCTTCGTTGCTGACATTGAGGATGCCGGACGGCAGCTGCTCGAACAAGTCCCGTGCAAACTTGTATGGTTCCCGGAAGAATCTCAAACGTTCCTTCCGGGTTTCCCGCCTGTTCCTGCAGAACCCTTCCGCTCTGGATAGGGCGTTGTGCCTGGCTTTCAGATGTTGCCACACCTGGCGCAAGCCCTCTTTCTCATGCTCTTGTGCATGTTTAAACCGTTTCTGCGCGGCCTTCTTATGTTTCCTTACTTCCTCCAGCAGTTTCTGCCAAATGGTCTTCTGTGGAGTAGCTGCTTCCTTCTTCTTGCTGCTACCAGACTGAATCAGCGAGTGGAGGTAGACAATCTCACTGAAATTCAGCAACTTCTCATCAAGGAATTTGCGTTTTAGTTCTTCTTCTAAAACACGGCACAACATGTCATCTAATTGAGCCCACTCTGCCGTCATTTTGGCATTAGGGAACTTGATCTTCACCCCGAGACTTTTGGAAGGTTGCTCAGGTGCATCACATGTGACCTCGACTTGAGTCTGTTCTCAGCACTGCGGGTTCTCATGGCTGAGGTCCTCTTGTGTTTTACCCTGTTCCCAGGAGCACTGCCGTACCTCCTGTGACGCACTCTCGCACTTCTTACGTCCTGCGTGAATTCTCAATCCCCAGAAGGTGGCGAAGCTTTTACCACAGACGCATGGCCAGCCCGGTCGGTGGGCTGAAATCATGGTCGGTTGGACGGATAGGGTCGTCATTATGTGGTCTCCAGTGGATCCTTAATCTCTCTTTCTTTCTCTCTCCTCCCCCCGCCCCTTTTTTCGGAGGATCCAAGGGGCATTTATTTCTACTTTTACTTTGTGCCGCGACAAGGATATTATACAGTATTAAGGGTTGGTCAGCCCGGTCTGCTGTCGACCCCACCGTTTCACCGGTGGAACCAATTCGGCCACTGCGCTGCAGCGGCGCTGTCTTCCCAGAGTGCCCATCCGTCTATCCGGAACGCCTGATGGACTGGCCATAAGTTAGAGATAAAAACTCCGCCACGGAACAAATACGGCTGGGGGGCTTCTGATCGTAAAAGTTTTCTCTAGTTTATACTATGATATAACATATCCTCTAACTTACACGATGATGTAATAGATCCTCTAATTTACACGATGATATAATAGATCCTCTAATTCACACATATATAGACAACATATGTGAAGAAACCAGCCAAGCAGAGATAGCAAGAATACCACATGACGAGAACACAGAAGAAGAACCATCTGCAAATCTAACCATTAGAGAACTCCTGTTTGCGGACGACCAAGCAGTAATAGCAAAATCAGAAGCTGAATTACAAGACCACATGAATAGTCTAAACGAAATATGTAGGGAACATAACATGAAAATTAGCACAAGCAAAACAGAGGTAATGACTATAATTAAAGAAGAACAAACAACAACAATTCACCTAAAGGAACATCCATTGAAACAAGTGAAGAGTTTCAAGTAACTGGGAAGTATAATATCATCAAATGGCAGATCAGAAGACGAGATCGAAAATAGGTGCAATAAGGCAAATGAACTCATTGGACAAATGGCACTAATACTAAAGAACAAACATGTATCAGTAACTACTAAGAAAGCACTTTACAACACAATCTTCCTACCAACTCTATGCTACCAATGCCAAACCTGGACAATGAGAGAAAAAGAGAAAAGAAAAATCACAACAACAGAAATGAGGTTCCTGAGAAGAATACTCAACGTATCAAGAAGAGATAAGATCAGAAATGAAGAAATCAGGACTTAAGTGGGGGTTAAAGCAGCACTAGATTTTATTAGAAAGCAGCAAGTCAAATAGTTTGGCCATGCAAGTAGGTTACCAGTCAACAGCATACCACAAAAAGCAATGATGTACAGACCAGATGGAAACAGAGGAAGAAACCGACGACGTAAACGTTGGACGGAGGGAATAGCAGAGTCCATGGGAATATCGATATATGAAGCCCATAATCGGGCACTCTCACGAAGTTTATACTTCACCTCGACACTGCAAGGTACAAGAGGAACATGATGAGATGAGATGAGAGACATAATAGATCATGCTATTTACAGGATGCTATAATATGTCCTTTAATTTA
>OY992876.1:272825418-273040418 GCA_963921405.1 Cepaea hortensis
CCAGCTCCATCATGTTGGCTTTAGTGTAGTTGATGTAGGAGAGTCGAGGGTCGACCCATCTCTGGCGCAGGTAGATATTCATCGTATAGTCCTGTGTAACGATATAAATGTTTTGATAATATTAGCATCGGAGATCGGCACGACCGAATGGATAAGATCTTCATTAACATTCGGGGTGCTGATACTGAGGTAAAGGGTTCAATACCTACACCAGTTTGACTAAAATGTTGCCTTATCGTCCTTGAATTAGGGATGTAAATTACTTCTGAAGTCGGAGTGGATTTGCCTGATGGCGAGGGGTACTGGTAATAGGGAAAGCTAATCTACACGCAAAATTCAATCCAGTGCTATTAGAAGTAGTGTGTATGAACTACGCTTGACTTCAAAGCGAGCGAGACCAAAACAATAATATTAGCGGTGGACTGTATTGAATAATTACACAGACCTGGGTACCTAACATTTTACACCTGATTTTGAATAAATGAGGCCTGCTAAATCCAAATATCACATTTATTTGTATGCAGCGGCCTTGAACCACTATGATGACTGTTATTTCTGTGTTGTCAATAGTAAGGCAATTAATGGAAACAAATAAAAGAAATTGAAATATCCAGATTTATATTCTCTAGAAGACCAGTTTCACACGGAGGCGACATACCAGTTCCACCTTTCTGTCAGATTGAGGATTCCCTGCAGTGGCGTGCAGAGGTTCTTTGATGCCTGGGGCCAACTCCCTGATTGCATGCCCCTAAATTGTTCTTTCCCTAATTCATTCCTTCTCCCCTCTCACTGCACTGTGCTGCCCCCTCTCCCTAATTGGATGCCCCCCTCCAGGCTGGATGCCCGGGGCCGTCGCACCCCACGCACCCCCCTTTGCACGCCGCTGATTCCCTGCTAGAAGATGAGATAGTAGTGGCATATGGAAAGACAAATGACAGTGATTGTGGTTTAGAAGATGATTTTCCAGCTGCTCAACGCTTCGACCAGCGTGAACTGAATGATCTAATCCAAGATTTATATATCTCCAAGGAACATTCAGAACGTTTGGCTTGATGATTGAAAGAAGAAAAGATTACTGACTGCTGAAACAAAAGTTACATTTTATCGCAGCAGAGAGCAAGGTTTTCTTCCATTCTTTTGTAAAGAAAACAACCGTGTGTTGGAGGTCGTGTAAACGAAATGGGTGTAAGGTATACACCAGATGAGTGGCGACTTTTCATTGACCGCTTTAAAAGAAGTTTGAAAGGTATCCTCTTACACAGTGGTAACAAATGTGGCTCAATTCTAATTTCTCATTCTACTACAATGAAGGAGGAGGATGCTACAATAAGCACAGCTTTGGACAAATTGAAGTGTTTAGAACATAACTGGATGGTTTGTGTAGATCTTAAAATGATGAATTTCTTTCGTGGCCAGCAAAGAGGGTTCATCAGATATACATGTTTTAAGTGTATGTGGGATAGCACGGCAAAAGATACGCACAGGAAAAAGAAACAATGGCTGTTAAAATTTGGAGGAAAAAAAAATATTGTCAACAAGCCTCTGATTGATCGAAAAAAGAGGTTTACTGTCATCATTACATATAAATCTTGGCCATGAAGGAATTTGTTATAGCACTGAAAATGTTGGTACCTGTTTTAATAACTTATGCATAAAGTTTCTGGAATTGAGGATAAACAACTTAAAAGCTGGAATTTTTGATGGACCTCAAATTAAAAAGTTAATAAACGATCCAAACTTTATCTACAGCTTGGTAGTCATTTGTTTTAGTTGTGCAAAACTTTCTGGGTAACTTTACAGCAGACAATTATTCTGAATTAGTTGAAAACATATCAATTTTGTGTAAGCTTGGATGCAACATGAGCATATAATTGCACGACCTCCATAGCCATTTACGTTTTTTTCCCGAGATTCTTGACGACCTTTGTGAGGAACAAGGTGAAAGATTTAACCAATTTATAAAATCAATGGAAGATATATACCAGGCACTTTGGGCTGCCAGCATGATGGCAGATTACTGTTGGACCCTTAAGCGTGGCTGTCAGGGCATATCATACTCCAGGAAGTCCTCGAAGAGAAGCTTTTTAAGTGTTGACTTACATTGGCACCTTGCCGTCTTGACAGACGATAGTTTGTGCTTTAAAAAGGCATAATAACTTTTAACTATGGCGGTAGCGAGTGTGACTGATAAGGCCAATTTGCGCTGTAAATGTCCGTTCACAGTGGGTGCATGTGAACACGTGGTCATTTCCACCATTATGCACCATCTTACGTCTCAAACGCTTGGTGTGTGACTTTTCTGCAATAATTTTCTCCTTTGACTTTATTCCATTTCTGATATTTGCCCTCCATGCAACACGTTCAGCGGCGACTTGCTCCCAATGTGCATTATCAATGCCTGTATCAATCATGTCCCGCTTACACACATCTTTGTATCGTAGTAGAGGCCGACCCTGAGATCTCTTACCCATCTGTAATTCACCCAAAAAGATATCCTTTGGTATTCTACCATCATCCATCCGCCTAAGATGTCCTATCCATCTAAGTCTACGAAGACTGAGCATGGAATAAACTGTCACACAACCTGATCTTTCCAATACTTCAGTATTTGTGATTTTGTCTTGCCACTTAATACCAAGAATTCTTCGCAGACACCGCATATGAAAGCTGTTTAAATTGTTCTCTTGGTGTGAGTAAGTTGTCCAGGTGTTGACTATAGATAGAGAAATGCTAGTGATCAAGTTTTAGTACATGTTTGGTATTTTATATGAAGGTAATAAATGTACAGTAATTACATATAATTTGAAAGCAGATTACAGTCAAAATGGCACCTAACTCCAGGCTTGTATGATTCATTCTTAGTTATCTCAAAAACTGTCAGTCCAGCAAGTATATGAGTGGAGTAGGAAGTTTCAAAATGGAGTGACTTCTGTGAAGAGGAAAACAAGGCGGTGTAAGAGTGGTTACACAGGCCAATTTTGTCTTACAGGAATCCAAGCACTTTATCGGCGATGCAGGACTTGCATTGAACGCATTTGTGACTACATCAGAAATGATACTTTTTTCTTTACTTTTTCAGAAATATGTTCACATATACACACACCAAACATTTAAGGTTGTCAATAGAATTCACGTCGTATAATTGGCATATAGGAAATCTAAGGAGACTATGTGGATCTTGTATGGATACATTGTGCTTCATTGTGGGGTGATGTTGTATGCACAAAACATCCTGTACTTCTCTCTTAAACCCATGTCGTAAACATAATGCTGAGCCTGTACGTATGTATGGTTGTGGACAATGAGGGGACCTGCTAAAAAAACATCCAATGGCGTTGGAAATATTGTTTCAGGAGAAAATGAATACCATGGGCAGACATATAAAAGAGATAAACTAGAGAACATGATGACAACTGCCGGAGAAGGCAGATATCAATATTTGGAAGGCTTGACCACATGGCACAATTAAGACAAGAACTCAGAGCTGATCCACGACTCTAGTGATCGCGTGAGATGGCGAAATATAACCCCCCACGCTTTTGGACATCGCACATGATAATGATGGCCGTAGACGAACACTTACCATAGACTGTTCGTTGACATTGTCAATGCTGTTGACGTAAATATTGACATCCACAACGGTAGCGCGATCTGTGATAGAAGCAGTTGTTAAGACACATTAATGTATTGTGAATCTGAATAAGTGTGTTTACATACACATGGGACAGTGACAGGTGTTTTGTGTAGTTTTGGATGACACAGAAACAGAGCAATTATGGGTGGCCCGTTGACTTGAAATTAAAACGCAGGCTAATTAACCATCGACAGCAGTGGTGTGATCTGTGGTAGAAGCTATTGTGTAACACGCATTAATGTCATGTAAATATTAATTAGTCATCTCTGTGGCGTAGGTCTTTCGAACAAAATTTTTGATCCCGCAAATCGCGCTCGAAACACAGCTGCGAGCGATTTGGTAGCAGACTGCCTTGCGTTGGTTTTCATACGATGGTATTGGTGTCGGTGGTTCAGAAAGCAATTGCAAACTACTGAACGTTAACTTGTCAAAAAATCACAAAGCGCCAAACAATGATGGGGTTGACTGCGACGTCCTTAAAGATATGCAACTTTATAGAAGTATTAATAAGTCTTTAGGACTGCACAAGGGGCTGTGAGGGTTATTTTATGTTGTTATCGCTGACACTGGAACGAAGCAATTATAGGTGGCCATTTGCCGTAAAATTGGAACCGCGTCAAATTAACTAACAAGAATAAGGGGATCTGCGGTAAAACTTGAAAAGCAATTAATGAATCACTGAAAATCGAGAAGTAGATTGTGAGCTTTACCAAAGCACGACTACAAAAAAAAATGGACGTTGCGGCCAAAGCCTTCGTCAGCACAGAACTCATCTCATCTCATCATGTTCCTCTTGTACCTTGCGGTGTCGAGGTGAAGTATAAACTTCGTGAGAGTGCCCGATTATGGGCTTCATATATCGATATTCCCATGGACTCTGCTATTCCCTCCGTCCAACGTTTACGTGGTCGGCCTCTTCCTCTGTTTCCATCTGGTCTGTACATCATTGCTTGTTGTGGTATGCTGTTGACTGGTAACCTACTTGCATGGCCAAACCATTTGACTTGCTGCTTTCTAATAAAATCTAGTGCTGCTTTAACCCCCACTTTAGTCCTGATTTCTTCATTTCTGATCTTATCTCTTCTTGATACGTTGAGTATTCTTCTCAGGAACCTCATTTCTGTTGTTGTGATTTTTCTTCTCTCTTTTTCTGTCATTGTCCAGGTTTGGCATTGGTAGCATAGAGTTGGTAGGAAGATTGTGTTGTAAAGTGCTTTCTTAGTAGTTACTGATACATGTTTGTTCTTTAGTATTGGTGCCATTTGTCCAATGAGTTCATTTGCCTTATTGCACCTATTTTCGATCTCGTCTTCTGATCTGCCATTTGATCATATTATACTTCCCAGGTACTTGAAACTCTTCACTTGTTTCAAGGGATGTTCGTTTAGGTGAATTGTTGTTGTTTGTTCTTCTTTAGTTATAGTCATTACCTCTGTTTTGCTTGTGCTAATTTTCATGTTATGTTCCCTACACATTTCGTTTAGACTATTCATGTGGTCTTGTAATTCAGATTCTGAATTTTCTATTAGTGCTTGGTCGTCCGCAAACAGGAGTTCTCTAATGGTTAGATTTGCAGATGGTTCTTCTTCTGTGTTCTCGTCATGTGGTATTCTTGCTATCTGTGCTTGGCTGGTTTCTTTACATATGTTGTTTATATATGTTATGAACAAGAGAGGGGACAGGACACAACCTTGTCGTACTCCAGATCTTATGGTGAAGGGTTCTTATGCACAGAACAAATAAACAAAAATAGATTAACAATTACACGATCGACACTACATGAAAGTATAAATTTCAGCTTATCTGTGTCCTAGCTTGAAACGGCTATGCATGGATGGAATAAAAACGGATGTCGTGGTTAACGGGGTCAACTGACTAAAGGTCAGTACAGTCAGATATTCGGTGATTGGCTAAGTCAACCGGTGAGGGAACCCGCGCAGGGGGGATGGGGGTGCGCCCAGGAGAGCGAATGGAAAAATATGGATATGTAGAGCACTATAGCTAACTATGGGGCGATGTAACGGATGCAGTTTGCAATTCCGCACGCCAAGTTCGAAACGCTGCTGTGGGCAATATGGATGCAGACCAACAAGCGTTTGCTATCATAAAGTAGCCCAAGTGACGGTTGTTCAGAACGCAATGAGAAGTGACCACACGTAAACCAACCAGGAAGTCACAGAAGGCAGAGATAATGCTGATGTTGACTACCACGTCCTGCGAAGGACATGCAACTGGCTTGTATGTGGACTATACGACTACGGAGATGGGGGGGGGGAGAGATGGGGCGTTAGGGACTTAAATAAAACTGTGTTGGACATTGAGGCCGTGAGGGGTGAGTGAATCCAACTGGAAGATAAGACGGTTTTCCAATGTCTTGCGATGGCGTTCGTGAGATGTGCATGATTTTATCGCCGTAACACGTATGTCGCCAACCCCACAGTGGTCGGAACTGTTGAAGTGTAGGCGTACCGGTTTCTTGGCACCACTGTTGATATCGGATAAATGTTGTCTAAATTTTTCCGCCAGACGAAGGCCTGTCTCAGCAAGATACCTCATGTCGCAACGTGTGCAGATGATCGCATAGATAACGTTGCGACTCATACATGAGAAACCCTCCCGGATGTGGAAAGTAGTCTTAGGGAAAGTCAGACCTGTGGTTTGAAGGACATATGGACAAGTCTTACAACGAGATCGAAGACATGCAGTCGTGCCAGGAAGAGACTTGTGAGAGTGGGATAGAGTGCTATGGACCAGCACATCCCTCAGGTTACGATCCCGCTTGTATACAACAAGTGGGGCCTCTGAGAAGACATCGCGAGTGACCGGGTCTGCCTGGAGGATGGGTAGATGCCTTATGAGAATATTCTTGGCAGCAATATTATGAGGATGGTAGGTAAGTGAGAGAATAGGTCTATTATTACGTGGTTTCGGCCTGGAAGAGAGAGCCTCGGCACGACTAATAGACTGGCAGCGGTGAAGAGCTGTAGACAGAACATTCTCGGGGTAGCCTCGAATGCGGAAGAAATCCAACATTTCGTGGACTTTTTGAAGGAAGTCGTTATTATCATGATTAACTATCGACAACAGTGGTGTTATCTTTTTCAGAATATGTTGTGTAACACACAGTAATGCGACGTTATATACATTGGGGCTTAACAAGAAAACCTTTACAGTGTGATAGCAATTACAGTAACCATGCCATTGTTTTTTTAACCTGTAAATCTTGTTGTTATGGATTTCAAGAGTGCTAACACGTGACATAACGGTGCAGACGAACAAGGTGACGTAACAATGACAGTTTAAAGATGGCCGCCCCTCCAGAATGGTGATGCATGCCTGTAAGTCCAGCAAGTGTATGAGTAAGTAAGACGTTTCAAAACGGCGTGACTTCCGTGATAGACTGTTTACAATCATGTCAAGCACATCGAGTACTGACTACACAGAATGATTTCCTACAGGAATCCAAGCAATTTATCGGCGCCGGAGGACTTGTAATGAACGCCGTGGTGACTAAATCAAAAATAATACATTTGTTCTTTACTTTTTTAGAATATATTCACCCCCATAAAAATGTAAAGTTTTTATTTGAAGCACCCTCGTAACATGCAAGAATTCTTTTCCACCCTCCAATACTAAGTACTTATTGCACAAGATGTTCTTCATTTGATAGAATGCAGGATTTACTTATCCTATTCCATTCTTTATCTCTGTTATGCATCTTCCATCTGATGCTATCTCTGTGCTTAGATATGTGAATCTCTGCGCTTACAAAAACAACATCATTTACTCTGTTTATACATTCTGACTCGAGGGTTCACTTACCAATTTCAAAGCCATGGCAACTTACCTAGTTCATAATCCGGAGCTATTCTTGGGTTGTAGCTGGAATTGGTAATAAGTATTTGTAGAACATCCTGCCTGAAATACACATACAAATAAAACTAGGTCAGCTTTATGTGGATTAAATAGTAAAATAGAAACACATATACACGCAAACAATAGGTCAAATGTACGTGGATTAAACACAATTGAATAGAAATACACACATACATATATACACACTATACAAAATATACTGTACACAAACTATAAGTAGTATGTCCGTGGGTAAAATCAAATGAATACAAACACACACATACACACGCTTTAAGTCATCTGTGTGTGGATTCAATACATTTAAAATGAAACACTAACATACACATACACTTACAGTAGGTCAACTGTGCTTGGATTAAACATCGCTAAATGAGTTAAGTTGAGTTGTTCAGTTAAGTTAACAACTGACACCACTGCACTCAGGACATTCCAACACGTGATCCGTTCCGTCGTTCAACAGCCAGCGATGAGTCACACTGCTAATCGTTCCCACAGCTATCCGATTGAAAGTTCTCATGGTCTTCCCTCTCAGATGTGAGATTCTTCCAGAAACCCTGCCAATCCCTCCCGTAAGCTCATTCTTTCGCGCCACCACCTCTCCCGTGTCCATATGCAACCTACAACCAAGAAATGCATTCCTGTCAGCCTATTAGCTTGTTCATTCCCGCGCACTCCTGCATGGCCAGAGCAAAAAATCCATATAACTCTCACAATTCCACGCGAAACATTCCTTTCTGCACGTTACTAAATGTACTCCTTGAGTCCGTAATGAATACAATGTGTGTCGCATTGGTCCCCTCTAATCAACAGAATGCCGCTGTTACTGCTTCCACTTCCATTCTCATGCTGGAGGTCGTAGCCTCATATGCCAGACTCTCCTTTTCTAAGAATCGTCCATTAGCCTTTGCAGCGAAACCCCTACAATTGAGCCTGTTTCTCCCCATTGACATCGCACACATACAAACACACAGACATTAAGTCATCTGAGCGTGGATAAAACGCAGTCGAATAGAAACACACACACACACACACACACACACACACACACACACACACACACACACACACACACACACACACACACATACACACACACACATACATATATACAGAACTGGGAATTAAAAGAGAGTAGATGAAAGAAGAAAAAAACAGTGGCAAGTGAAATATATCGGCCACGTTAAAAGACATAATACTCATATAAAAACCAAACTGGAGGGCAAGGCAAGCGAGCAAGAGAAAGATAACGGTACTTGTAGGAAGATAACATCAAGAGATGGACGAAAAGCAATCTGACAGAATGTACAATCAAGGCGAGAGACGGATATTGTTAGAGATCCATTACAGCCAACCTTCATTGTGGAGACGGCACCTGATTGATTTATTGATTGATGAATAGGAACACGCTCGCACAAACACGCCGACGAAGAACTGTATGAATTATTTGTAAGAACATAATCCTTTGACATACATTAAACCGCTATTGGTGTATGGTGCTGGTCTCATATTTGCATAGGCCAACCGGCACTCGGTGAAAGATATGCCAGTATCACGCCGGCCGCTTTTACTACCCAAGATATTTCCTTACCTAGTTTAATTTAGTTTAGTCGAAGGATCAACATCACGGTACACTGGTGTAACCCATAAGTGCTCCGTTCTCCTCCTAACTCAAACCTGAGTCTGGAGAAACTCAGCTCAATGCACGAACTCCTTAGCACCGGCGAGGATCCTGAAATACTTTGGGTAGATTTTTAACTCGAAATTTTGCCCGGGCAGCGCGCTTAGGCCACTCTTTTTCGATTTCCAACTGCCAGGGATTTTGTACGTGCGCAACAATACACACGGGCGTCCGATCTCACTACCCAGAGTCAAGGGGAAATTACTAGAAGTCCACGTGAAATAAGTCCCGGTCCTTACGGGGCTTGAATCGGGGACCTCCAGCACTCGAGGCGGACACCATACCTCGAGACCACGCAACCCACCCCCCCCCCCCAATATTTTCTTCTTATTTGTTTATTTTTTTATTTATATATTTTATTATTTCCTTAATTATATCTACACACGCACACACACATATACACAGCAGCAGGTACAAAATTAAATAAATACGCACACGCACATACACACCCACACGCAGATAGGCATTATATATACATTATATATAAGAGTATACATTTGTGAAAATCCATCTCGTAAAAAGCACTCTACAACACAATCTTCCAACCAACTCTATGCTACCTATGCCAAACCTGAAAATTGACAGAAAACGATAAAATGAAAAAATTAAAACAACAGAAATGAGATTCCCGAGAAGAATACTCAATGTATCAACAAGAGAGACAATCAGAAATGAAGAAATCAGGACTAATGTAAGGGTTGTAGCAGCGCTGGTTTATATAAGAAAACATCAAGTGAACTGGCCATATAACTAAGCTACCAACTAACAGTATACCACAATAAGCAATGATGTACATGTCAAATGGAACCAGAAGAAGAGGCCGACCTTGTAAACTATTGAGAGAAGGAATAGCAGTCAATGGAAATCTCGATACATGAAGCCCATAAGCGGGCACTCTCCCGCTATTTATGCATCACCTCTGTCGCGGAACCACTGTAAGTTAACGATAAGATAATAAACTAACAGAGACAGCCTGTTTTCACAGCTGCAATTGTTTGTTACTAGTACAGAAACATTCACGTCGGATCAATGGAACCGTCAGTCCTTGAAAATTCCCTAGGAAACGGGAAATGTCGGCTTGTTGTTTTGTTGAATCGCGAGATGAAGGGACAGACGGTTGCTTTAGTTGTGGAAAGGGGAGACGAAAATTCCTGTGAAGTTAGGGACGGATTATCTGCCCCTGAGAACACCTGTTGTTAACAGGAGAATGACGTCACTCGGACAATCTCCGACTGAAGAAAACATAAATTCTTTTGCCGCCTGTGTGAAGAATGAAATTGAACTAGACAGAAGTGTTAGCTGGCTCGGTTCTAGTGTTGAATAGAATCGCATGTGTTCTGTATCAATTAACATGTGTCTTTTATGGCAAATTGTGAATTCGATTCCGGATTGAGCCAGGATTGCATAAGGTACCTGCGGGATAGCATTTAGCTGCAAATAATGTGGAATAACTTAGTGATAGATAGAGTTTAGAACTCTATCATAGTGTTGTTGCGTTGTGGTTAGGTAGTCAAGGAGTATCAGCGACAGTAGGCAATGGCATTGTTAAAATTAACTAGTGTGAGAAGTCAAGTAGCTCAGCGGGTTGGGAATAGTGAAATGGGATGATGTTTAGAGAGATTGAGGGTGGTTGGGGGATAGGGAGAATGTCCAATGGTGGGATCTTCCAGTGGGGTCTACTGGGGTTCTACACTTTACATTTTGCTCTGTCCTTGTCTTGCCCTACCTCGGACCGAGGTGATGAGCTCGTCTGCCCATGACAGAGTTGGTTCACTGTCATATATCTGAGTGAGGCCATCGGCCTACACTCATCTAATAGGGGTCAGTGACAGGTTGCTCTCACCGAGTGTGTTGTTCTCTCTTTTACAGGTTCCCTCAGGTTAGGATGAAAACCATTGAAACATGGCAAATTAAAATCCTGGAGAAAGTAGTGCAGGAAGGTTTATACATCAGCCTTTTCACTGGGCCTATGATAGAAAAAGTCTGAAGGATATGGTTCTGGTGAGCCGATACCTATAAACATCCAACAGGATGACTTCTCAGAACATTAATGTTTGTGTTACACGCCACACGAGACCTGAACCTTAGTGAGGTTTTTTTTTTTCCACATCATATGGAAAAATAACAATAGGAAGTGTCAAGGAAATTAGTAGATTCCTGTGAGACTATGTACAATGCTTGAGAGAGGGTGAGAACTTTAGGACATCTCTTAGAAAGGAATACTGTTAATTTCAAGGGACAGTGTTCTGCGTTTTCACTATTCAGGAATTGTGAAGTCTCAAACTCTAAGAACATTTAGGGACAATGTTTATGATCTGATCTAGTTAGGATCAGTATCGGACTATATCTGTGATTGATGTCTTAGTATCGTGATTATCACAAGCTACCGAAGAAAGTCTACATCTGGCAGGAGGGACACATCGTTTGGTGAGGTTTTTTGTGCTGACTCAGATGATGTTGTGTAGTCCTTACCATGATGATCGGATGTTGCTCCTGAGATGTTCGGTCTGATTCTACAGATACACTAGAGTATACGACACACATTCTACACATACACTTCTCACATACATACACCTTGCTTCATTAAATTATTTGTTAGTAATTTTTAGAAGCTAGAGTTGTTGAGTATGTTGTTTGGGGGAAGTGTGAGAGGGGGCATGATCCAGTGGTGAGTGAGAGAGAAAGAGGTATCCATTGACTGAGGGAGTGTGGTGGACGGAATCTGGTGGATTCTCCAGAATAATGATATGGGGTTAAAAATAATGTGGGTGTTGATTCCCCTCACTCCAGGGACGACACTTTAAAGGAAACACACGACAACCTCGACACTTTAATGTACAGAAGGAACAAGATGAGATGAGATATACTCTTCTATTTAAGTGCGCTATTTGCATGTTTACAGAGTGTCTATACGCAAGAGTATAGACTTCATTGCACCGGGTTTTATCCCATATGGCTCGGTCTCTTTCCGCAGGGCGGTCTGCCGAAAGCGTCGTACAAAGCACGAGCTCCTAGCTCCAGCGACGACCCCTAGGCGTCTCCGAGAAAAAATGCACTCGTGAACCAAAAGACGTAGCCCGGAATTTAACTCACAACCTTCGTAGTGCGAGACAAACTATTTACCACTTCACCAAGGAGACTACGAGAGTTCTTTAAGATGAAGATTGAGCGTGTATGAGAATGTTCCGTGTGCTGTGAAGTCGGTTCTTGACTCAACTCAACTCATCGAAACTCAACTTAGCTCAACTTAACATATTTTCTAAACAAAATTACTTGCATATCCTTCACAGGACACCGCAGTCAACCCCAGCATTTTCTGGCTGTTTCTGATTTCTTGGCAAGTCCAAGTTTAATAATTTGCACTGTTTTTCTGAACGACCGGCACTCATAGCATCGTTTGAAAACAAGTGCATGGCTTGATGCAATTTCTAAGGACCCAGCTAAATGCACAGCCTAAACAGGAATTGTATTGACATTCATCAATTGTTGGCTTCAATCCATTGAAGGAATCCAAACAGACAAAAAGGTCAACTCTGGTATATGGGTATTTATAATAGAATAACTATCTCCTCTGCGATATGGGTCTGAGAATTCCGCTGTCTGGGATATACAATAAACACGGATCGTCCACACCAGGAGTTATCTGTCATCACCAAGTGTCCTCAAAACTGTATCAAACATACAATCCTCAACCACCAACATAAGAGGTCTCCAAATAAGACTGGCCTATGGTAAATCTCAAGGCAGAATTTACGGAACAATCCATTACTAAGACTTCGCAATAAGATATTTATTGAACGCGCACAATTATCCATTAGAATGAGAAAAACTTTATTTTCAAAGAGTCACAAATTGGGCACACAGGCCCTTCTTCATTCGGCCCTTCCTATTACTCATCTTTCTTTCAATTATCTATTGCTCATGTTACATTCACATGAAAAAAAAAAAAAATCATTGTCAAATGAATGTTGTAAACATAAACAATGCATATTATCATGTTATGAGACAGAAAGCCACACACACAGATACATATGCATACATACCTGATTACACACGTTCATAAATACATAATACATCATTGATACAGTCACGCACAAATATACACCCGCTCAATAACTCACAAATGCACACTCACACGCATGAAAATAAACTCAGTCAAAATCACAAAACACACTAATAAACATGTAAGCATACATATATTCTCTCTCTCTCTCTCTCTCTCTCTCTCTCTCTCTCTCTCTCTCTCTCTCTCTCTCGTCTCTCTTCATCTCCCTCTCTCTCTCTCTTTTCGTCTCTCTGTCTTCGTTTCTCTCTTCGTCTCTCTCTTCGTCTCTCTCTTCGTCTCTCTCTCTTTGTCTCTCTCTTCGTCTCTATCTCTCTTTGTCTCTTTCTCTTCGTCTCTCTCACTCTCTTTTCGTCTTTCTTTCTCTTTGTCTCTCTCTGTTCGTATCTCTTTCTCTTCGTCTCTCTATCTCTCTCGTTTCGTCTCTCTTTCTCTTCATCTCTCTCTCTCTCCCTTCGTCTCTCGCTTCACCCTCTCTCTGTCTTTCTCTCTCTGCATCTCTCTCCGTCTCTCTCAATTCGTATCTCTCTTTTTCTCTCTCTCTCTTCGTCGCTTTTTCTCGTCGTCTCTCTATCTTCTTCTCTCGGTCTTCGTCTCTCTCTCTCTCTCTCTCTGTCTCTCTCTCTCTCTCTCTTCGTCTCTCTCTTCGACTCTCTCTCTCTTTGTCTCTCCCTCTTCGGCTCTCTCTTCGTTTCTCTCTCTTCGTCTCTCTCTTTTTCTTCGTCTCTTTCTCTTTGCCTCTCTCATTTTTCGTCTCTCTTTCTCTTCGTCTCTCTCTCTCTTTCACTCTCTCTCTTCGTCTCTCTTTCTCTTCGCCTCTCTCTCTCTCTCTCTCTCTTCGTCTTTCTTTCTCTTCGTCTCTCTCTTTTTCTTCTCTCTCTCTCTCTCTTCGTATCTCTTTTTCTTAGTCTCTCTCTCTCTCTTTTCGTCTCTCTTTTTCGTCATCTCTCTCTCCCTTCGTCTCTCTCTTCGCCCTCCCTCTCTCCGTCTTTGTCTCTCTTCATCTATCACTTCGTCTTTCTCACTTCGTATCTCTCTTCTTCTTTCTCTTCGTCGCTTTTTCTCGTCGTCTCTCTGTCTTCGTCTCTCTGTCTTCGCCTCTCTCTCTCTCTCTTCGCCTCTCTCTCTCTCTCTCTCTCTCTCTTCGTCTCTCTCATGTCTGTCTCTCCCTCTCTCTCAGACCCATATATCCTCATGAATACATAGTGATGAGCCATGCGATTTGGCTCTGTCGTATAACAAGTACAACTATAGCAATAATCTAATCAATCTCCTCACGATTACAGTTCCGTGGCTGAGATACTGGAGTAATACCCGTGGATGTGAGTTGTTATTTGAGTTAGCGCACACTGTAAATGTCTGTCACAAATATAGTAACCACTCAGCCACCCAATCAACCAACCAGCCGCTCAAAAACATCAGCCTGCCACCCAAACAAAAGAAAAACAACAACAACAAACTCTAAATGTATTTCTCGTGTTGTTTCAGTGGCCTATATTATTTCTCAGCCATTGATATTTTAGCAGATAGTGTGTCTGTTTTTTTTTCGGCTTTTAATTTCAATTAGAAATATGTAAATAATGGCATAGCTCTTGCCGCCTGAGAAACAAGGCTGATCGTGTGTCAACCTTTTCGTCGCTTTTTTTTTCTGTTCTTTCAGATGGCAAAGTTGAGTGGAGTTTAGTTGAGCTAAGAACTGACATAACACTGCACTCGGGACATTCCCACACGCGCTCCGTCCCCTCGTTCAACAGTCAGCGAAGTGTCATACTACTAATCGTTCCCATCGCTATGTGATTGAAAGTTCTCCTGGTCATCTCTCTCAGTTTTGAGATTCTACCAGAACCCCTGCCAATCCCTCGCAATCCCAACCTTGTCACAAACTGGTTCTAAATCTGTTCCCCCGCCTTGTCCACCTGCCCCCACAGGCGCGCGACCCCCTCTCCCTTGTCCATAGGTAATCTACCACCAAGAGATGCATTCCCTGTCAGCCTGTCAGCCAGTTCATTCCCCCCGCACCCCCGCATGGTCAGGGCAAAAAATTCATACAATTCTCACAATCTGGGACCTATGAAGTGAGGTGAACCATTCCACACTGAACATTCCTTTTTCTACCTTACTAAGCATATCCTTGAGACCGTGATGAATACAAAGTGTGTTGCAGTAGTTTCCTCTAGTCAACGGAATCCCGCTGTGACTGCTTCCACCTCCATTCTCATGCTGGAGGTCGTACACGAAACATTCCTTTCAGATGGCAAAAAGACGGCGTATTTCTTTCCCATGCTGTTTTGGCATATCCGAAATATTATAGGCTATTTATGCCTGGCTATGATGTATAGATATGTATTTATCACACGGTCTGCTTTACCACCTGTCATAAGCCGACTGAGGTGTGGCCAGACAAGAACACTATGCTGGAAGCCAAATAAAAATTAATAAACCAACACAGAAATGGTGTCGTTAGCCGCTATACGCCGCCGGATTTACCGAGGAGGGGATCCGAGCACTTATGGACTGAATGGTTCGATGTTCAATGAGGGAGATCTGTCCACCAACTAACTAACAACCCGATAGGAAGTCATTATGGCCGAATGGATCTGATCCGATCCGATATTCTGGAAATATAAAAACCTGTCTAGCTCGTTCAACTAGCTTTATCAGTCCTTGTTGTAATTGTGGTGGTTCATGGTGCGGGTTTAGTGTCTTTGTTTTTAATCTGTGTCAGTTTCAGCTGACTTGTCGATGCAGTAGAGGTTATGCCTGTGATGTCAGCTGGGGTTTTGGCTTGTGGGGTGTACTTTGTGTCCATTTCTTCTCGCTTTTCGTTTGTCAGTGATGGCTCCTACCTCGTCTGTTTTGAGTGGGTATAATCCTTAGATGGTCTCACCCTTTGCTTTAGTTGCTGTGTTCCCTACTTTGACCATGTTCTGTGCAAGAGCATCGTTATGAGTTGTGAATACAAACAGTTTGACATGTGTAGCTCCTGCGAAGAGACAAAACATACTAAACACGGTGTGATATAATTTTCACCGTCCTCCCAGATTTTCCGAGATTTGTATCATAAAGATACAGATGGATCACCATTCATGAAGGTATTCAGTCAGCACTAATTATAGAAGTGTCAACATATGTGGAACAAGTCTGGCGTTTCAAAAAAGAAAGGCCATTGGTTGGATTAGCCCGAGGTACCGGCGAAAATCCCCGGCAAGACTTGGTGGTTGCAAGCTAGCTCATTCTGCGCCAGGCTCTAGGGAGAGACACTGGGTTTTCAGTTGGGTGGTGTAGGTGTCCGGTATTCTGGGGGTTATCCAGGTAAGCTCTGCCATATAATTGTTCAACAACGATCCTTGAAGAGAATTTAACACGGTGTTTGTATGTATAATGGTGTGATTGTGATATTTATGCTTCACAAAGATGATCAAAACAAATGCTCTTTTGCGGGAAAGAAATTCTGCAAGGTACCATGCTTTTGCCATCACGGAGTCTGCCATGCTAAGGCCCTTCTGCTAGAAATGCAATGTGTATATGCTATAGAATGCTATCACATTCTAAATGCATAAGATAAACACTCTTCTCTGTGCAATTGCAATGTTCGCTATAAATGCACATTCTACGCATTATTGCTTCTGCAGAGAAAATTTTACTAAGAGTCTATCTCTTTAAACCCCTGTGACCAGATTCACATCTTTCTGAATATATAATATGTGATTCTTCTGTTCACATCTGTTATGAACAATCTCTGAGAATTTAAAAAAGAATTCCACGTTCTTTTCATGAGAATTATTGCTCATTGATAGAGAAAGATAGATGCACCATATACCCGAATGTTTGCAGGACCTTGCACTCAACGTCAGCATCTAACCTAAGAGGAATGAAGACCGGTCTTGCATTACCCACGTGGGATGATAAGGTGATGTATGAGGACTTTGTCTCAACATGCTGACTTTGACTTCTTATGCTATTGTCTCAACATGCCTTTGTCTCAACATGCCGTTGTCTCAACATGCTTTTGTCTCAAACATGACGACTTTGTCTCAACATGACTGTGCCTCACCATGATGACTTTGTGTCAACATGCCTTAGTCACAACCTGATGACTTTGTCACAACAGAACAACTTGGTCTCATCCTGATGACCTTAACGTATCTTACTGTCCTTGTCACATCATGAGGTTTATCTCATCATGACTTTACAGCATCAACGGAGAACACATGTTGTTCCCTAAGCATATTCTGGTCACACTCCATCAGATATTGGAAGGAATTCCATCTAGGGAGAAGAGGGTTTAGTGATCTCACCTTTGAGTCGAACCACGCTCCTCCCTTCTCCTATTTTGTCCCCCCCCCCCCTTTACATGTTTATTTTATGATGACATATGATTTTTGTCAAACACATAAGCGTTTGGAATTTTGTTTGTACCATTTTAGATGGCTGGTGTGGTTTCAGCATACTAATATGAACTACTGTTCATTTGATCTTACCAACATGATTCTTTGTGGTACGGAATTACTTTGCTGAATGATGTAGAGAAATTCTGACCTATGTTCATGAACTACGGTATGGTCTTCACTATTTCATTGTCTACAATGACTTGAGGAGTTGCCTTCTTGATTCTATGAAGAGTATATGCTCCTTATTTTCGAATGATAACCAATCTCAAATTCACCCAGTATTCTAGTAACTACCAGACATCCATCACCATCCCATTCACTACAAGATTGTCACTGTGGAGCATTGTCTTAACGCAGGTGAAACCAGTGTTTTGGATACTTTCTTAAGAACCTTACCATGCCTTGCTCATTATTGGATATGTAAATTTGAGTAGAACCAGAACCCAGTGGACAAACTTTAATTTATGTTTTGCAGAAATGAAGCCATTCTTAGTACTAATGAGAGAAGTTATGCTTGCTTGCTTGCTTGTGTTCGTTGGCTTGAGCTCCAACGCGAAGTCCTGTATGTCGGATGAAGGCATCCTGGTGTCCAACATCAGTGTGATGTCATACAGGACCTGAGGTTTGCGTGAGTATCCGTTGTCCCATGTCTGGCTTATTGGTGTGCAGACTGGTGGTTCCTCGCCGTACAGGCAGACACACTCCGACTTCGGAGGAATCGGCGACACTATTGACTTCAGCCAGGATCCCGAAGGGACCTGTTGCCCAGGACGCTCGACGAGGACGCGTCAATGGTCTTGGCCAGTATATAACCCGGCCCTGGTGCCTTGGAAACACCTCTGCGTCCCAGAGAAGTTATTATGTTGCACTACAATTTTAGTGAAAGCTAAGAGAGAGTGATTGCTCTGTTATTCACGGACAGTTTTATCAAAAGTTTATCTGACTATATTACTTTTGTGATTTATGTGAATCAGTTGTTCTTACATCATGTGGTGTTACATGTTGTGCAGATATCGATCACAGATTGTCCCTTACCCCATCATGTGATTCCATAATATATGTGTTGTTGAAATCAAGACTTGGGTTGATTTATTATTGGACGTTTTGTTCAAATAGTTGTTTATTACAGTATATATATATATATATATATATATATATATATATATATATATATATATATATATATATATATATATATATATATATATATATATTTATATACACATCATACTGTTATGGATTGCTGTGAGGGCGGATAATATCACACAGACCAATTTCCATTATTGAGGGGGGCAGTCTTCTCTTTGGTCAGTGGTAAACTTCCGTGGTCTCCACGCCTTCAAAGGGAATTTATTTTCATAGAATTCGTACAGGAAACTTGCATTATCTGTAGTTGTCCTCCCGGAGGGGGGGGGGGGTGGTAAACGAGCCATTTCCAGGCTTCCTAGTGAGGGCTAAAGAGGATGTTATCCCATCTCAACCGGGATACCCCTAGTTATATCGTTGCCTTAAATTTTCTTCACCTCACACACGGGTACAGCGTACATACCTTGCAACGTAGTTCCGGCGATGGGGCTTAGAGGTGTACAAGTGATATTTACTTACTCAGCTTTCTAATACAATGTGTTATCTTGTCATACGAAGAAACCATAACATGTATAACTCGTCTCCCTCAACAACAAAAAAAACACGTAATAAGTAGGTGTTGTCACAGCTCTATATTGCATATGTTGACAACAATTCATAGAAGACAAAAGGAAAACTGTGGAGGGAACAGATCGAAAGAAATGGTTGTGTAAGAAGTTAGAATATAGCCGGTGATAAGGACGGAGTGTGAGAGTGAGCGTTAGATTTGAAAATATTAGGTTGCGGTTAGGGAGTTGGCATTGAAAAGCGTTATGTTCTCGGGAGGCAGCGCTCTGTGTTAACTGAGATTTGCATTACGTCAGAAGATTATGGAGTAGGTGTACGTTTGTGTGAATGCGTATCGACTATTGAGGGAACAGTTTGGATGACGATGGTGCAAATGGTGAGAGAGCGAGAGCGGTCTAAGTCAGAAGAGGGTTGTTTGGGAGCACTGGTTTTACTGTTAATAATGAGTATTTTATACAGTGATATTGTCGTTCCATTGTTGGGGATAGCAATATTGTTTATGTCCGACACTCGTTCCTTATGTTATATTGGTTGGTGCTAACACGTAGGTTTAGGACAGGTGTCATAAACAAGCCCGTATGTCCTCATTCATACATAGAGTGATGAGCATTGAGGTCTGGCTTCGTTGTATAACAAGTACAATTCCTCTCTCTCTCTCTCTCTCTCTCTCTCTCTCTCTCTCTCTCTCTCTCTCTCTCTCTCTCTCTCTCTCACACACACACACACACACACACACACACACACACACACACACCCTCACGCCCATATGTCCTCAAGACAACTTATCACAAATATCAAAAAGAGTCAGTCATCGTTTTATTTTGGCCACATTATGATAAGACAGAAACTGGAACATATTGTGACAACCGGAAAGATTTGAGGAACGAGAAATCGAGGAAGACTGCGTGAGAAGATTATTGACAGTCTGGTGTCATGGCACGGAAGGGAATCAACACACGAATGGATCCATGGCATCGGAGATGGCAATTTATGGAGAGGCATCTACGTCTGCGGGCAAGGCACTGGATGATTATGAATATATAGTGGTTCTCCACGTGGTAATAAATAGTGGTTCTCCGTGTTGTAATAAATAGCGATAATAAACAGCGGTTCTCCGTATAATAATAAATAGTGGTTCTCTGTATGCTATAAATAATAGTTCTCCTTGTGGTAATAAATGACTGTAATAAATTGTTGTTCTCAGTGTGATAATAACTGCATGTTCATGTTAATGACAGCTTTCTTCATGAGTTCATGTGAAAAACGGTGTGCTTTTTCTGTAGTTTTCGCTGGCACAGGAACGGAGCGATTACTGGACAAACCGTCGCTCAGAAGTTGGAACCGTACGACTACCGACTACCCAAACGATTATCATGGGAAACTCTATATTACTTTATGAACATATGTAGCATATTTGGTTGTTTTCCGAGTGTAATGTCGAGGTTTAAATCACGGCACGTGAACTACCATCTGAATGGAAGCATTGATGTCTGCGGTCTGTGAGATATGTAGAAACAACGTTTTCATTTTTTTTTATTGCATTCTTTTCATTGTCCATTCTCATTTCATCATTAACATCTCATCTTGTTCGTCGTGTACCTTGCGGTGTCGACATGAGGAATAAACAACGGGAGAATGCCCGTGTATGGGCTTTCTACATCGAGACTCTTCCATCTGAAATTCTCTTCTTCTGCCTCTTCGTCTGATTCCATTTGGTCTGTACCTCATTGCATGTTGTGGTATACTGTTAGTTGACAGCCTAGTTTTATGACCGAAACATTCAACTTGCTGTTTTCTAATTATTTCTAGCGCTGCTAAAACCCGCACTTTACTTCTGATTTCTCCATCATTTCTGATTTTTTTCTCTTCTTTTCAATTCTCATTCTGTTGTTAAGCCTTTACTGCGCTAATCTGCTCTGTGTTGTTGCCTCAATTATGCCATGTAGTCAAGACATCTATATGTTTACCTCTCTCCTTCCTTTTTTGCCCTCAATCTTGCCAGTTGTCATTAAGTGCTACATACAGAGTTACTGTCTACGTTTAATTTCTCTAATAAATTTCCGGTTTTCATTTGCTTCTTATTGGACTTGGTAATTGTTTTTTTTTTTTTTTTTTGGTATGTCCATGGTATTCTTTGCATTTTCCTGAGAAACCACGATTCCACTGTTGATGCTGAGCAGGGAGTATCTGCAGTCTACCTTATTCCAGACGTACTGGTCACCCTTTCCTATGGAGAAAACAAGGCAAGGCCGAGAGAAGGATCATGCTACATGCGCAACACATGGTCTTTGAATCAAAGCCCAGGCATTGTGCGATGGAATTCTAGCTTTAGTTCCAATCCACATACTTTCGTCTGTAAAGACAGCAAGGTACCACTGACTAGATGCCTTTTACCTTGTTTTTTCATCGCCAAGTTTCACGTCCATACAAAGGTACATGTACTGACATTCTACAAAATCAAAACATATTCAACAAATGACCGATAGTTATACAAACTCCACCGAAGAGCAAGCATGACAGAAGGTTTCTGATCGTCAGATGGTGAGGCTCCTTTTCGCGAATGTTTCGACCTTTTAACTTCATTACATTCTCTGAGGGAGGGGCCACACCCTAATTGGGTCATCCCATAAACAGTATCTTGTCTCGGAAACTTAAACATGGTGGCCATATTAAATGTCACAGTGGCTTGGATAGAACAGTGATGGTTCCTAAAAGACGAAAAGTGTATCATAAAACACTAACAGATAGTTAGTTGCGGTTCCAATTTCATGGTATGGGGTCGCCACATTATGCTCCGTTCCTGTGCCAGTAAATATTCCAAAAAATGCTCATAACTGCCACATGTAAAACCAACAGTCCGCACAGGTATACTATGCATAATGCCACTGAGAGAATGCCGACACAAAAGTTTGCCACGAAAAATACAGTTCATTGTCGTTGGAAGCGGCAGTTACTAGAAAACCAGCAGCCACAAATTACTGCATAAGGCAACACAGTTAGATCAGTGACCGGTCGGCTGCCATTTTTCTGAACAAACAATTCATGTACAAACAACCGTTGATAGAGGTAAAAGCACTTCACATGAAATTCACATCTCACAGTGTCGCACTCACTGAGTAGCAGGGCGACGGAACCATCGCATCATGAAATGGGTTAATTCACGAATTAATAGATCATGTAACACATTACACTGCCATATGTTTGTGAAACATGGAATGTTTACCTGTGACACGCTAAGAAATTAAACCACATCCGCACAGTCTGCTTTAGGTAGCTACTGTAGATAAAATGGCCAGGCAAGCTCCCAGACACTGTAGTCTTAGAAAAAGCGTCCTTGCCAAATATCCATACTATACTAATGAAGAATCCGTTTAGCTGGGCTGGTCACCTGACTCGCATGCCTGGTTACGGGCTCTCTAAACGAATATTCTACGGTGAGTTGCGTTGTGGTAAACGCTCCCAATGTGGCCAGAGGAAACTCTTCAAAGATACTCAGAAGATATCGCTCAAAGTTTTTGGAATTTATCACGGCACTTGGGAGACTGCTGCCAAAGACCGGAATTCATGGCGTACATCACTACGCAAGGGTATAGTCACGTGTGAAGCAAACAGGACTGCAAGAAATGTCGGGGGAAGATAAACTGGACACATACACGCACACAAAATCCAGAGGAGGAGATCCTCCTCCTGGAACATCAAGCATTCTTTGTCCACGTTGTCAAAGAACATTTCTTATAACTCACGGCTCAAAACTGTCAAATCCACTGAATGAAGTAAATGATCATCATCATTTTGGTGAGTTACATGGAAAGCCTCACCTTTGCTTATGTCAACGGAAGAATTATTAACATAATTAGAAATGTTGAAAACATTAAATACAATTTAGTATGCGTAAAATGTTTCTGACTATTATTGAGAGGTAGCCTAATTACGACCCATCATGAATCTAACAGTAGCAGAGACAGCGTCAGAGGTTAGCCAATCATAGATAAGAGCAGGTGATCACGTGAGAGGACGCCTTATGCAGGAAATTTCATGCCGAATTGCTGCCCATTACTCACGAAGCTTTCAGAGCGGACTGACCTGGGCTAGATTTAGGCTTGTGCCAATCCAATAACATCTAACAAACAAACACACAAACAAACAAAAAATAAAGAAAAGTAATTGCCCAGGTCGTTTAAAAAGGAAAACACAGGATTCAGTCGGGTAAGTCCTCGATATATATATATATATATATATATATATATATATATATATATATATATATATATATATATATATATATATATATATATATATGTGTGTGTGTGTGTGTGTGTGTGTGTGTGTTTACATTTAATTTATTTATAATGTATTTCTCTATACGATTATGTCAAGCCCACGCTTGCTAGTACAGTTTAAGATATTATGATGTAGGATATAATTATTTCTCCACGAAGTGGATTAAATTTGTTTATACGACTAGCTCAAGCATGCGTGCTGGTAGCATATGGTGATAATCTATTGTATGATAGGATTATCTGCCCACAGGTGAAATTAATTAAATTTATCAATGCCATTACTTCAAGCCATGCTTGAAAGCAACGATCAGTTACATTAATAAGTATGGTAGATTGAGCGTTAGATTTAATCTAGATTTGAACAAACGATTCATTTACATATACTTTCGTGAAGAGTCACGAGAAGAGAAGTACAGCAGTTTTTTTTAAATTATAATTCTTTGATTTTAGCGAATTCCTGATCGCCAGAATTTCATGTGAGTTTATTCTTCGGATCGTAGTGATCGACACGATTTCAGTCATAGTATGAGTTCAAGAGTGTCAGTTCGCGACATGAATGAAATCGGTTCGCATTGCCTGTCGGAACTATTCATATTGATTAGCATAAATCAAATTGTTTCTCATTCTTGATCTAGTTCAATTTCACTTCTATGAATTATAAGCTTTTGATTTCTTGGCAGGATCGGTATCCAGCCCTTTTCCCTTTAATTATATTATTTAAATATAATACATAGGTGTCACAGTCCTAGATCTCTAGGGGATTGAAACTCGGGCTCATACAGGCAACAAACTCCGTTCAGATACAATCGAGCATCATTTATTTACATTTATATTACAGTACGCTGGCGACGTGAGTTTTCACAAGCCAGCAATTAGCAAGTTGCGTATCACAAGAGTTTACAATGAACATGATTATCACAACAACTCTAGCAGCTATCTAACATATGTATAAGACCCCTAAAACACTTGGGTCTGAAACTATCAAGTCCCCTTAAGGTAAGCCCTGTTGCTTCCTCGATGTCCAGTCCGTGTCTGTCCTTCCACACGTGTCGCAATCCGACACGGGTGGTAACTCTCTCTGAGTTTCTCGTGGACCCCGCATTCGGCGGGCCCCATCAGTGTCCACGTGGCTGTGGACACACTGACCGTTCCTTCGAGAAGGCTCTAGATTATTCGAGCCCTCGAGTGACTCGGTTCTTTCCCTTTAGCTGGATTTATATCCCTTCGCCAGTGTCTCGTTCTTTTAGGTTGGTACCGCCCTTAGGTAATTATATTATTTAAATATAATACATAGGTAAGAAAACTCAGAGAACATACTTATTGTGCCTCATATAGCTTATAGTCTAAATATGAGGAGTCACACTGATGCAGACTATAGACAAAGTTAGTGCTTAGCGAGGGAATGTCTCTCCACCAGCCGCTTACGCAATGTCTTCATGTATTTTCAGCGTTTTTAGGCACCCAGAGGCCAGCACCTTTACTACATCGTTAATACAACGTTAACTCACCACCTGAAACAGGCTAACCCTTGCTCCAGACAGGTGAACTTACAACACTGAGTGATTCGAGAGTGCCTGCATCACAGATTACGTAAAGTTAAAAGATTCCCTGCAATACCCACCGACGCAATTTGGTCTAAATTAGTGCCAAGGATTAAATGACTAAAACTATTATGGACAAGAAAGTGTTTTCAGCCTCTTATGGGCTTAATATCAATATCAACACTAGTTGTGGACGCCAGTTGAGGAGGAGATTAATGAAATAAAATTATTATCTTTATTCTAGTTTTTCACAAAGTATTTAACTTTGAATTTTTTTTCCTCCAAAACTATAGATTATTAGACTGTTTAAAAGCATTAATGAGAGAAAGTTGTTCATATATCCGTGTCTCTGTGCTCCTGTGGTATCACAAAGCACTCGGGGTTCGAAACCTTTACAGAAATTGTGGCCGGGATAACTTGACCAGCTGTCTAGATTCTTTTTACACAGCGTCCCGTCTTACCTTCCAATCCTGCACCACTGTAAGGATAGTTGATTTTCTTTAGGAACCGGTATTTATACCTACTTAGTATATAACGAGCCAATTTCATTGGTTGTCCCATAGGGTCAGTCTAAGTATCTTCTTTATTACACGTAGATCTCTCTCTCTCTCTCTCTCTCTCTCTCTCTCTCTCTCTCTCTCTCTCTCTCTCTCTCTCTCTCTCTCTCTCTCTCTCTCGATCTTTCTCTCTCTCTCTCCTCTCTCTCCATCTCTCTCTCTCTCTCTCTCTCTCTCTCTCCATCTCTCTCTCTCTCTCTCTTTCTATTCGAAGACATGCTACAATCATACTTGATGGACAAACACCACAAAGTGTTGGGCCGGCATTAACTTTGTGATAACCGGAAAAAGTCAAGACTGTTTGAGGCAACGGTCAAAAGCGGGAGATATGTTGCATCGCTACACAAACTGGAAGATGATCAAAGATCGAACACATAAAATGGATGATTGCATGGCAAATGATGATGATGATGATGATGATGATGATGATGATGATGATGATGATGATGATGATGATGATGATGATGATGATGATGACACTATTTCCAAACAAAACCACTAACTTGTACATATACTTTTCAGTTCATCTCAACCCCAATTATTCAATTGTCATTACATGTATTTGGGAAGAGCTAATTCATCAGAGCCTAGGCTTAAGGGAGCTACACGCTGTGCTATTTATTTTTGTTCCAGAATTATTTAGGCTGACACAATTACCCTCTTTAATTCCCATCTAATTTTCTATAGACATTTCTTTGAAAACAGACATTTCCGTGGGGAATTTACGTTTTATTTCTTCTGCCCATGGGCAATTTGGGACAGTATTTACATTATTCATTGTAGCTAGTTCAGGGATTCTAAAACTGCTGTCTACTGAAACATCGTTCAAAGGAACTCATACAATACAAATATAAGTTTTATGGTCAAAGATTTGTTGATACATATGCAACATATCAACTATCGCCAATATTGACATATCAAAATACACCCATGTCCTCAAAACGACGCATAATAAATAGCATATTAACACTAACCCTATGCTACCAGTGTCAAACTTGGACATTATCCACATCACACTTATGCAAAGTCAACACCCGTGAGATGAGATGTTTGAGAATGCCAAACTGAATATCCGAAACGGAGAGAGAAATGATGTTATCAGACAGACAGTGGGGTCAACACACTGTGTCACATTACATTGAAAGGCTGAAGAGATTGAATGATTCTGCCATTAATGCAACAACATCAACTCCAGCACTGGCGCTACAGCACAGAATTTTGGAAACGAGGGCAAGAGGACGCCTGAGAAGAAAATGGACTGAGTACATCAGAGACATTGTACAATCACATGCCATGACAATATTTAGTGTCACTGATCAGGCACTGGAACACACGCTATTCCTCTGTGTTGAGTTATAACATACTTACATCCCAAATCGCCTCTGTGATGATAAGAAATTTCAATGCTGTTGTTGGATACTCCGCTGGTTTCTGAGCTTTGAGAGGGGTATGAGAGATCTGAGCACAGTCCCTAAGGGGGTGATTGATACCTTGGAGGTGATTGATACCTTGGGACCTGAAAGACAATTCCCCACACTAACTTTACGGCGATTCATCCAATCCATGTTTAGTACACAGCCAACCCGGGACGTCAATGCATGATTCTTAAAAGCCAAGGCACTTAGTCTCCCATAACCAACCAACCAACCAACCAACCAACCAATCAGCCAGCCAACTAACTAATCAACCAACCAGCCAACAAATAAACAAACCAGCCAATCAACCAACCAAGTAGCCAACCAACCAACCAATCGTCAAATCAAAAAACCAACCAATCAAACAACCAACTATCCAACACACCAACAAACCAACTAACAAACCAACCAACTAACCAACTAACCAACCAACCAACCAACCAACCACCCAACCAATTAACCAACACACCAACCAACCAACCAACCAACTAACCAACAAAGCAACCAACCAACTAACCAACCAACTAACCAACCAACCAACTAACCAACCAAACGACCAGCCTACCAATCAATCAATCAATCAATCAATCTGTCTATCAAACAACCAACTAAACAACCAAACGATCAACCGACCAATCAATCAATTAATCTGTCTATCAAACAACAAATGAACCTACCAAACGACCAGGCGACTAATCAATCAACAGACCGAAAAACCAACCGCCAAGAAACAAAGCAGCCACCCGACGACGGACCAACCCTTTGACACATTTTCCGACCAACCAATCAACCAAACAGGAGACCAACCAACCCACGAACCAATCAACTATCCGACCAACTAAATAATCAGCCAACCAAACAACCGACTAACCAATCATCAGACCAAAAGCCAATCAAGCCACCAACTAGTCAATTAACAAACCAGTCAAAATAAACCATTCAACGAAAGAGCCAAACATTCACAACAACCATGTAAATAGTGCCAACTCAGCAGTACTATAAGACTATCTCCGTGCGATATGTTGTTTGTCCTTCAAGAATGATGATGATGACCATTCATTTCATCCACGTTTGAAGCCGTGAGTTTTAAGATGGCTGGTAAGGCTTATCTTGACTCATAATGTTCTTTGTCAATGTGGGAAAAGAATGCTTGACTTTCCTAGAGGAGGAGCTCCTGCAGTGTGTGTGTGTGTGTGTGTGTGTGTGTGTGTGTGTGTGTGTGTGTGTGTGTGTGTGTGTGTGTTTTTGTGTGTGTGTGTGTGTGTGTGTGTGTGTGTGTGTGTGTGTGTGTGTGTGTTGTCCAGCCTTCTTTTCACAGCTCTTGCACTCCTTTGTGCTTCACAAGTGAGTGCACTATTGCGTAATGATGTACGCCACGAATTTCGGTCTTTGGCAGCAGTCTCCCACGTGTCGTAATGAATTTCACAAGCTTTCAGTGATATCTTCGGATCTCATGCTATATAATTGATGTGTAAGTCTAGCTCTGTTAGTAGGTAAATGATTTATTTAAACTCCTTAACTGATCGAGAGCCATGGAATGATTAAGCATCTTAAGCGGCATCATGGATTTATATATCGCCGAAATGTTGTCATAGCATTTAAAACAACATGTCTACTATCATATTAACAACATTTAAGTCGTAACTGATTAACTGTCATAGAAGGATTCATGGTTTTAAGCGACTTCCAGTATCTGCCATGGGTTTATACATCGCCGAAATAGTGTCATTGCTTTTAATACAACATGCCTGCTACCAACTTTCAAGTCATAATTGTGACACACCCGTATTTCAAAATTTCCGCCATCTATTTTAGTTTGGTCCAATTCTACTTTTTGTTTGGTCCAGGACAACTTTTTTGTTTGGTCCAGTCCTGCTTTTATTTGGTCCTGTCCTTTTTTTGTTTGGTCCAGTCCTACTTTTTGTTTGGTCCGGTCCTATTTTTGTTTGGTCCAGTCCTATTTTTGTTTGGTCCAGTCCTGCTGTTTGCTTAATCCAGTCCTACTTTTTGTTTGGTCCGGTCCTATTTTTGTTTGGTCCAGTCCTATTTTTGTTTGGTCCGGTCCTATTTTTGTTTGGTCCAGTCCTATTTTTGTTTGGTCCAGTCCTGCTGTTTGCTTAATCCAGTCCTACTTTTTGTTTGGTCCGGTCCTATTTTTGTTTGGTCCAGTCCTATTTTTGTTTGGTCCAGTCCTGCTGTTTGCTTAATCCAGTCCTATTTTTGTTTGGTCCAGTCCTATTTTTGTTTGGTCCAGTCCTGCTGTTTGCTTAATCCAGTCCTACTTTTTGTTTGGTCCGGTCCTATTTTTGTTTGGTCCAGTCCTATTTTTGTTTGGTCCGGTCCTATTTTTGTTTGGTCCAGTCCTGCTGTTTGCTTAATCCAGTCCTACTTTTTGTTTGGTCCGGTCCTATTTTTGTTTGGTCCAGTCCTATTTTTGTTTGGTCCAGTCCTATTTTTGTTTGGTCCGGTCCTATTTTTGTTTGGTCCAGTCCTGCTGTTTGCTTAATCCAGTCCTATTTTTGTTTGGTCCAGTCCTATTTTTGTTTGGTCCAGTCCTGCTGTTTGCTTAATCCAGTCCTACTTTTTGTTTGGTCCGGTCCTATTTTTGTTTGGTCCAGTCCTATTTTTGTTTGGTCCGGTCCTATTTTTGTTTGGTCCAGTCCTGCTGTTTGCTTAATCCAGTCCTACTTTTTGTTTGGTCCGGTCCTATTTTTGTTTGGTCCAGTCCTATTTTTGTTTGGTCCAGTCCTATTTTTGTTTGGTCCGGTCCTATTTTTGTTTGGTCCAGTCCTGCTGTTTGCTTAATCCAGTCCTACTTTTTGTTTGGTCCGGTCCTATTTTTGTTTGGTCCAGTCCTATTTTTGTTTGGTCCGGTCCTATTTTTGTTTGGTCCAGTCCTATTTTTGTTTGGTCCAGTCCTGCTGTTTGCTTAATCCAGTCCTACTTTTTGTTTGGTCCAGTCCTACTTTTTGTTTGGTCCAGTCCTGCTGTTTGCTTAATCCAGCCCCAAGTTTTGTTTGGCCATGTACTACTTTTTTTTGTTTGGTCCAGTATTACATTTTGTTTCGCCCAGTACTGCATTATGTTTGGTCCAGTACTGCATTATGTTTGGTACAGTACTACCTTTTGGTTGGTCCAGTCCTGCTTTTAGTTTGGTCCACTCCTGCTTTTTTATTGGTCCAGTCCTACTATTTGTTTGGTCCAGTCCTGCTTTTTGTTTAGGCCAGTCCTGTTTGTTTGTTTGTTTTTTGGGGAGGGTGGGGGGGGGGGGGGGGGGCTGGGGGGGGGGGTGTCCAGTTCTACCTTTGGTTGGTCTAGTCCTACTCTTTCTTTAGTCCAGTCCAACTCTTTGTGTGGTCCAGTCTACTTTTTGTTTGGTCCAGTCCTACTGTTTCTGTGTCACAGAATCTGTTAAGGTACTATACATAGAAGAAACGTCTAGGAGAACTTTAATCAAATTGCTACCGGAATAATGAGCATGCAAGCTTCGGTGGATTTTTAAAATGATACAGAGCACATCTGGGAATGTCCGGATCACAGTGATGTCGATTTTAAAATTCGGTATTCAGTATCAATGAACGAAACGACGAAAAACAGTACAATAAAATGTTTAATCCTTTGGCCTGTCTGCGAAGCTCCCTCATCGTTCCATGTGATAAATATATTGTGCCGCCTTCAAAATAATCCTGCCTCCTATACCGCCCAGAATATTTCTTGGTACTAATCTCTGGCAATCTGTAATCTACTGCCTATAGTACCTTGCGGTGTAGGACAGGGGGGTCTTGGGCCTGGAATACATCTCTAGCAATGAAAAACCAAATCCCATCGTAACAAACGGACCTGCAGGGAATCAAACCATTACCACAGGGGATGAAGATAAACGTGCTAACCACTACGTTAACCGGCTTTAGCTATATGGTGCTCGCCCCAGATTTGTAAAGACCAATGGAGACTTGAATGATGATGTGATAAATAACACGCCGACCTCCTTTGTTTCTGATTATATTTTCTGGTACGTATTTTAGGCCGGAGGACCTTAGCGTCTGGGAGCATTTGTAAAATAGCCCTACATCAATGTGGATCCGTACGTTGATTACCGGGCTGGAGGGCGCGTTGGCTAGCCACGTCGATACCGAGGCTCCCTCATTAAATATGCTGTACATACACATACACATACATACACACACACACAAACACACGCCTGTGGCTGTTTTCATCGTATGCACTTCTGTCGTGCTCACGTTGATAACTTATTGATCATGGCTTTCATCTCTTCATTTCATATGTTTTCTTTTCTTTTGTTTTTGTTTTGTTCGCTCGCCTCGAACTTAAGTGTACTCCAGACACGTTCTACTACTGCATTGATTTGTGCGAGTGGATTAGCTTTCCACATTAACAGTGGTTAGATTGAGACGGTGACATGGAGGAATATCAGCAGCAATGTTGATCCAGAAAACTAAAGACCGAGATCTGTGGAGAATCATGAACGCAAACGCGATCTGGCATGGCACTTGATGATGATGATGATTGTCGTAAGTCTTCCTTTCTTACTTTAGTGTCGTCCTTGGAGTGAGGGGAATCAACACCACATTTTTATTACCCCAATATTATTGTCCTAGAGAAACCACCAGACTCCGTCTACAAAACTCCGTCAATCTGTCGACACCTCTTTCTTACTCTCACTCACCCCTAGGTCATGCCCCCTCTCATTCTTCCCCAACACAACATACTCAGCAACTCTAGCTCTAACAAATAAATACAAAATAATTTATTGAAGCAAAGAGTATGTGTGTGAGAAGTGTGTGTGTGTAATGTGTAGAATGTGTGTCGAATATTCTAGTGTGTGCAGACTCAGACCAAGCAGCTGAAGAGGCCAGCCCGATCATCCCGGAAAGGATCACACCACATCTTCATTCAGTCCACATTAACATCGCCAAGGTATGTGTCCCTCCTGCTAGATGTAGACTACCACCGGTGGCTGTTTGATCACTCATATATCTAGTCACAGTCTGACGCTGATCCTGCCTGGATCACACACCGTTATTACATGTCCCTATTGTTCTGAGACTCCTACCATCCTTGTCTAGTGAGGACACGAAAATACTGTTCCTTGAAATAAATGTAATTCCTGTCTAAAGTTTCTACTGTTCACAAGACCGCTGTTATAATAACTTCCTAATCAGTTTATACTGTTCTATTCCCATGTGATGTGGAAAAATAGTACCTATTAGTCTTTTCACCTGTCGTATGAAAACATAATACCCACTGGACTTTTCCCATGTGGTGTAAAAAAAAAAACCAATTCTATTGTTCTGTTCACATGTGATGTTTGAAACATTAATCTCACGATTTTTCCTTCTCCAAAATGATGCGGAAAAACCAATCTCTAGTATTCTGCTAACGTGTGACGTTTGCTAAATACTCTCACGATTGTTCCTTGAAACCCTTTTCATCATGGGCCCAGTGCAAAAGTTGCCGAATAACTGCCTGCACTAAGGTCTCCATTCTCAGTGACTTAAGTGACCTAAGGGAACCTGTAAAAGAGAGAACGATAGACTTGGTGAGAGCACCTGTCCCTGACCTCCATTAGATGGGGGTAGGCTGACAGCCTCACTCAGATACATGACAGCGAACCAACTCTGTCATGGGCAGAGGAGCTCTTCACTCCGGTCTGAGGTGGGTTAAGACCAGGACAGAGAAAAATGCAAAGTGTAGACCCCCAGCAGACCTCACTGGAAGATCCCACCATTGGACATTCTCCTCATCCCCAATCTCCCCAAATATCATCCCATTTCACTATTCTCAACTAGCAGAGCTTATCATCACTTCCCTACTCTATTCTCAACTAACAGAGCTAATCATCACTTCACTACTCTATTCTCAACTAACAGAGCTAATTTTACCAAGGCTACTGCTTATATTAATTAGGCTTAAATATATTATCTATAATACCTTATGCCGTCCTGACTCAACCTCTGAATCGAATACACAATTTGCCATAAAAGACACATGTTAAGCAAAACCGAACCCATGCGATTCTATTCAACACGGATCGAGCCAGCTATCACTTCTGCCTATTTCAACTGTCTGAGCTACACTAATGTACCCAAGTCTTGTTTCTGTCAAAGTGCCGAGAGTCTTCTAGTGAAGTTCTTTTGATGTCCCGCAGGTGTCTTGAGGGGCACTAACTATTTCCAGAAATCTTATGTCCCCTTGGTTTAATCAATGCAAGAGTTGTCTTTCTTTGTTCACAACCAAACAAACACATCAGATGGCCCCAGGGGCAGACTATCCATTTCAGAATAAGTTCTTATCTCCCTTGTTTATAATCAATGTCCCCAGTTGTCTTCTCCTGTCCGGACAACCTAACACGCCCGCGTGTTACAATTTCCTGATTGGTGGGGAAACTTTAAAAGGATGGTGTATTGATTCATCTCACCGACCCCCCTAGTACACAACTGCAGCTGTTAATCTGACTTGTTTTTTCTGTACTGGTTAAAAACAATTGTGGCCTTGAAAACATGCCGTGAATCAGACTGTCTGTATTATCATCATCTGGTTAATCCATAGTGATTTCATGACATAGGCCCCCTCTTAAGATAGTAGTCCATCTCACTCTTCTCCACTGTGAGTTCAATCCAGATGATTCATTCCTCTTCTTCAGGAGCTGGGTGTCTTAACAAGAAGTCCGCTCCAACATTTTCCTTCCCCGGGATATACTCCACTGTGAAATTGTAAGGTTGAAGTAACAACGACCACCGCATCAAACGGGCGTTGAGCTTCTGAGAAGTAGCCAGGAACATCAAGGGCTGATGATCCGAATGGACCCGAAACTGAACTCCATACAAGTAGGGCTGGAATTTTTGCACGGCCCATACGAGAGACAAGCACTCTCTCTCGACGGTCGAATAATTCCTCTCAGCCTGGAGAAGTTTCTTGCTGGCGTATGCCACAGGTTTCAAAACTGAAGCATCGTATTTTCCTTCCTGTAACAAAGCTGCCCCAATCCCAATCCCACTCGCATCCTTTCTCAACACAAATGGTTTGGAAAGGTCAGGGAGCTGCAACACAGGTTTGCTCACCAAGGCCTCCTTTAACTGAGTATAGGCAGTCTCACATTCTGGTGTCCAAATGATTTGGTCCGGGAATCCCTTATTCAAGGTTTCCGTCAATGGAGCTCCCATTTCAGTAAAATGTGGGATTAATTTTTGGTAAAACCCACATAACGAGAGAAAGGATCTCACACCCTTCTTCGATTTTGGCCTTGGTGCATTTCTGATTTTTTCTAGGTTCTTTTCCTCTGGGACAATTTGTCCTGGAGTGATGGTGTGACCCAGAAATTCCATAGTCTGGTAACCAATCATGCATTTAGTTGGACGAGCTGTAAGCCCTGCTTCCTTGAGTCTATTAAAAACTCTCTCCAAGGATTGCAAATGGTCATCCAAGCTGTCACTGGAAATCAGAATATCATCCATGAATGATACAATGGAAGGATCCTGTAAAGGATCAAGTAAAGTCCTCATTATGCGCGTAAACACACTAGGTGCATTGCTGAGTCCAAAGGGCATGACCTTGAATTCGTAGTGTCCACTGGGTGTACTGAAGGCCAGCAGTGGTCGAATCTCCGGTTTGACAGGTATCTGATAGTACCCCCGACTCAGATCCACCTTTGAAAAGTACCTAGCCTTATGGAGCCCAGGGAATAACTGCGTTGGATTCGGCAAAGGTTCCACCTGAAATTGTGTATGACTGTTCAGAAGTCGATAGTCTATACACAACCGGTGTTCTCCACTTGGTTTGCGTAACAAATCTACCCCCGCATTGTATGGGGATGTGGAGGGCGCAATCACGTCGTCCTCCAGCAGTTTCTGTATTTCCTCCTCCAGGGCCTTTTCTTTAGAGAATGGCACTGGGTAAACCTTTTGGCGAACAGGTTCTTGAGTGGTCAAAGTCATCTCGAACTCCCCCAACCTCGTTCGTCCTGATTTATCAGTCAGTATCTCCTTATGAGACTTGAGAACCTGGGTAATCTTTTCCCTCTCCTGGGAAGTCAGATCAAGGTTCACTTGCACATCCCTATAGATTTCCTGGTGTACCAAGTTATATTCCCTGCCCTCGTTGGTTCCAACTTCGGTCTCCACTGAAACTGCCATTGCCATGAGGTGAGCTGCTTTGTCTCCGGGTCTCTCCTTGTATTTCCGGAGGAGATTGATATGGAAAATCTTCGACTTTCCCCGGATCCGGATCTGATAGTTGGTTCTGGATATCACCCTTTCCACGGGAAATGGTCCTTGCCAACTTATCTCCAGTTTGTTGTTTCCCGTTGGGAGTAGCAACAAGACTTTGTCTCCCACCTCTAGAGATCTGTCTTTAGACCTACGGTTGTAGTAAGCCGCATGTCTTTTTCTGGCTTTTTTCAAGTTTTGATTTGCCAGAGCCCATCCCTTGTTAAGTTTTTCTTTCAGTTCCTCCACATATTTGTAAGAAGAGATCACTTCTTCTGACGTCCCCTCTTCAGTACAACTCCTCAACATGGCTTCCAGCGGTCCCTTGATTGGACGACCAAACAGCAACGTAGCAGGTGGTAGTCCTGTTGAGCCATGAGGAACTTCCCGATAGGCAAAAAGTGCTGCTGGGATATATTCATCCCACCTATCAGGTTTTTCCTGTGCCAGTTTCCTGAGCATTGTCATCAACGTGCCGTTGAAACGCTCGACTTATCCATTGGCTTGAGGGTGGTAAGGGCTGGTATGGATATGGTTAGAGTGGAACACCCTAAATACCTCCTCCATCAATTTTCCACAAAACTGAGACCCATTGTCCGTCAGTATTTGATCAGGAAAGCCTAATCTTGTAAAGGCCTCCATCAGTGCGTCCGCCACTCTTTTCGAGTCAATTGTGGTCAACGGTTTGGCTTCATCCCACATTGTACAGCAATCCACCATTGTGAGAATATAAATGTTCCTCTTCCTCGTCCTGGGAAGTGGACCCACAATATCGATGGCTACCCTCTCGAAAGGAGAGTTCATGATGGGCATCTCACCCAAGACCACCGGTGCTGTCCAGTGTTTCGGTGCCACCCTCTGGCACTCAGGGCATGACTTCACATACCGACGCACATCAACGGTCATTCCCGGCCGATAGTAATGACAGGAAATTCGCTGCATGGTGGCGGCAATACCCATATGTCCACTAAAGGAGATGGTATGCCCCATATGAAGAATCTGGGACCGGTGAGCTTTCGGGACGACCAACTGACGTATAGGTTGTCTCCCCTTCCTGCTCTCCTGTAGAGTATCCTATTCTTCATGTAGTACTGCCCCTGTCCTGGTGGATCAGCACTTCTCTGCAGCTTTTTGTAGCAAGGACGTAACGTAGTATCCTCACTCTGGGCAGTTCGTAGCTCCCCCGGCATTGGGTTAGTCACAATTGCTTCTGCCTCTTCCGTTCTCGTCTGAGAGCGAGTCTGTATTGCTCCCATATGGATTGGCTCCCTGGGCATTCCCAGAAAGACATACCGGCAACCGAGGGTGACGGGAAAAATGGGATCGGTCAATACAGCGGCCTTGATTGTGCCGGTGACATACCTTGACCGAATCTCCACGTTAGCAATGGGCAACTTCATGGCCACATCACTCTTCTGTGCAAGCTGTATCTCCATGGTCTCACCTGTGAATTGTTCTGGGTGTACCAGATCCGCAGAAATCACGGCCTCCCCGTCCAGTCCTGTGTCGTACAAACACTCCACTTGACGACAGTTAACCTCTACCAATTCCACTACAGGTGGTTTTTCCTGGTCTGGAGTCTCTTCCTCGGCCTCGAGCTGTTCAGTGGGCTCCACCTTAGGTTTCCCGGGGCACACGACGAATTGAGAATCTCCCGACTTTCCCCTGCAGTCAATAGCATTGTGTGTGTTTGACTTGCATTGATTGCACTATTTCCCTGTCCTAAATTTTCTAGTGCCGAACTTGAGTGAGCTCTCCTGGTGGCGAGCTTCCTTGTTGACCTTGGCATTTTCAGTGACAACCTCCTTGGAAGTCACTTGACATGCTGCAAAGTGAGGGCTCTTAGCCTTCGATTTGCAGTCCCTCGTATTGTGAGAGGGTGACTTACAAATTGAACACCATTTCTCCGACCACGGTCGTTTTGGTGTAGAGCTTGAAGTGCTCTTGCTTCCCTCCTTCGTCTTCTCTGAACTATCCTCTGATTTTTGTACATAAGGTTCCCCCTTTTTAGTTCCTGAGTTTTTGGCTTTCTTCCTGTCCTGTTTCTCCTGACTTTTGGTGTTGGTGTAAAAGTTTTCCCCTGCCTCCCCATGTACCTCGACGAACCGTTCTGCTAATATTGTCACGAGGTCAATACGTTCCGCTCCTTGTTCTCCCAGGAATGTCCTGAGAGGTTTCGACATTTCCTTCTTCAGCTGGTCGACCACCATGAGCTCTTCCAGGCTCTCATAGTCATGTGCAAACCCAGCCAAATCCATCCACTTATGGAGATAGGATTTTAGACGCAAACTGTAGGCGGCAAACAACTCCCCCGGTTCTCCTTTCGCTGCTTGAAATTTTTTCCGGTAGGTATGTGACGTAACCTCGAATCGTTTCAGCAGAGCCGTCTTCAATTCGTCATAATTGTTCTCATGTCCTGGTGGCAGGCGGGAATAAACCTCGTAGCCGGTCCCGCGTAATCCCTGGGATAGCTTAAGACACCATTTGTCACGGTCCAGACCCATAGCAACAGACATTGCCTCGAAGCGTTGAAGGTACTGGTCAATCTTCTCCTTGTCCTCCTCGTAGATTGCTAGAGGGAACTTCATAGCATGGTAACCATGTCCACCTGCTGGGGTTGAGCCAGGGAGAGAGGAACCTCCCACTGCTCCCTCAGTTTCCCCATTAGATTGTCTCTTAAGCTCGAGTTCCCGCATCCGGTACTCTTGCTCCCTTTTCTGAGCTTCTTGCTCGGCTTCCCGTTTCTTAGCTGCCTGCTCAGCTTCAATTTCCAGCCTTCTCATGGTTTGCTCCGCTTCCAATTTCTTAGCAGCTTGTTCTAACTCCATCCTTCTCAATTCCAACTCAGCATTTCGATCTTCCCTTTCTGCTTGACGAAACTCCCTCTCCACCTCCTGTACGTAATCTGTTAGTGCAGAACTCGACAAACCCATTTCTTCCCCGTTTGCCCTTAGTTCTGCCGTAGTTAGTTTAGGAGTGGCCATATTTTAGAGAGGTCAGTCAGTAGTTTGGATATTAATTATCTCTAAACAAATATATAGATAATGACTAATTAACAGGTATCTATATATTTAACCACACAGCACAACACAACACAATCAATCAGTGACAAGAGTAGAATTAGGACAACAGACTTATGCAGACGTGTGAAGTGTGAACAGGTAAGATATGTGTCTTAACCTCTATCCACATTCACTCTAGCTGGATTCTGTCTCTAACAATATCTCCGTCCTTTAACTAAAGATCCCGTGTCAAAAGACCCCGTTGTCAGGAGATCCCGCTGTCAACCGATCCCGTCTACAAGAGATCCTGCTGTCAAAAGACCCCGTTTACGAGCCCCCAATAAATGTCGTAAGTCTTCCTTTCTTACTTTAGTGTCGTCTTTGGAGTGAGGGGAATCAACACCACATTTTTATTACCCCAATATTATTGTCCTAGAGAAACCACCAGACTCCGTCTACAAAACTCCGTCAATCTGTCGACACCTCTTTCTTACTCTCACTCACCCCTAGATCATGCCCCCTCTCATTCTTCCCCAACACAACATACTCAACAACTCTATCTCTAACAAATAAATACAAAATAATTTATTAAAGCAAAGAGTATGTGTGTGAGAAGTGTGTGTGTGTGTGTAATGTGTAGAATGTGTGTCGAATATTCTAGTGTGTGCAGACTCAGACCAAGCAGCTGAAGAGCCCAGCCTGATCATCCCGGAAAGGATCACACCACATCTTCATTCAGTCCACATTAACCTCACCAAGGTATGTGTCCCTCCTGCTAGATGTAGACTACCACCGGTGGCTGTTTGATCACTCATATATCTAGTCACAGTCTGACACTGATCCTGCCTAGATCACACACCGTTATTACATGTCCCTATTGTTCTGAGACTCATAACATCCTTGTCTAGTGAGGACACGAAAATACTGTTCCTTGAAATAAGTGTAATTCCTGTCTAAAGTTTCTACTGTTCACAAGACCGCTGTTATAATAACTTCCTAATCAGTTTATACTGATCTATTACTATGTGATGTGGAAAAATAGTACCTATTAGTCTTTTCACCTGTCGTGTGAAAACATAATACCCACTGGACTTTTCCCATGTGGTGTAAAAAAACAACAATTATATTGTTCTGTTCACATGTGATGTTTGAAACATTAATCTCACTATTTTTCCTTCTCCAAAATGATGCGGAAAACCAATCTCTAGTATTCTGCTAACGTGTGACGTTTGCTAAATACTCTCACGATTGTTCCTTGAAACCCCTTTCATCATGGGCCCAGTGCAAAAGTTTATGAATAACTGCCTGCACTAAGGTCTCCATTCACAGTGACTTGAGTGACCTAAGGGAACCTGTAAAAGAGAGAACGATAGACTTGGTGAGAGCACCTGTCCCTGACCTCCATTATATGGGGGTAGGCTGACAGCCTCACTCAGATACATGACAGCGAACCAACTCTGTCATGGGCAGAGGAGCTCTTCACTCCGGTCTGAGGTGGGTTAAGACCAGGACAGAGAAAAATGCAAAGTGTAGACCCCCAGCAGACCTCACTGGAAGATCCCACCATTGGACATTCTCCCCATCCCCAATCTCCCCAAATATCATCCCATTTCACTATTCTCAACTAGCAGAGCTTATCATCACTTCCCTACTCTATTCTCAACTAACAGAGCTAATCATCACTTCACTACTATATAATCAACAAACAGAGCTAATTTTACCAAGGCTACTGCTTATATTAATTAGGCTTAAATATATTATCTATAATACCTTATGCCGTCCTGACTCAACCTCTGAATCGAATACACAATTTGCCACAAAAGACACATGTTAAGCAAACCCGAACACATGCGATTCTATTCAACACGGATCGAGCCAGCTATCACTTCTGCCTACTTCAATTGTCTGAACTACACTAATGTACCCAAGTCTTGTTTCTGTCAAAGTGCCGAGAGTGTTCTAGTGAAGTTCTTTTGATGTCCCGCAGGTGTCTTCAGCGGCACTAACTATTTCCAGAAATCATATGTCCCCTTGGTTTAATCAATGCAAGAGTTGTCTTTCTTTGTTCACAACCAAACAAACACATCAGATGGCCCCAGGGGCAGATTATCCATTTAAGAATAAGTTCTTATCTCCCTTGTTTATAATCAATGTCCCCAGTTGTCTTCTCCTGTCCGGACAACCTAACAAGCCCGTGTGTTACAATTTCCTGACTGGTGGGGGAACTTTCAAAGGACGGTGTATTGATTCATCACACCGACCCCCCTAGTACACAACTGCAGCTGTTAATCTGACTTGTTTTTTCTGTACTGGTTAAAAACAATTGTGGCCTTGAAAACATGCCGTGAATCTGACTGTCTGTATTATCATCATCTGGTTAATCCATAGTGATTTCATGACAATGATAATGATTACCAGGGTCCCTTACCATCAGGCGAACTCACTTTTCAATTTCGATTATACCATTACCCTAACCCCGATCAATCTCAGAAGAGAAATTATATTAGGGTCTTTTCCTGGCTCAGATTAATAATCCTGTGACCGAGTCAGTCACACATAGAATATTAATTTGAAGGTGATTGTTGTCCAAAGAGGGCAAAGACTTAATTACCCAGTGTGACTTCTGAGGTACTTGTAATTTATGTCCCAAGGTCAAGAACAAGAAGCCAACAGTGTAATCCAACTATCTGGTGCAGGAGTTGAACCTGCTGCCTCAGCACCAGCACACCGGATGTTTAATAACGGGCGCTTTTATCCATTCGACAGTTCTTGCCTTCCATTTCATCTGTTAGATTTGATATATTCTTTCCGAGGTGTCATGTCTCTGACAGAAAATGGCGGTACTGTGTCTCCACTCGTCTCTGTTCTATATCATTACAGAGAAGTTACTGATGCCTGTAAGTAAGGACTCTTTGACAAGTCTTAACTGATGGAGTTACGATGTTGCTTAAAGCCACTTATAAATGTGGTTGCAGAGACGAACATTGCGAATTCCTTGGACTGCCAGAGTAACTAACAACGATTGCCTGGAAGTGGCCAATGAAAGTAGAACATTATATACAACTATAAGAAAGAGACAAACAGCTTTCTTTGGTCATGTTATGAGAAGACAGGCTTTGGAGAACATCGTGACAACTGGATAGATCAATGGGAAGAGAGACAGAGGCAGACCACTGGATACAGTGGCATGGAAGAATATCATCAGCAGAGTTGATCCAGAACACCGAAGGCCGAGATCTGTGGAGAGACATGAAAGATTACGCCAGCTGGCATGGCACTTGATGATGATGAAGTGACTGAGTGCCAGGGGATGATAAATCATCTTATTCAAACTTCCCATAACTGTTATGAGCTTATAAATCAAACTATAGCAAATATATAAATACTGTAGTTTCCCCTATAAAACCCCATGTAATTGTATATATATTGCAACCATGTTAACGTTTTAGTCATAACTGTGACACACTCATATTTCCCACTTTCTAACATCGATTTTTGTTTACTTTTGCTATTCAAGAAATATCCTAGTACTTATTGTAGGCTCGATTCACTTGGGTGACTATGTCATTTTAAAAATGTGAATAGAGAAGAGAAGTAAAGGCTGTAGCAGGATATAACACTACATAATAAAAGCAGTGAGGTATGTTTTGCTCACTGGCACAGGAGCGGAGCATAATGGGGCGACCCTTTGCCGTTAGGTTGGAGCCGAGACTAACTAACCAATTACTCCATCGAACACGTTATAGATAATAAACACAGACAATACCTTACAACGAACTCAAATACGGCAAACGCAAGTCACGGAGTAAACATAACATCATCATCATCATCATGTTCTATGCAGATGAGGGCGGGATTATGTGTCGCCATCTCACACGATCATCAGAGTCGTTGATCAGCTCAGTGCTTTTGTCTCGTCCATGTAAAGTGGCCAAGTCATCAATATATTTACTTCTCTGCCTTCCTCTTGTTCTTTTACCCTTCAATCTTGCCAGTTATTACCAAGATCTCTTAATTCATTTCTTCTCATAGCGTGTCCAGATATGTTGACTGTCTTCTCACTTTCTCTAATCAGTTTACAGTTTTTATTTGTTTATTGTAGGACTTGCCTATCGCCCATGATATTCTTTACATTTTCCACGGGAACTATATTTCCACTGACAATAGATGTTTTTCAGTGTACATAGCTTACAAGGAACGCAATTCCATTAAAATGAATTCATAGGCTAGACATAGCAATGTATCATGGCTTGTGATCTTCGTTTGATAGATTTATGTTTGTTGTAAAATATGTAAGTGATCATGTTAATTTATTTTATTTTTATCTAGGTTTAATCTCTTAGATACTGATCATCAGCCAGTAATTCTGTCTGTCTGTCTCTGTGTCTGCATTCATTTCTGAGTGTCTCTCTCTCTGTGTCTGTCTGTAGTATGTCTGTCTATCACTGTGTTCCTGCCTGTTTATATGTCTCTTTCTTTTTGTGTCTGTTTGTACGTCTGTCTCTCTGTCTCTTTCTCTCACTGTTTCTTCTATGCGTCTGTATGTCTGTCTCTTTCTCTCCATGTGTCTGTTTGTTCTGTCTATCTTTCTCTGTCTGTATGCTTGCCTGCACGTCTACCTCTTTCTCTCTCTGTGTATCTATCTGCACGTCTGTCTGTGCAGCTGCCTGTCGGCGCATTATTCTCTTTTTTCCGTTTACCTGTCCATCTACCTACCTATTTATCTGCCTCTTCACTTGTCTATTTAACTGTTTTTGTTCGTGTATCGTTATGTATTGACTTTAGTTCTCAATCAGCTGTCTGTCTGTCTGCCTGTCCGTCTGTCCACCATCCTGTTTCTGTTTAATCATCTACTTACCTATCTATTTTTGTCCATACCTATCTGTTTAACATTTTTATGTATGAATATAGTTATGCCTAAGTATTTTTTTGCTTGTCTGTCTAACTATCTACGAGTGCGTTTCAAATGAAAACATTAAAAGTGTGATAGAAATTAAAATAACCATGTCATTGTCCTGTAACCTGTCAATAAGGACGTCAAGAGGGTTCAGCACGTGACATCACGGTACAGACGATGATGACGTCATACGGACAGTTTAAAGACGATCTCCCAAATTTTGACATGAACTAAAGAGGAGCAGCGTTCTAGATCAGATGTTTGATCGGTGAAGGGTTTAAACCTATAGACATTCGCCAGGGAATGAAGATCCAGTATGGTGATGCATGCCTGTCAATTCAGCAAGTATATGAGCGGATTAAGATGTTTCAAAACTGTTCGGTCCGAAGAAGAGGTACAGCATGTGGTGATGGGTTGCTCACGCGACCGAGATAATTTTATTCTCCAGGAATACAAGCACTTTACCGGCGCTGGAGGACTTGCATTGAGCACAGTGGTAACAACAACGAAAAATGATACTTTTGTTCTATACTTTTTCAGAATATATTCACACACACACGCGCGCGCGCGTGCGCGCGCACGCACGCACGCACACACACACACACACACACAACATTCACGGTTTTAATTTTAAGAGCTCCTAGTATTTAAATGGTTAGGAGTCTGTCCGCCTTACTGCCTCTCTTTCTATTTTAATGTCTGCACAACTGTCTGTTCGTCTAACTCTTCGCTTTTCCAACTGCATGTTTTCAGTTACTGGCTCCAATCCCGTCACACACAAAATCAATATTCATGTGACGCATTATGTGTCGTATTATCTGTGATCTATTCTACAGATATGCACGCAACGAAACTCCAGACGGATGAGAATATAAAACAGAAAAAAACGCAATAAATGCTCCTGGTTGGACATTTTCGTTTCTATAATTCATTAAATTAGATTATACAACTAAGCGCGTACACACAGACAATAAAATCAGCATCATCATCATCAAGTGCCCTGGCAGCTGGCGTAGGCGTCCATGTCTTTCCACGGGTAGCGATGAACTCTGCTGATGATATTAATCCATGATACTGTCTCAATCCATTTATCATCTCCCTGTCTCATAGCATGGTAATATGAATTATTTATGTTCACAACTTTCATTTCTCAGTTATTTCTCTGTGTGAATGTATCATGCACAATAGACAATTGATGTGCGAAAGATGAATGATTTTAAGGGACAAACTGCAATTGCAGTCGCCCACTGTAAGCATGGAGCTGGGCTCATCAAGGTTAATATACGTCCACTAGACCAGATGGAGCCAGAAATTCTCAGGGTCAAGCTCTAAGAGCCAATACTGCTTCTGGGCAAGGATCTTAAAATCGCTTAAAAGTCGATAGGGTCGACTTCATTGCACCGGGTTGTATCTCTGTAGTTGACATCCGTGTGAGAGTCAAGGGAGTTGGTCACGTTTCACATATTCATGCCATCAGACAAGTTATTTCATAGGCTATCGTCTCATCTGGGTGACGTAATAGAGGTATTCCCTATCAAAGGAGAGGTAAGGTGCCTCCTACCCTCCGCTAGCCTACGGGACACCCTTGGGCAAGATGGAGTACCCGTTTAGCTTCCCAATCAGGGTTAGGCGAAGCCGTGGGCGCAGATGGTGGATGAAGTTGAAGAGCAGCCAACAGATAGTTGTAGGTTATGGTCTCCAGCTTCATGACGGTAGGCAGGGGATCTCTTTTTTTTTATGGGAGACAATGGCTACGATCATCGACCAGTATGGTCACTGCTAGGAAGGAAAGCAATGGCCAGCTACCTTCTTTACAGATGCCAAGAATTTCATGTACTGCAATCTCATCGATAATAAGAGAAACGGCGTAAATGGGTGCTCCATAGGAGCAGCCTCGCCCGTACAGATAGTCATGTGCACCAGGGGACTCCAACCGTCTGCAGGCGACTGAATGAAAAAGAGTATCAACATTGAAAGTAGGAACTTGACATCTAAGAAGAGTAGCAATTATAATGGATACAGAAAGATCAAACTCGATCAAAGGATATTGGACTGTATCATCCAGAGTATTACTGGTGAAGGTGAGTGGAAGACCTTTTGATGTCAACGTCATACACGTTTATGCACCAACAGCAGATAGTAGTGATGTCAGCATTGATGAATTTTATAAAGATTTAGTGATTGAAATGTAAGAATTCTAAAGTAAGTATCATAATGCGTGACTGAAATGCCAAAGTTGGAAATCAACAGGATGGGTGCACAGTAGGCAAGTATGGACTAGGGGAACAGAATGAAATAGATTGCAGACTTGTACAGTGGGAAAAAGAGCATGATGAGATTATTGGAAACATCTGGTATAAACAGGACCCAAGGAGATTATGGACATGGAGGAGTCCTGATCATAAGATCAAAAATCACATTGATTACATCTTCATCAATAGAAGATTTCGAAATGCCTTATAAGTTGCAAAATCTATACCAAACGCAGACTGCTACAGTGACCATAGATTAATCTCAAGCAATATGCATATAAAATTAAAGAAAGTCAAATATACACCAAGAAACACCACATTTGATCTACGGCAGTGGTTCTCAACCTTATTTGGCCCGTGCCCCCCTTCACCGTATTTTTCAGAACGTCATATACTAAAACAAGTCTAGACATCCATATAAAACATGATTTGTGGGTATACTTCCTTTATAAAATGAATTTTAGAAGGATGGACGTACATAACTGTAAAGTATGAAGGGAAAAGCAATATCAAGTAATCGGTTCTTGCATTAACGCAATCTTGAAATGGTCTTTATTCCCTCCCTGAAACCCTAAAATTCCCCCCTGAGGGGGGGGGGGATTCCCCACCGGTTGAGAACCACTGATCTACGGGCAGTGAAGAGTGAGGAGACGTAAGATAAATTCACCATAGGGGTAAAGAAAAGATGTGTGTCCGATATGGAAATATTATTTCAAGATGTCAGCGACCAACAGGAAATATTAAAGAAATCAGTCAACCAAGCTGCAGAAACAACCATCCCAAAAATAAAGATGATGGGACTCAAGAAATGGATGACGGAAGGCATCTTAAAACTCATGAAAATAAGAAGAAATAACAGAAATAACAAGGAAAAGTATGAAGAGATTCACAGGAAAATTAGGAAGCTATGCAAATTAGGAAGCTTTGCCGACGACATAGTGCTTTTGAGTTCAACACACCCAGATGCCCAAGAGAAAATAAACCATCTCCAAAATGTTTCAGGACAAATTGGTCTCCAAATTAACACCACAAAAACAAAAAACTATTGATCTTACCAACAGTTCAGACGACACCACATTAAGCAACCATGTTCTTAAAAAAGTCAACAGCTTCACATACCTAGGAAGCAAAATGACATCTACAGGGGACTCAACACCAGAAATATTATCAAGAATCTCACTGGCATCTGGTGCCTTCAATAAACTGTTAAACATCTGGAAGTCAAAGTCACTCAGCCAACATACGAAACTTAAAATCTTCACTTCTTGTGTGATTCCAGTGCTAACGTATGGATGTGAGAGTTGGAAATCAACGGTAGCTTTAGATAAAAAATTAGACAATTTTGAGAACACATGTCTTGGAAGAATTCTAAACATCCAGTTGACAGATTTCAACACCAATGCGCAAATAATACAAGAGACTAAGCAAGATATTGTATCCAATTTTATAAGAAAACGCTGTTGGAACTACATCGGCCATGTACTCAGAATGGACAAGACAAGACCCCCCTACCAAGCCCTCATATGGTCACCAGTAGGGAAAAGAAAACGGGGAAGACCAAGAGAGACCCTGCGTAGAACAATCATCAGAGAAGGATCATCAACGGCCAAGTAAACATCTAGGATCTACAACAGGTAGCAGCGAACCGCCAGACATGGAGAGCAATGACTTCTGCCCTATGCGCTGACTTAGGCTCGAGAGGAAAGACTAACTAACTAACTAACTAACTAACTAACTAACTAACTAACTAACTAACTATGCAAATAGACAAACGAAACATGGCTTGGGGAAAATTGCAAGGACATTGAAAACCGACACAACACCCGGAATACCAAATTAATGCACAAAAGAATTAATGACATCAATAACAAAAGAGCACACACATCAACGGGATGCGTAAAAACCAAAAATGGCAAAATCATTAAAGACAAAGATCATATTTTACAGGCGTGGTAAGATTATGTGAAAGACCTTTATGATAATACAAGAGAAGAACAGTATGATCATCGGAATAATAATGAAGGCCATCAATTTTGAACACGGAAGTTCAGAATGCTCTTAAACATATGAAAACTGGCAAGACTCCGGGTACAGAGTACAACTGAAATGATCAATGCCTTAGAAGAATATGGAATAGACCAAGTCACCAGACTTCTGAACGCAATATATAATACTGGAGATATACCTCCTGAATTATGTAATTCTATATTTATACAATCCCGAAGAAATCTACAGCCTTGGAATGTGATCAACATCGAACAATTAGTATAATGAGCCACATCACGAAGATTTTGCTGAGAAATATCATGCAAAGAGTTAGGAAGAAAATACATCCCGAAATAGGAGAAGAACAATGTGGGTTTGTTGAAGGCAAGGGTACAATAAATGCTGTGTATATACTGAGAACAGTAATTGACCGTTCTATAGAAGTAAACAAAGATCTACACCTTTGCTTTATTGACTACACAAAGTTTAGTTTAGTTTTAGTCGTTGGATCAACATCACAGCACACGGTTTAACCCATAAGTGCTCCGTTTTCCTCCTAACTCAAACCTGAGTCTGGAGAAACTCAGCTCAATGTACGAACTCCGTTGCATCGGCGAGGATCCTGAAATACTTTGGGTAGATTTTTAACTCGAAATTTTGCCCGAGCAGCGCCGTTAGGCTACTCTTTTTCGATTTCCAACTGCCAAGGGATTTTTTACATGCGCAACAATACACGGGCGTCCGATCTCACTGCCCAGAGACCAGGGGAAATTTTATTACTGGAAGTCCAGGTGGATTTTTTAAATAAATCCCGGTCCTCACCGGGGCCCGAATCCGGGACCTCCAGCACTCGAGGCGGACACTATACCTCGAGACCACTCAGCCCACCCCCCCCCTCCTCCCAAGACTACACAAAGGCTTTTGATAAAGTGAGACATGTCGACATGATAAAGATGCTTGAAGATCTACAAATTGATGGAAAAGACCTTAGGCTTGTGAAAAAAAAACATATATTGGAAACAAGCTGCCATCAGAATTTATAATGAAGTAGGTCAAAATCAGCCTATTAAAAGATTTGTAAGACGGGGATGTGTAATGTCTCCAGATCTGTTTTTCAGAAATATAGAAGAAATGGAAGGAATCACCATTGGGGGACAATGCATCAATAACATTAGATATGCAGATGATACAGTCTTGATTGCAGACAATAAACTATACCTGCAACATTTAGTAGACGCGGTTGTTCCACACAGTGAACAACTAGGGTTAGAAGTGAATAGTAAGAATACACAGATTATGGTCGTCACTGGGAAGAAAGAAATACCACAATGTGATATACGAGTAAATGGGCATATTCTTAAGCAAGTAAATAGGTACAGTTATCTCGGAACATTCATAATATATGATGGGAGATGCCTTGAAGAAATTAGAACAAGAATTGCCATGGCAAAGGTAGCCTATTGCAAGATGAAAAACATACTGACCAATAAAAAGATATCAATTGAAACGAGAAAAAGAGTGTTGAAGTGCTACATAGAACCTGTACTTTTGTATCGATGTGAAGCATAGACAATGAGCAGACAAGCTGAAAAACATCTGATGGTTGTGGAAATGTGGTTTCTGAGGAAAATGCAAAGAATACCATGGACAGACAGAAAAATCAATGAACAAGTCCATAAAGACACAAATGAAGATCGTAAACTGATTCGAGAAATTAGACGTAGACAGTCAAAATTTGTTGGGCATGTTATGAGAAGAAATGAATTGGAAAACTTGGTGACAACTGGCAAGATCGAAGGGAGGAGACTAAGGGGAAGACCGAGAAGTAAATACCCGGATTGCTTGGCCACGTGGCATGGTCGTTACTGGAACATGGAGCGGATCCACGACTCTGGTGATCGAGTGAGATGGCAAAACATGATCGCCCACGCTTATCGGCATGGCACATGATGGATGGATCGTCTCATACTATCAAACATATGTGGATAAGGCCTCTAGGAAAGAGATCAGAAATGTGCTGATTTAGTACGACAGGTCCCTGCTGGTTGAACGTCTTTGCCAAAGAAGTTTAAGGGACCTGGACCTCGTGCCTTGGGGGGAAGGGGGGGGGGGGAAGAGAGGTAAGACGGGCCTGCGTCCTCAATTTGTGACCCTTCAAAAATAAAGTTCGTTCGTTCTCTTCCCTTTGATCTTTTCAGTTGTCACGATATTCTCCGGCGCCTATCTTCTCAATACATGATCAAAGAAAATGTCTGTCCCTTTCTTATTGTTGTATATAATATTCTAGTCTTATTAGCCTTTCTCAGACAATCGTTGTTAGTAAAAATAATCTGTGATTTGTGTTAATTTAAACATACCAAAAAGGTAGGAACATACATGTTCTCGCCCTTCCCAACATGCTTTGTGTGTCCATTAAAAGAACGGCATGGATATGCTTCTTGTATCCATTTTTTGTATTTCGCCTTGGTAACTGCCTCCACCTCCATTTTCATACTAGATGTTATGGCATCATATGTCAGGCTCTTCTGTACTTAACTCTGTCCATTGACCTTCGCTATAATCGTCCAGGCATTTCTGGTACCTCATATTACATAGCCATTCTTCTCTGTTCTCCTTCAGCTGTGATATCGGTTCCTAAATCAATCAATCAATCAATCAATCAATCAATCTGTTCTCCTTCGCTGCCCAATGTCTTTAGGCGTGGCAGGCTTGTTTGATGATTGTTTTCTGAACTAGGGCTCGTTCGGTCGCTTGGTATTCTGAGATATTGTGGGTTGTTATAGTGTCGGTGACTCCGCCGATCCATCTGCCATTTTCATGTTGTATGCTCTTGCTGCTGGCGACACTGTGTTCATTCTCATTATGTGGCCGAACCAGTTAAGTCTTTGCCTATAAATTAATTTACAACAGGTGTTGCTCCAACTGATTTATAGATCTCCTCTTTCTAATATGGTCCTTTCTGGGTTTGTTCATTGCTTTTCTCAGGCGTCTTATTTCACAAGTAGTTAGTTTTCTTTCTTGTTCTTTAGTTAGTGCTCATATTTGGCATTGATAGCCATTCGTTTAGATTGAGCTAAGAACCGACATCACTGCACTCAGGACATTCCCATACGCGCTCTGTTCCCTCTTTGAATAGCCAGCGAAGAGTCACACTGCTAATCGTTTAGATTAATAAAGCATTGGAAATAATAAAACAACACATACCTGTCTAGACCATCAAGCCATGAATTTTTCTCGAAGTTGCTCAGAGGCGATTTGTGCCCGCTAGTTGAATGTCCATACAAGAAAACACAAAGAGTCCACACAATTGGTAATCTCCACCCGAAAGCCATAACATCCACTATTGTCTAATCCGAGTTTTGACTGGCAGTAGTTTCTAAATAAAGTTGTTGCTTCAACCAAGTTAACTGTAATTACAAACACTAGCACACGATTCGAGCAACAATCCCTTCAACTTTTGAAATTAATATCCATACGTTATGCTATATAACCGCAACACTTAGTTAGCTGCATATCCTTTACAGTACGTCGCAGTCAACCCCAGCAATATTTTTTTTGGCGGTTTGTGATTTCTTGGTAAGTTTACGTTCAATATGTTGCCCTTGCTTTCTGAAGGACAGGCATACATATCATTGTATGAAAACCAACTCACGACAGTCTGCTGCAAAATCGCCCTCAGCAGTTTTCGAACGCGGAATGCAGGATTCGTATTGCACCTGTAACCCCTTCCGGATAAATCCGTCAAGTAGCTTACACACAGACGCTAGAAATAAAATATTGCACGATTTCTTGACTGACATATTTCGCTGCAAGAAATAGTGCCATATTATATTTATGGCACCCGTGTATGAATTCACTAAGCGAATACATTGATTTGAATACGTGAAATACATAATCCTCTTTTTTACATTACGAGACTAGGATACTCATTAATCATCATCATCATCACCACGTGTCATGCCGCAAGTCAGTATGGCTGAATGGGTCAGATCGCCCGTTCTTAAATATCCGGTATGCTGAGATAGGAGTTCATCTCCTACAACCCGACAGTTATACTAAAATGTTGACTTCTCTTCCTTGACTTAGGGACGTAAATAACAAGTGCCTCTAAAGTCAAAGTGGATCCGTCTAATGGCGAGGGACACTGGTAATAGGGAAAGATAATTCACATGTAAAATGCAATCCAGTGCTACTAAAAGTAGCTTATGACTACGCTTGAGTTCAAAGCGATCGAGCTATTAAAAATAACATGTGTCGTGCCAATAATCGTGGGCGGTCATGGTTTGTCATCTCATGCGAGCTCCAGAGTCATGGATTAGCTCTGTGTTCTTGTCTCAATCATGCCATGTGGCCAAACCATCCATATATTTATTCCTTTGCTTTCCATTTGCTGTTTTTCACCAAGTGTTTTTTTCCCCCAATTTCGCCAGTTGTCACTAAGTTACCAATTTATTCGTCCTCATGACATTTTTAAAATAACTTGACTGTCTACCTATAATTTCTCTAATCAGTTTACAGTTTTTATTGTTTTCTTGTGTATTATTATAGGCCCTCTCCGTGGCGAAGGTGTTACGGACGCAGTTCGTTATCCCGCATACCCGCGTTCGAAACACAGCTGCGGGTGATTTGGCAGCAGACCCCACTTACATTGGTTGTTAACGAAATGGTATTTGTGTGTGTCTTTCAGAAAGCAATGGCAAATTACTGAACGCAAACTTGCCAAGAGATCACACCAGAAAATTTTGCTGGTATTGACTGCGACGTCCTGTAAAGGATATGCAACTAACTGATATGATAATAGCACCAATATTTTTGATCAACGCAGTTCTTGATTAATGTAGTCGGTGTCACGTCTGACGTCTTAACTTCACCAGACATTTCCTTGTACACATTGTACGCCGGATCGTCTTGAGAAAAAAAACAACAACATCAGTGACAACAAAAGGTCTTCACCTTAACGGGGACTGGAACTGGAACACAAATCATATATATATATATATATACATAACATGTGCGCTCTACATCTAGTCTTTGGAAGAGGGGGGGGGGGTGGTTAGTGAAATCTATAGTGAACTGCTCTGATAAGCACAAGAGCATGGTGGGGACCCGGGTTCGACGCATGAAACCCTCGCTTGCGAAAGTGAGGGAAAGTTTGGCCATCTATTCCTCCGTGTAGAGAGAGAGAGAGAGAGAGAGAGGGGGGGGGGGAGCGTGTATGTATATATAAGTAAACTTTTATTAGTGAGTTTGTGATTGTAAGTATATGTATATGGATGGAAGTGTGCATTTGTGTATTACCGAGTGTGCGCACAACTGTCAGAATGTGCGTAAATGATGTAAATATGTATGTATGCATATATGTATACAGTGTTGCCATTTTGACGCTTTTCGCACTAAATTTAGTGCTTTTTAAAGTCATTTAGTGCCAAAATTTTGCATTTAGCGCTAATTTGGTGCTTCACAATTTTTGTGTGTGCTTTTTTGTGCTTTTTTGGATGGGTAAAAATTACTTTAAAAAATCATTTTGGGGACACTAAAAAGCCGAATTTGAACTGAAGCGAGGGACTAAAGCAGTTTTAGTACATTACCGTGCAATATTCAAGTAATTTAACTCCCTTTAATACGATTTAGTTGAAGTGAGTGACTGCAACGCGCAGGCAATATGCAATGCGTTAAAAGATTGTTTCAACAAGAATAGACTTGAGTTGCAAAGATTAGCTGCACTGGCCACTGATAATGCATCTGTCATGACAGGTGTAAACAATGGAGTATATACAAAATTAAAATCTGTAGTTCCTCATCTGGTACTAGTTAGGTGTGTATGTCATTCCCTTCAGCTGGCAGTGTCACAGAATGCAGCTGCTTGTCTGCCCAGGAACATAGAGTCCATGATAAGAGAAATATATAACTGGTTTTCTCACTCAAGTCTTCGTCAAGCAAAGTACAGGGAGCTTTTTGATTTATTAAATGATGGGCAACATCCGCTGAAGGTTGTTCAATTAAGCCAGCCACGATGGATGCCCATTCAATCTGCCATTGTCAGAATATTGCAGCAGTGGGTCGAGCTCAGAACTCATTTTGATATAACAAGACTCAACGAGCGTTGTTATACAGCAGACCTTCTACATTCTATGTTTAGTGACATGAAAAACTATGTGTATCTCATATTTCTCAAGCATATTCTCGGAGAAGTTCAAAGTGTGAATAAGAAATTCGAAGCAGATATACAGGATCCAACAAAACTACTCAGCGATCTTGTCCAACTTACTGATTCTATCAGTTCAAAGATTGCTATTCCTGGGGGGAAAAATTACAGAAAGTGATGCTATTCAAGATTATTTAGATCCTAATCCCAATATAGGTTATGAGTTTGAGAAAGAAATAGCAGGCTACAAGTTTCCTGATGAGAAAGAAATTCGTGGAAGGTGCATCCAGTTTTTAATAGAGCTGTTGACACAGCTGCAATTACGTTTGCCCGATAACGTTCGAGTTTTGCAATCCATGTCATGTCTTAGTGAATGTGAATGTCTACAGCCAATGAAGCCCTGTATATTTGATCTTGCTAAAATGTTTGTAGAAGATGCAGCTACTCTCATCCACATCGATTTCCAGCGGAGAAAACTTCATCATATGCAGTGGACACAGACCTCTGACATACTTGGACTGTGGGCAGAAATAGCCTCATACAGAGATGCCACCGGTGAAAATCTTTCCAAGATCTTACAGATTTAGCTTTAACTGTGCTCATTTTACCTCATTCTAAAGCGGACGTGGCGCGTATTTTCAGTCAGATGGGAATTATAAAATCAAAATTGCGGAATAGACTGAGCATAAAGAGTTTGACAGCTGTTTTGACTATTAGATATGGAATGAAAAGATATGGCAAATGCTGTCATGATTAAAAAATACCTAAGGATATCCTACGAAAAATTGGATCACAGGAATCATATACACGTTTCTTTCAATCATCATCATCATCATTGCTAGAGCAAACACAGCAGGAAATATCTACAGAAACTGAAGAGGAGTTGTCTGACTGGGATTTGGCAGATCTGGAATAAAATTCATTCTAATATTCAGTGATAATAATAAATTATAATGTGCTACTTTATAAAATTTTGAATGAATACCGCCAGTGCTTGTTTTAGTGCTTTCCCAAAAAATATTATTGCAATTTAGTGCTTTTTTGGCTCAAAAGTAGTTCTGATTGGGATTTTGCGGATCTGGAATAAACTTCATTGTAATATGAAGTGATAATAATAAATTATAATGTGCTACCTTGTTACATTTGTAATAAAAACAGTTGGTGCTTTTTCTTGGGGGGGTGCTGTCCAAAAAAATTTGGTGCTTTTTTGGGTCGATTTTGGTGCTTTTTCATCAAAGGGAGATGGCAACACTGTATGTATGTATGTATGAGTTTATGTATGTGTCTAGCTGTCTGTCTGTCTCATAACATGGTAATATGCATTGCTTATCTTCACACTTTCATTTGACAATGTTTTTATTTTCATATGTGAATGTAACATGCAGAATAGACAACTGATTTACGAAAATGAGTGATTGGACAGGCTGAATGTAAGGCGGGTAAGCGTGCCCGTTTGCGACCCTTTGAAAATAAAGTTCGTTCATTCGTTCGTTGCATTCAGGGCTACAAAATGTAATGGCATCAAAGACCCATAGCAAGAATCTGCTTTGGCAGAGACATCTGGTTAGTCGATCAGATGTTGATGTTGGGGGGGGGGGGGCTGAGTGGTCTCGATGTATGTTGTCCGCCTCGAGTGCTGGAGGTCCCAGGTTCAAGCCCCGATGAGGGCAGGGATATTTTCACGTGGATTTCCAGTAACAAAATTTCCCCTGGTCTCTGGGTAGTGAGATCGGACGCCAGTGTGTATTGTTGCGCACGTAAAAAATCTCTTGACAGTTGGAAATCGAAAAAGAGTAGCCTAACGGCGCTGCTCGGGCTAAATTTCGAGCTAAAAATCTACCTAGAGTATTTCAGGATCCTCACCGGCGCCACTGAGTTCGTGCACTGAGCTGAGATTCTCCGGACTCAGACTTGAGTTAGGGGTAGAACGGAGCACTAATGGGTTACACCCGTGTGCCGTGATGTTGATCCGTCGACTAAACTAGATCACATGTTGAACAGTTTCGAGTTTTGCTGCATTTTGTATGGCCATGCTGTGTCGATTTTACTGGGAGATTATTTCTACGCGACTCTTTTATCTTCTTTGGTGCATTGTTTTTGTTTGGAGACTCCTGGGGGTCGTCGCTGGAGCTACAGAGTTCATGCTTTGTGGGATGCTTTCGACAACTCGCTGCGGAAAGAGACTGAGTCATATGAGATTTTTTTTTTTAAACGGTGCAATGAAGTCGACCGTGTTGATTTTAAGGGACTTTAAGGTGTTTTATTTTCCTTTCTTTACCCTTAGGACTTATTTATATCTTAATGTCTGGTAAAGAGAATACCTCCGTCAGAACGATCGAGGGATCTTGTATTCTAGTCTAGTGAAGAAATGGGAACAAGAGTTCTTGCATGTTACATAGAACCAATTTTAACATACGGCTACGAATCCTGGACAATTAGTAATGCAAAAAAAAAACAAAAACAAAAACTTGGAGATGTGGTTTTATTGAAGAATGCTGGAAATTAATTGGGCAGCCAAGATGAGCAATCTGGACATTATGAAGGTAGCTAAGTGGCAAAGACAACTTATGACAAACATCAGAAAAAAGCAGTCATTATTTTTGACTACATTATGAGAAGATAAAACCTGGAACACGTTGTGACTACCGGAAAGATTTGCGGAAAGAGAGAGAGAGGAAGACAGTGTGAGATAATTCTTGACAGTGTTGTGTCATTGCATGGAACGGAGTCAACACACGAAGATTATAATTTGTGGAAGGGCATGATCGCCCACGCCAGCCAGCAAGGCACTGGAAGATGAAGACATACATTTATATAATGACGTGGTTCATGTATCTTGGAGTCTTAATGATGGCTGCTTCTTCGTCTTCCTCGCTTTGATAGCACGCCACATTTTGTTAAGGCAATGGTTGTTGTTTAGTATTTGGGCATGTTTCAGTGGGCCTAACAACCAAAGTAAAGTGGTGCTAAAATGATTCGTTTTAGTTGTTGTTGTTGTTGTTGTTGTTGTTGTTGTTGTTGTTGTTGTTGTTGTTCTTCTTCTTCTTCTTCTTCTTCTTCTTCTTCTTCTTCTTCTTCTTCTTCTTCTTCTTCTTCTTCTTCTTCTTCTTCTTCTTCTTCTTCTTCTTTGGTGGAATCAGATTACAGGAAAGAAACCTTATACAAATGTATGCTGAAGTTGAACACATTGAATGCATATACAAGTTTCACATATACTGGAATGTTTCACTAATCCTATACACCGCAATGAAAATATGGTATATGGCCAAAAGATTGGAAGAGAACTATCTTCATTCCAGTACCAAAAAAGGGCAACCTGAAATTATGCACCAGCTGTTGCCCTGATCAGTCATGCAAGTAAAATTCTACTAAAAATCGTAATGGGAAGACTTCGTAAGAAAATGGAAGAAGAAATTAATGTGGTTAAAGCTGGATTTAGACATGGAAGAGGAACAAGAGATTACATTCTTAATATGCGTTTATTAATAGAGAATTGCAGAGAATTTAATGTAAACCTATCATAAACTTTGGGAAATCATGAGGAATATGGGCTTTCCACCACATGTAATACAACTCATAAGAATGCGCTATCTAGACAAAAAAGCATCGGTTAGAATAGATGGCGAGACATCAGATTGGTCTGACATCAAGCAAGGAGTCCGTCTGGGTTGTGTGCTGTCCCCTTATTTGTTTAACCTGTACGCCGAAAATATCATAAGAAATGTAAGAGATGATATAAACAGGGGGCTATATGATGCCCTAAATATCGGTGGTCATGATATACCAGAGATTCGGTATGATGATGATACAGTATTGCTATCCACAACACGGACTGGTATAGAAAACCTAATAACCTCAGCCCAATTGAATAGTGAAAATCACAACTTATATCGTAACATAGCAAAAACAAAGATAATGCATACAGATAAAACCACCATGGAGAAAGAAATATATGTCAAATAGGAAAAATTGGAGGTGGTGGAAAATTTTGAATATCATGGATCATTGATTACCAACAACGGTGACACAATGAAAGAAATTAAACGACGACTATCAATTGCTCTTCAAAGACTAAAACAACTGAATAAATTATGGAATGGGACAGACAGAACTACAAAAATTAGATTTTTAAGAGCTTTCCCATTGCAACATACGCCTGTGAGAACTGGACACTTACTACACAAGCTGAACAGTGCATAAATGCCTTTGAATATAAATGTTATAGACGAGTTCTAAGAATATCTTGGGTAAAGAAAAGAACAAATGCATCCATACTTCAAGAGCTGAATATTGAAGAAGGTTAGCTATAAAGACAATAAAACAAAGAAAACTGAAATATTTTGGTCACTTGAAACGTCACGAAAGTTTGGAGAGAACAAAAATGGAGGGGTATATGCCTAGGAAGAGAGGAAGAGGAAGGCCAAACAGAAGATTGGTGCAGGATGTGGCGGATGATCTCCAGATGGATGTATCGGACGCGGAACATCTTGCTTACACTTGAGAGGTTTTCCGGAAGGTTGTTATAGGAGCGAGGTTCTGCACAGGACATGCTACTGAATGAATGAATGAATACACCGCAATGATTCGTTTATCCTGTGTACCGCAATAATTCGTTAATTTCATGTACCGCAATGATTAGTTTATCCTGTATACCGCAATGATTCCTTAATCTCATTTACCGCAATGATTCCTTAATCTCATATACCGCAATGATTCGTTAATCTCATATACCATATTGATTCGGTCACCTCATATACCGCAATAATTCGTTAATCCTATGTACCGCAATGATTCGTTCATCTTATACGCCACAATGATTCGTTAATCTCATATACCCCATTGATCCCATTCAAGTTAACTGTCTCTACCTCGTCGTGGTTATGTTTGTCTTTACTAACAACTTGCCCGGGTAGCTGTAAGCTCTTTGTGATTTGCAACTGTCGTCAGCTTTTTCTTAACGTGCATAAGCTGCACACTGTTGTTGTTTTTTGTCCTTATCCTAGAAGGCTAGGTATTCTATCACACTACCCAAGCGATCAGGGAATCATGTAATATCTCACCAATTTTATATAACCCAATATTCCATACACCTTATATATCTGCATACTTCACTAATCGTATATACCCGAATAACAGCAATAACTATATTAATAACACATACTCACACTTGCAAGAACCATCAAAAGGTAAATTATTTTATAACCGCAGAATCGGATTACATACACACGAAAATCCTACACATGACACAACATTAACCGCACTAGAATATATTTCAGCTTTGCAGAAGCTATCCCACGGGAACTGAACGTACAACGAAACTATTTCTCCACTAACGTCTATATTTTATTGAAGATCAAATTCAGATGTCGTGCCTCATCGACAATAGTCAGTGCATTTTGCACAAGCGACGAAGATCCCGGGCATTGTGCCAGCATGCAGTCTGATGAGCGCCCCAGAGAATGGCTTTACACGCGATAATGAAACTTGCAGGAGTCCCAGTGAATGCGCTGCACTTTTACCTGTTAGAAAGTTCGATATTGTTCTACATCCATTATGCTCGTAAATTGTTAAACAGAACGAGTTTTGTTTCTTTCGCTGCTGCATGGAAGTAATTAAAGTTAAATCGCGTTCTTGCATTGCTTAGTATTGTACAGGCCATATGGAAATACTGGGTGTTTGTAAAGTCTCAATACACTTTGTACGTAGGTCAAATTTGAAAAATGAAGTACATGACGTCTTGAAAATATGCTTAAAAATTCATTAAATTGATTACAATAGTCACTGCTATGGTCTAATGCTGTTTTGGGGAAGCTGAAAAGTACTTATGAAGTATTCATTATAACAGGTGTTGGAAATGTCCACCGCGGGCTTAAAGACATGACTGTACACGTCTCTTCATATTGTCAAATACCTTCTGCAACGTGTCTGTTGTTATTTCCGTGTGTACCGACCGCCATTTCGAAATACATGTTCAACCACAAAAAGAAAAATATTTCTTCCGTTGATAACACCATTCTGTTTGTAGTGCAAAGAATTATTCCAGCAGGCGACAGCCATTCGCTGCATATTGCTTCATGGTGGACAGTGGATCACATTTGTAATGACGTCATGTACTTCATTTTAAACATGTCTTCTACATACAAAGTGTAGTGAGACTTTACAAACACCCTTAGCATAGTGAAAAAAAGCTACCAATGGAAAAAATGGAAGTCGATTAGATGAAAGGTTAAGAGCTCCTACTGTTAAATTTCTGGTGCGCCGATAACGGGGTAGGAGGTTCTCTCCCTATACCAGTCAGTTGGAGTTAAACGTTGACTTCTCATTATTGACTTCGCGACGTCAATTACAAGTACTACAGAAATCGGAGAGGGTTCGCCTGATGGCGAGGGACACTGGTAATAGGGACAGCTAGCCAACATGCAGAAATTAATCCAGTTTGGATTAGCCTCTAGTTCAAATGGAGCGAATGGGGAAAACATAAAAATTGAGGGCTTTATTATGGTTATATTTGAATTCGAAAATCTAAAATTCACAAAAATAATGTCCAAGAACACAATGACATGCCATCTAAAAGCCACAATGAACAAATATACAAACGGAAAATGCCACACACTTAGAAAAACTTTGCTCCATACTCAACAGGAGTTGAGACTTTTTATAAGAAGTAAGACGAAGGCTAGCCCAAACAATACATAAATTAAACAGAGTAAGGTAAGTCACCCTGCTACTCGGTTGGGTGCGTGGAGCGACACTGTAAGTTGGGTGAATTTCGTGTGGAGTGCTTTTATATCTGTCCGCGGTTGCTGGTAGCATGAGCTGCATATTCAGAAAAATGGCGGCTGGCCTGTCGCTGAACTAACTGGGTTGCCTTATGCAGTAATGTGTGGATGCTGGTTTTCAAGTGACTGCCGCTTCCACCGACGACGAACTGTATTTTTCGTGGCGGATTTTTGTGTTGGCATTCTGTCAGCGGAATTATGCATAGTATACCTGTGCGTGCCGGTCTCTCTAGCCGAGGGGTTACAACACTTTCTCCGTAATCCCGTTTATCACGCAGAGTCTCGTAGCGGGCGAGAACTGGGAGCGGTTCGTCCCCCACTGGTGACTTGCGGGATAACTGAGCCGGCCGCTCAGAAAGCAATGGCAAACTACTGAGCGTAATCTTGCCAAGAGATCAACAGACAGCTGAAAGATGCTGCTGTTGACAGCGATGTCCTGTAAAGGATATGCGAATAAAAAATTAAAAAAAATACCTGTGCGTGCTGTTGGTTTGTCGAGACTCCTGTCTGTTCCACGTTTCACATGGGGCAATGAGAAGCATTTTGTGTGATATTCACTGGCGCAGGAAAAGAGCATAATGGGGCGACCCTTTGCTCTGAAGTTGGAACCGCGACTAACTGACTAACTAGATTAAACAGAATTAAGGACCTATAGCACAACACCAGCAATAAATTATAGTAAACTATCGGAGAGCAAGCAATATTCCCGTGACAACATATGGAAGTGAGTCAATAACCATTTCGTTATCACTGAAGAAGAACATGGAGGAATAGGAACTTTAATATTACACTAAAGTTATAAGAGTTTTCATTTGAAGATTGACATTGTCATGTGAATATGACATTATGGGCTAGTGAACGACATATTCAAGTAGGATTGTCCTCACGGTGACTTAATGACGAAGAGATGAAATAGTGAGTGACAAGTGGGGACATACAAAATTATGTTCAGACTTCTAAGTTGAAAGAAGACAGACATTAGAAAAAAAAACGTGCACGAGAACACTCCAGAATGTAATATTATAACGTAGGGATTTTGTGAGTGGTCACTAGGAATGACAACATTCGACGACACGGGAGTGAAAGGGTTGACGACAAAAGAGTAAGAGCTTGGATTCCATCTGGAGAGAAAGGTCGTGAGGCAATGAGAGCAATGATACCATCTGGAGAGAAAGGTCGTGAGGCAATAAGAGCAATGATACCATCTGGAGAGATAGGTCGTGAGGCAATGAGAGCAATGATACCATCTGGAGAGAAAGGTCGTGAGGCAATGAGAGCAATGATACCATCTGGAGAGAAAGGTCGTGAGGCAATGAGAGCAATGATACCATCTGGAGAGAAAGGTCGTGAGGCAATGAGAGCAATGATACCATCTGGAGAGAAAGGTCGTGAGGCAATGAGAGCAATGATACCATCTGGAGAGAAAGGTCGTGAGACAATGAGAGCAATGATACCATCTGGAGAGAAAGGTCGTGAGGCAATGAGAGCAATGATACCATCTGGAGAGAAAGGTCGTGAGACAATGAGAGCAATTATACCATCTGGAGAGAAAGGTCGTGAGACAATAAGAGCAATGATACCATCTGGAGAGAAAGGTCGTGAGGCAATAAGAGCAATGATACCATCTGGAATGTAAGGACACCAATTATTAGAGTAGTTAGGAGAGGAAGACGTTCAGAAGAAAGAGGGTAGTGAAAAGAGTCTGATTGATCAATATGTTATTACGTGGATTTTGCTTCAGTAGATTTCCGGACGAATAAGTTAATAGCAAGGAAATTGTATGCTTTTGCCAGATGGTCAATGAAAATGTGTATCATTGATAGATTATAATGACGGGAAATTCAGATGAAATTTCTGCTCGGTGAAACTTACGTGAATTTATTTGGTTATAAATGTTTGAAGTCGAGGTTAGGCCAATCATCTTTCCCGGATTGAGATGTTTTATCATCAAAACTCACGAAGTACAGGGTGGCATTGATGATGTCCCACTATGTGATTCACGACGTTTGAGGTCACGTCGGAATAGGACGGTTGGTCTAATTAGGAATGTCCGTGTATCTGCTATTCGACTGAATATTGATCCGGCCATCACCTCACTGAGAGATGTGGCTATGGTGTGGGAATTGTCTTAATTGGATTCCACGTTTAAGAAAGAATGTGGGCATGATGCAGATGTCTTGCTTGATTGATGCTGTGACTGCGAGTTCGGTCGGCCGACGTCCTATTACACGTGACGATTAAGATTTTAATTTGAAGAATACCGTTTTCTATAGAAGAATACTGTTTTTATTTGATGCATAAGGTTGTCATTTGAAGAATAAGGTTTTCAATTAAAGAATACAGTTTACATTTGAAGAATACGGTGTTTACTTAAAGATTAAGGTTTCCATTTGAAGATTAAGATTTTAATTTGAAGATTAAGGTTTTCATTTTAAGATAAAGATTTTCTTTTCAAGAATACAGTTCTCATTCGAAGATTCAGGTTTCCATTTGAAGAATAAGGTTTTCATTTGAAGAATTCGGATTTCATTTGAAGATTAAGGTTTTCATTTGAAGAATACGATTTTCATGTGAAGTCTAAGGTTTTCATTTCAAGATTAAGATTTTCATGTGAATAATACGATTTTAATTTAAAGAATAGTGTTTTTATATTATGTCTTTCTGTCTCTCTATGGTTGTATCTGTCTATTTGTATAAATATGTAGAATTCTTTCTTTCTTTATGTCTGTCTGTATAATGATTTAGAATTGGGAAGGACAAAAACAGTTACGATGGAAATAGATACTGTAGATCACCCACCAATTAGTTTAAAACCGTATAGAACACCCTTAAGGAATAGAGAAATTGTTGAAAAAGCAATAGAAGACATGCTGAAAGCAGGAATAATAACAAGATCAAAGTCGGAATGGTCATCTCCGATTGTCATCGTGACCAAAGCTGATGGTTCACATCGATTCTGCTGCGACTATCGGGCGTTGAACAAAATCACTAAGAATCTAGCGTACCCATTGCCGGTGATTGACGATATTTTGGGTTTACTTAATGGGTCTACTTTCTTTACCACGTTAGATGCAAGATCAGGATTTTGGTGTATACCTTTGTCCCCAGACGCCCAGAAAAAGAGTGCTTTTTGTACACACGCAGGTTCTTACGAATTCTTACGAATGCCTTTTGGAGTTCGTACAGCGCCCTCTTATTATATGCTATTAATTAATCAAGTATTAGAGGGTATGCAAAAGTTTGCATTGGCATACATAGATGACATTTTAATTTATAGAGCAGGGGATGTAGATGATCACTTAAAACATGTAAAATTAGTATTCGACAGATTAAGAATATATGATGTCAAACTGAAGCTCAGTAAATGCGAATTTTTAAAAACAGAAACAAAGTATTTGGGGTATATTATTAATAGAGACGGAATTAAACCAGACCAAGATAAGGTTACAATTATTAGGGAATTATCTCCTCCAACTAACGTAAAAGAAGTGCGTGCGTTTATTGGAACCAGTGGGTATTATCGGCGTTTCATTCCAGGGTTCTCAAAAATAGAAGAGCCTATTACTAACTTAACTGGCAAATAAGCTAGATTTAAGTGGGATGGTGAATGTCAAAAAGCGTTCGAGTTTTTAAAAAATAGCTTAACAATAGTGCCACTATTGACATATCCAGATTTGAATAAACAGTTAATATTATATACAGATGCTTCAGATAATGCTATAGGAGCGTGTTTGGTTCAACCATATGAAGGAAAAGAATCTGGAATACCAGGGGTTAAAAATGAAAGGCCAATTTATTTCTTGTCTCATAAACTTAGCAGGTCTCAGCGGAAATGGTCTACTATTGAGAAGGAAGCTTATGCTATTCATTATGCTCTTCAGAAACTTAACTACTATCTACATAACGCAAATTTCATCATTAGAACTGACCACATGCCTTTAAAATCAGTGCAGAACAGGAAAATACAGACATGGGCGTTGAATCTACAAGGATACAATACAAGAATAGAATACATACCAGGTAGGAACAACACATGCGCTGATTTATTGTCTAGAATCCCGTATCCACAGTCATCAGGGAACACGGAAGACGAAGGTGAACCGGAGATAGACGACCGAAACTGGCAAGTAAATATATTAGATTCTGCCATAATAAATAGAGAAGATTTTTAGAGTTTACTGGCGGATCAAGAGTCTGAACCTAGAGCGGAAGACCCACATTTGGCACAATTTAATATGAAAGAAGAACAAGAATTAGACCCAAAAGTCTTAGAAATAAAACAGAAATTAAAAGAAACGGATGAGAATAAGTATAAGAAGAATTATTTAGTTTTGCAAGAGGATGAACAGTTATATTACATGAGTGAAAGAAACGAACAGCTAAGGAAATATATTCCAAAACATTTAGAAAATGAAGTTTTAAAAGCATATCATGATGAGAATGGTCATCTCCGTCGTGATAAATTAGTGAAAGCACTTACGAATAAATATTATTGGCCGAATTTATTTAAAACTGCTTGTAAATATGTCGATACGTGTGAAAGATGCAGATTAAGGAATTTGAAAACAATTACGTGTCCCTTACAAGATACAGATATTCCTCAGTTTCCAATGCAAAAAGTTAGTTTAGATATATCAGGTCCTCACCCTAGAACATTATCAGGGAACGTATATCTAATTCATATGGTGGACGTCTACAGTCTTTGGCCGGAAGTTTATGCAATCCCAGATAAGAGCGCAGATACTATCATTAATATTTTTTCTACAGGAATTCGTACCAAGATTTAGTTGCCCACAGATTGTACTCACGGATAATAGTAAAGAATTTGTGAATAAGAAATTCGAAAAGTTATTAAAAGATTTGAATATAAAACATATAAAGACCTCATACTATAGACCTTCTTCAAATGCTAAGAACGAAAGACAACATAGAACATTGTACGATATTATAGCAAAGATTGTCGATGAACATGAAAAAGATTGGGATCTATTCCTAGGACCTGCGCTTAGCGCTATACGCACAAATCAAAATGAGAGCACAGGGTTTTCACCATTTTATTTATTACACGGGAGAGAGCCAATACTACCCATAGATAATCTGTTAAAACCAAGACGTAAATATATGGGGGAAGACTTTCAAGAGGTCATCATACAAGAAATGCATAAAGCACATGTAAGATTAATGAATAATATAATTAAAGCTAGAGAAAGACAGAAAAAGTACAGAAACGTGAATACAAAATTACTTGAATTCAAAGTAGGTGATAGAGTTTATTATAAGAAGCATAGAAGGAACTCTAAGTTTGATGCTCGTTGGGTTCCAGGTTATTACATTTTAGAAAAGCTAGGAAATGTATCGTACAGTATAAAGAACCAGATCACGGGACATATAGCAAGGGCACACGTAGAGCACTTAAGAAGAGATAATGATGATAAGGTAAATAATAATAATAATTATTATTATTATTCAGACACCGGATACTTAGATGAACAAGTCGTCAGAAGAGCTACAATACGCCCAGATTTTAGAAAAGATCCAGCACAAAGTCAATTAGTAACAACTCCAGTTTGTGATGATACTCAAGAACAGACAATACCGAAAACGATAGAAGAAAAAAATATGAATGAGAGTCATTATGATAGCATAGAATCTATGGAAGAAGAGATAGGTGCTCCATTTAAAAATACTAGACAAGAAACTAAAAGGAGAATAGAGAGACAGAGAGAAAGAGAAGTGAAAAGACAGAGAAGAATTAGGAAAAATTCATCAAGCGACGAATTTATACCCCTATTAGAAAGGTCGTTAAGAAACGATGATAAAAAAATTAGATTGGATATAGAAAGAAAAAGATTGGCAGCTGCTAGTAATAGACATACAGATAAAGAAGAAATGGATGAAAATTCAGAATCAGATAGTAGTATGGAAGAAAGTAATACTTTATACGAAGAAGAAGATATTGATGTGGAGATAGCACTTATTCAAAGGAACTTGGAGTTACTGAAGAAATGGAAACGTAGGAAATAAATTGATAGAAAATACTGCAGATAGCAAGATATAAATTTCATGATTTAAAAAGGAAAATGATACTTGAGGATGTATATGACACATTTGTTATAGAAAAGGGTTCTATTGATACTTATAATGAGTTGTCTTGAAGAATAGACATAATTAGGTATTAAGATAACTAATATGGATGTAAATTAGAGTGAGGTATATTTTTTTTTTTACTGTAATTTTATTGCCAATTGATTTTATGGTTTGACTTCTTGAGTTTTCTTAAATAGATAAATAAGTTAGTTATTGTTAGTCCATAAAAGAGACTAACAATATATAGGATGTATGTTATATTATTTTAAAATATGTTTTTCTTTGAATGAGTTAATACCTTTAATTGATATGAGGGGAAACATAAATGATGTATAAAAACTTGGGGGGGGGGGGGTATGATGTCCTGTTGTGATTTTATTTCGCTTCACCCATAATTTAAGTGAATTGTCTTGTATGTTGAATGGTAATTACCTTGTTTATATATATATATATGTTAGAAATTAGTTAAGTTAAGTTTAATTTACATGGTTTTGTCTAGAATAAAGGCAATGCATGGGGCTTTATTTAGGACCCTTCGTTCAGAAAATAGTAATAAACTACTGAGGACTAGTAGAGAGACACATTATCTTTGTGAATAATATGTTCATGGGTATATTATGTTGCTGTGATAATCAGCATAAAGAGGTTGATATGGCTATGAAGTATTAGAAACATATGCCGGGGATGGTTATGGGAAAGTTAAAATAGGAGCTGCATTAAAGTCAGCATTAATTGAAGATATATGGATTGGATACCATATTATGAGTAACGATATGATAGTTGGTTAATAGAAAATAGATAAAAAGGGGGCTGTGAATGGCAGCATAGAAGGTTGGGTATATGGAATAGATAAACAAGGAGGCGTACCATGGGATGTGAGGGGGAAAAATATAGGAGCTGTGGAAAAACAGCGTTAATTAATTTAAAATGTTCATGGAATATGAACATTGGTTCATGGTTGAAGGTGAGATAAGTGAAATATAGACAAGGTTGTGGATGGCAAAATATGGCAATATAAATGTTGAGTATATAAAAGAAAACTTAGATCAACTTAATTTATAGTGAACAGAGATGTATTTCATAAGATATATTTTTAAAAAAAAACTTTTTACAAAAGTTTTTCGTTGGCAAGAGAGGTAAATGTGATTGTGTTGACTATTTCCTTATACTTGGGTGCGCACCCCTTCTTTACTTTTTTTCTGTCTATCCTGTGCTGTGTGAATGAGAAATTTCATAATGTCAAGTGTACGATAACGATTGATACGAGCCATTCTTATGATATATATATATATATATATTTTATAAAGAAACTGTGAAAAGCCAGAAACGAAGAAGAAATATAATTTTATAGTAGTTTGCTATGTGGTACAATTAGAAGGAAATATTCACCTAAAATAGAGTTAGTTTGGGGCGGCTTAGAGAAATTATGGGAGGTAAGGAGAGAAGGTGTAGGATAAAGGGGTTAGGAGTTAAGACTTTTGAAGAAGAAAAGTCTTTTAAAAGACAGGGAGGTGTAGCAGAATGAATACCATATCAGTATTAGCTTAGGGGTGCAAGACTACAGCACGCTTGAGCATCGATATAGAACAGTAAGAAAGATGCTCAAGTCGTGACGTAGCGGGTTGTTGGGTAGTGACCACCAAGAACGAGGGAAGAGAAGACAACATCACAATTGATTCTGTACTTGGATTTTGTATCGACCATCATGTATAAATAAAGCCTGTTTTGAAACAACACAGCAGAACTCGTTGATCCTCTGTATACACGCATTGTTACACTACTATGACGATTCTGGTTCTAATCTCTTCAAATAATTAACTCCCCTGGGTTGTGTCGCCATAACGTGGTCCAGTGATTCCCGAGTCCCAATCATGCCACAGGCCTCCCGGGGTCGAACAGATCAACGTGGTAGGGACCAGACAAAGTGAGGCCCACATCTACCGCCTTCTAGGTAGGCTGTTATAGTATGTCCCGAAAAGAATGCCTTCATTTACGATCAATTATTTTGAAAACTGTCTGTTGCATCGTTATGAAATTTTTCCAGCCATATTATATTTACCCCCACCCAAGGAATATGTCTTTGATAGGTCCAAAAGCAACTTACATCATCGAAAGCATCTTTGATGTTTTGCTTAAAAACTAGTGATTTCTCGCCAATTCACATGACACACAAGGCGTATCCGGATTCGTATGGGAGTGGGTGCAATGAAAGAAGTAGCTTAAAGTCGACAAGGTCGGCTGCATTGCACCGGGTTTTTATCCCATATGGCTCAGTTTCTTTCCGCAGCGCGGAAAGCGTCGCACAGAGCGCGAACTCCGTACCTCTAGCGACGACCCTCGGGAGTCTCCGAAAAAATGCACTCGTGAAATGAAGGGCGCGGCCCGGAATCGAACATACAACCTTCGGAGCCCGAGTCAGACGGCTTGACCACTTCACCACGGAGAATCCCGAGAGAGGTGTAATGTGTAATATTAGTAAAGACAGAGAATTTACAGAGGCATGAGGTAAATAATTTGTAGACAGGAAAGTAGAAGGAATATATTTCTTACCTTAATTTTCATTTTCTTCTTGTTTCTTCAGCTGCTGGTTAATAATGTGTACACAAGTATTCGTGTTAGCTTTTTATATTGAGTTCGTGAAAGCTTCCAAATAGCTGTGCGTTAATGTGCGTATGGAGTGACCAGAAATGATAACGCAATTTAGTCATCATGTTTCAATTTTTAAGGATCTGTTCAGCTGTCAGTGTAGTTTGTTCACACGTACACATAGGTGACAGTCCCGCTTTGAGTCTTCGCGAAAGATTGTCTACTCTGCTGTTTACCGTTCAGAGACGGAACATGATTACCTGTTTTGCACTATGAAAATAGTTGTCAGTGTCTCTGTAGTGGGCTTTCTTCTTAACGACCAAGATGTTGGTCCTCTTTTCATTGAAGTTTATAGATTCAATCGTATGCACGTGTGTTGTCCCCTAATTTGAAAACGTGTTTGCTCTCACGTTTCTTGTTATGCCACAATATGTCAGTTTCCACCGCAATATTACTCTTCTGTTGGTATTCAATGCGTTTAGTGTGTGTGTGTGTGTGTGTGTGTGTGTGTGTGTGTGTGTGTGTGTGTGTGTGTGTGTGTGTGTGTGTGTGTTTCAATACAGTTGTTTGTCACAGCTGAGGGCTTGCGGAATTGAAAATTAATCACTGTGGAATACAAACTGTTGCCATTGACATTATGCTGATGCTGTAATGTTTAGGGCCTGCAATTCTTCTGAATATTTATAGCAAAATATCCCAGTTGGTGTGCACGTGGATTAAGGTCTGCGATCTGCTCAGACCTTAATCTGTGTCGGACTATTCCAGTAGGTTGATGACTGCTCTTGGTTGCATAAAATTGAATCCATCCTTTCTCCGATAATCCTCTTCCTCTTTCAACACATGGTCCTCACATTTTTCCAGTAACTTTTATCAATATTTAATAGCGCAGACAGGATTAGTATCCTGACGTCAGACAATTTGAATATAGTATTGTCAGCTGCCACCTGTCCTTTAATTTTAGCCCACACAAGTTCTATAGGGTTAAAATGAGAATGGTACGGCGGAAGTCTCAAGCACCCATGACGATGCTCTTCTATCAAATTCTCGATTTGATATTTCTTGCTTTTTGGCGTCTGTTTTACAAGGGACAACAATTCTAGCTAGAAATACTTTTCTGGAAATGGTATGTTTTTCATTCGGCGTCATATCTTTATTGCTCCCTTTGTGCTCGATGCTGTACGTATTTTGTCTTCTTGGGCAACAACATTGATATCATGCATTGTCCATAATTGGACACGACGGTCTATCTAGGGATGGAAGCACAGTTTTCTCGAGCCAATCTCTAAATACATTACCATTCATCTTATTATGATAATCCATATTGTCTGTATGCTTTGATACGAACACGAGCCCAGCATTCTGTTGTAAGCCATTATGCGTATTACCAGCATGGGCCACGACCAAAAGCTGTCCTATACTACTGGGCACATATCGCTTTATCTGTCTGTCATCAAGCGATGCTACAGGCATTCAGGGATAAACTTCTCTCGCACCACACAAAAAGACTTGTCAGTCGTACGAGAGGAATTGATTACACATTTTATTGCCACTGGCTCTTATAATACATAAATGCACAAAACTGTCTCTAATGAATCACACATGAATACACAGAACTTCCTATCTCTAGTCGTCCCTAGCCCTACTGCTAAATCTATCTATTCACTTAAAGAAGGACGCATCGACTCTAAGCGATGTGTCCGCTACGAAGTCCGTCCCCTGTCTGACAATCCTCCGCGTCCTGATTACACAGCACGCGGAGGGTCTTCATGCGCACTTCGGCTTTTGCGTGCTACATCATTCCACACGCTTAGAGTAGTAAGCCTACTCTTGAGTTCTATTCCAAGTTCTTGGTGTCTATCACGTTGAGGTGATTACACCGTGACCAGAGTGCTTACCCTCTGGTTGACACTTACGTGTCTCATGAGAGAACTGTTGATAGTTCTCCTCCCTATCTACTCCCTACACCTACCCTGCCCTCTTGTTGGGGCACTGGGTTACCTCTAATCTACTTGAGGTCGACCACTCATTCAGGGTGGTCTTCCCTCCTATGTATTCTAGTCTTTGACACACACCCTCCCCTCCTGTGTTGCGTTACAAACTTTGACTCATGGTTGTGACGCAAGAGGTTTCTAAAAATTAGTGTGTCTAATTTTTGTCAAAGACTACTGATAACTTGGTTCTGGGTAACTCAATAGACCTCTACTGACTATTGTCACAATGTAGTATTACTTTACTTGGCTACTGGTGATCGCCACACACTTGTCTGGTTGGCGTGAGCCCTCTTCTCCATCGCAATATTATATTTATTAGAGGTTTGTCTGAACCGGACCATTGCCTTATAAGACCTGCCCTCAAATAGCAAATTAACTCACTACCCATACAAAGTTGACTTTCTTAGGATCAACACACGAATTGCTTCATGTCCCCCATATAATATTAAACAACCCTTGCACAAGCTGTGTGCGACAGGCTTTACCTATCTCGCTTCCGCGTGTAAAGTTATCTTTCACTGTTACGTTAGTGTTTCGCTGTCTACTGTGTCCCCTGACCCGGAGTTATCTCCCCTTGTTCCAAAAATGTATGCACTTTACATGTTTGTTTTCCTGGTTGTTTGCGTGTTTAGATGTAACTAATAACGTAATTAATCTTCTAACATGTGTGTCTGTCTATAATTTGTATGTAAGTCAGTTTTCAAGTGCCATAATCCGGTTAAATGTGGCCACAAATAAGTGTATAACACTAATTCGTGACTACGTTTCCGTCTTATGAGACTTAAAATACTTTCCCTAAGGTCTAATGTTAGTTAGTTAGTTAGTCGCGGTTCCAACTTCACGGCAACGGGTTGTCCCCATATTGCTCCGTTCCTGTGCCAGTGAATATCACAAAATGCTCCTCACTGTCCCATGTGAACAATGGAATAGACAGGAGTGTCGGCAAGCCAACAGCCCGCACAGGTACACTGTGCATAATTCCGCCGCCAGGTCTAATGTAATTATGGCTAACACAAAACTACACACAACACATTCGAGACAGCATATTTCAACACTGAAAGCAAACGCTTGACGCAGACAAATAATAAAAGTCGCGTTGAGCGGCAGAAAAAATCCGCTGGTTGTCTTCACTCTCCATTCCATATTTTCCATTTTCTCTCACTTTCACACTTCTGTCACACATCTTTTATTCTCCCAATTATTTACAAACCTTGAAGTGACTCTGTACAAGTTTGGCTCAGTTTGAAAAGAGTTGAGCTTAATGACTGTCCGTAACTTACTGCACGAGTCATGTATTTACAAAATATTTACATGGATGAAATAGGGTTGATAGTTTGTACCCTGAAAATAATAAACACTACATTCTACTGAAATACTAATACTAATTCTATAAATATATATATTCTAATTTGTTGCACAGAATTAAACTAATTTAAGGGAAGTAATCTAACTAACTAAAAAAATGAAAATGATGTGAGATGAGTTATGTACCTTTTTTTTTTTTTTTTTTTTTTTTGCTTCTAAACTGAGTAATGTGAATTTTAAATGGTAAACAAAATTATAAATAATGGGTTATTTAAAAAGAAGAATGTTTTAATGTCTAAATGAAAAAATATGATTGATAATTTTACTATACATGGTGTAAATGATGTATGTTCAAATGTATAATCCTATAAGGTATAAACTACTTTTAATCCTAAATGATGAGGTTGTTAAAGTGTTCATCAAGATGGAATGAAATAAAGTGAAATGAAATGAACTAACTGGTGCTGTTCCTATCTTAACTTTTTATCCTCGTCTTTAATTAGCTATTATTAAATTTAAAGTTACTATCCTAAGTAGATGGGTAAATTAGTGATTTATCTAAACTACAAAAAAAAATTCTATCATATTACCTAATTCTATTCTAAATTTATATTAAAGTAACTAATCTAACTATAATTTCTCACTGTATTAAAAACATGTTATAATACATATCACAATAGCTAAATGTATATACATGGTATTTAACTACCTCAGGTTAGTGGTTGCCGTAAAGTTCAGAAATTGATTTTGTTGGCACAGTTCACAGTTACACACTTGTCCTGGGTATATTAAATAGACTCCACAGTCATACTAGTGTCTTATGGATATTCTTCCACTCGTAGAGTCCGCTTGTGTCGTAGACATGTATATTCGTGTCTGTTATTTACGCATTGTTCTGACACTGTTCTTCCATGATTAACACAGGTGATTCACCGGACCACAAATGGAGCATAGTAAGTAACGAGCTGTCTATGTACACACGGTGATTCACTTGTTCTTGGAGCACAGTTCTTATTCTGCTGTCTATGGACACATGGTGATTCCCTGTTATTAGCACACAGTCCTGATCATGATGTCTATGTATTACATAGGATATTTTACACAGGATATTTTAAGTGTACTAAATTACATTATCTTAGACTACATTTCATGTGGAGTATCAGGTATTTCTACCTCAGATGGTCGACTAAGGGTATCAGCAAGAATGTTGTCCCTACCCTTAATATGCTCTATACTAAAAGTATAATTTTGTAAGATTAACGACCACCTGTAGATGCGGTCATTGTGATGCACCCCACTTTGTATGACCGTGATTGGGGAGTTGTCGGTCTGTACTACGAAGTGATTACCCGCTAGAAATCGATGTAACTTCCTTACTGAATAGATGACACTTAGGGCTTCCAATTCTGATATGGAATATCTGGACTCAGCAGGTGTGATCCTGCGGCTCACGTAGCAAATTGGATGGAAGATGCCATCGTAAAACTGGCCTAGTACTCCAGCGATGGAGATCGTGCTGGCATCTGTCCTAAGATAATAAACGAGCCTAGGATTAGGCAAACGCAGAATTGGTACATTACTAAATAGGAGTTTCAATTTTGACAATGCAGAAATTAATAATGCATCTTTGACATCTAATTTTACCGATGCTATCAAAACATTAGAAAATACACTCGTGATTTCGGCTAAGTTCGGTATGAACTTACTATAATAATTTACTAAACCCAAAAAGGCTCCTGACCTGCTTCTTTGTTGTAGGCATGGTCAGGTTCATAATTTTAGTAACAATTCTATTGTCAGTTTTTAGTTGTCCTTGTGAAATGACATGGCCCAAAAAATCAATTTCTTGTAGGCCCTGTTCAACTTTGCTAGGTTTGACAGTGAGACCGAAGAGTCGCAACCTATCAAAGACCTGTCGGAGTTTCAGTAAGTGTGTTGTCCAGTCATCTGTATGGACACAAATATCATCTATATATGTCACCGTATTCGTCACTCCATATAGTAAATCTCTAGTTAGGCGTACGAAAGTGGCAGGAGTGTTACGAAGTCCGAAAGGAAGAAACCGCCACTCGTAAAGACCTAAAGGTGTTGAGAATGCAGTAAGATGGATGGATTGAGTCTGCATAGGGACCTGCCAATATCCCTTAGTAAGGTCTAATTTAGAGAAGATTTTGGAGGTGGACATATCCAGAATAAGATCTTCGCAGGAAGGAATTGGTTCTGCGTCGATCTTAGTGACATTGTTGAGTTTTCTATAGTCCACACAGAGACGAATTGTGGAGTTCTTTTTCTTTACCAAGACGATTGGAAAGGAGTACTCAGATGTAGATTTCTGGATGATTCCACTAGCTTCTAAATTAAGAATTTCCTTATTTAGACTTTCTCTGTAGCTAAGTGGGATAGAGTACGGCCTGCATTTGATAGGCTTTGAGTCCGAAAGAAGGATGGAGTGCTCGATCCTGTCCGTCCTACCTGGAATGTCGGAAAATATGTCCTTATACTCCGTCACTAATTCTAATGTCTGTCGTCGTTGCTCTTCTGTTAGTCCCGGTTCTAACCGTATACACTCTAATGTCGCAGTCTTGTCTACAATTGGAACAGGTAGTTCCATCCCGTCGTCGTCTACCTGGTTCAGTACGGTGGTGGTGCTAAGTGCGTTTTCTGTATGCTCACTAAATGTATGCATATCGTCGTCCTTGCCAGTCTCGCTAACTAGTGTAGTTGCGTTATGTATGTCTTTCGTCTCATCAATAGGTGTGGGTGCATTGTGTTCGTCTGTCTCCAGTTCTGTCTCTTGTCGTGAAAAGTAGGGTTTCAACATGTTGATATGAAATATCTTTAAGTGTCCGTTTATCGATATTTCATAATCTACATCTGAAATTTTTCGTACCACTTTGAATGGCCGTTGCCATGAGGTCAATAATCAATTACGTTTGTCTGGGAGTAAAAGCAGTATGTCTTGATCTAGTTCAAGATTAATAGTCCTAGCACCTCTATTTGCGTATTGGCGGTAGATTTGACCCTTCCTCTCCAAAGCTGCCTTGGCTATCATACACGATTTCATAATTTTATCGCGTGTTTCTGTTACCATCTCATAAGGTGTTTTAGGGGTTGGAATTTCAATCGCATTAGTTACTAACTGATGGTAAATTGTTAGGGGTCCACGTGGGTTAGCCCCGTATACTAACTCAAAAGGTGAGAAACCCGTGCTCTAATGGAGAATCTCCCGATAGGCGAACAGCACTGTTGGCAACAGTGTATCCCATTCAGATGGGTTTTCTGCTGTCACCTTAGCCAGCATATGTTTTAGGTCTCCGTTAATCTTCTCTACGATTCCATTGCTGGCTGGATGATAAGCTGTTGTAAAATGCTGTTTAATTCCTAACATTTTTGTAAGGGCTTGCGTTGCAGCCGATATGAATTGGGTTCCCCGGTCGGATAAGATGGTACGTGGAAATCCGAATCGTGAGAACAAATGTAAAAATACATTGGCAATATCTTTGGAGGTGATGTATTTTAAAGCTACCGCCTCAACCCACCTTGAACATAGGTCTACAAGCGTTAAGATGAAGCGATTTCCTTTGCTGGACACCTGGTTCAGGGGTCCAACAATATCCACCGCCACACTCTCGAATGGTCTACAGGTTGTACTTCAGCTGTAGGATGTTTACCCTTACGTACTAGTTGTTGACAGACATTACATGACCGACAGAATAATTTTATGTCATTACAAAAACCCGGCCAGTAAAAATGAGCCTGAATTCTGGCCCTGGTTTTGTCGTATGCAAGGTGACCAGCAAACGGTGACTCGTGTGCAATCTTTAGCACAGTTTGGCGGTGTTGTACAGGTAACACCGTTTGCTGAATCTCATGGTTGTTGGTTGTATAATAACGAGTAAGAATCCCATTATTAAGTCTAAAGAACCATGATGCGTTTTTTGTTACTTTAGCTTTTTCTTTTAACAGTTTTAGATACGGAGACACACTCGGATCAGCTTTTTGCTGGTCTATAAACTTCTGTCTGGTGGTATCATCCGTCCTAGTTGGTGATAGCAACAGTAGTCTTTCCTCCTGTAGTGTGTCTTGGTGTTTAATAGTATCTGCTCTGGTTGTTGCATTTGCTGCATTTAATTTTTCCCATGCAGCTATTTCTTTGTTAGTGCAATGCTTCAATTGGGGTAAGCATCCCAAAATTAAATCAGTACAAGGGTTATCTAAAATAGCACATGTAAAGGTACCAGAAAGGAAAGGAGTGTTTATACGGGCTCTTGCCAGCGGGTAAATTTCGATATTACCCGAAAAGGTTCGGCATTTGACTGAGTCACCTGTATAATCATTTGGGTTCACAAATTCCTTTCTAAGACCGATAAGAGTGCTTCCACTGTCAAGCAAACATTGGCATGGTATTTCATTGACCAGTGCATTGTGGAACACCAAATTGCCTCTGGAGGCTAATGCTGCATTTGCACTCTCAGTGGAGAATGGCACTGTGTGTCCACATTCTAATTTTCCGTCTGCATGAAATTGGTGATATCGCTCACAACTGTCAAAGCTTAAGATATCGTTTACACAACAAACATCTTCAGATTGGTTAAAAGGTAATTCATTCTCGACCTCGCACTCAGTCTCACTCCCACTATCAGAAGATGTATCAATTAACATTGCACTGTTGGCCTTCATTCTTTGACGGCCTAGGCATTTACTGGAGTAATGCCCGTAGCTAGCACAGAAAAAATATTTAACCGCACGCCTGTATGCTTTTCTCTTGTTTTGTTGTTTCTTAATGACCATATCAAGATGTATCGGATAGTTCGGTGATTTATCACACATAGCGTAAGTATCATGAAAAAGTTGGCAATACATACATTTAGGCAATTTTTGATCTTTCTTGTCGACTCTCTGAAATGGTTTTTTATTGCTACGATAACTTTTAGGTTGGTCCTTAACAAAAGAGACTATTTCAGAGTCGATGTTTGATGTTTTAAAAACTTCCCTATTCGAGGAAAAATATGCGGAGCCTTTCTTCTCGAATTGTTGTATTGTTTCGATGTCTGACTGCTGAAGGAACTTAGCGAAAGGAGTTGGGACTGTGGATATAACTTTATCCATGGCTATTAAATTTTTAAGTTTTTCAAAGTCGTTTCCTATTTTTGCTGCATTAAGCCATCTATTCAGCACGCTTTGGACATTCGAGACATAATCGATGAACGTCTCACTTGGTTTTGGTTTTAAGTTAGAAAATTGGACTTGATACCCAGGGGCATCAAGTAAAAAATGTTGCATTACCCTATCGTGAATGTACTGATAGTTAGATCTAAGATCAGTTGGTATTGATTCAATAACTTTAAGGGGCTCCCCACTGAGGTTTTTCATGTAGATCATGGCCCACATATCGATTGGTACTTGATGGTATTTAAGCTGATATTCGACATTTTCTGTCCAAGCTGATATGGAATCTTCTTTACAGAATGGCTTAATAATATGTTTGTATTTATTAAGTTTATTCTCTTCTTGTTGACTCTTTAGTTTTGTAGCGGAGATCTCTACGTTTGAATCTACTTCCATACCTTTCATCTTTAACTGTGTCTCTGATTCAATCTGTATTTGTTTTTCTTTCACTCTTGCCATTTCATCTATCTCTCTTTGCTTCAACTCTCTCTCCTGATCTAATTCTTTTTGCTTTAATTCTAATTCTTTTTGTTTAATCTCTAATTCCTGATCTAACTGTTGTTGTTTCATTTCTAACTCTTTTTGTTTAGTTATTTCAGCTAATTGTGCAATCTCCTTCTGGTGTTGTCTTTCTCGTGCACGTTCATCTCTATCAGCATCTTTTGCTTCCCTAAATTTTTGATCAGCATATTGCTCTAATTCCTTTCCGGTGTATCCTAATTCCTTGCCTGCTTGTATGCAATCAGCTAAAGTTGACATGTTGTTGGATAATTAGCTAGAGTTGATAGGCACTCAAATATTTACTCAGGTATATTCGATATGTTAAGATTTTAAATGCCTGTGTATAAAAAATAACATTAGATTACACCCTGAAAAAGAGATGCATTATTAATCATATTGCATTCACAAATAATTTGGGTATACTCATCTTAACAATCAGGAACAATCAGGCACGATCCTTTGGCAACCCCGACACACACCTTGTTTTACTCTTCTAAACAGCTCTTGTTATATCTGGTTTATTAGAGCATCAATAATTAACTAATTGCAAACGACATATACATTTAGACATTTGTTTGAAATTTACAATTACATGCCCCCGGACAACACAATGTGGTATGGTTGATAGAGACTGTCACTGTCCTGTCTTCGTTCTATTATCTTCTGCTTTCCTTAACTAACTGCTGTTTAATCTATGATAGTGCTGTGCAGACCGAATCCTATTTGCATAGAGAAAGTAGTGCCATCGTGACGGTAGAAAATAGAATATGTCCACAAATAAATAAATAAATGCTTTAAAATAAATATAAAGGAAATAATAATGTTCAAATTATTAAATATATTCAATAAATAGCTTGTATAAACAAATAATGCTCATTATAATTCAAAGATTCAGGCGAGCAGCGGCTTGGCGATTTGTAAACAATCTGACGCTGATTGCCAATGGCGTAGGACAGCTGTGGGTCAACTGTGACACGTCACAGGCGCAGCGCTATTCTTAGATTGAAAAATCGATATTGTCGCCGGCTCATTTCTTAGTGTATTGCTCCGCCGTGAATCATGTTTCATAAATACTCATAAATAAACAAATAATTGTAGAAATAAATGATGCAAAACTATACTAATAATACTTACAAATCAGAAGAAAACATGTTCATAAAGCACAAAACATTTCAATAAGTATAAATAAATGGTAATCGGTCACGATGGGCACAGCTCGCATCTTGTTCTAGTCTGCACACGCCATTTTACACTAACACAAACCAAACCCTGTGATTAACTGAAAGTAACGCTATTTTAGAGCCGTGGGTGAGTGTTTTAGCTTGACCAAATGTCCAAGCTACACTTCTGACACCACTTTTATCCTAGCCTGTCATCAAGCGATGCTACAGGCATTCGGGGATAAACTTCTCTCGCACCACACAAAAAGACTTGTCAGTCGTACGAGAGGAATTGATTACACATTTTATTGCCACTGGCTCTTACAATACATAAATGCACAAAACTGTCTCTAATGAATCACACATGAATACACAGAACTTCCTATCTCTAGTCGTCCCTAGCCCTACTGCTAAATCTATCTATTCACTTAAAGAAGGACGCATCGACTCTAAGCGATGTGTCCGCTACGAAGTCCGTCCCCTGTCTGACAATCCTCCGCGTCCTGATTACACAGCACGCGGAGGGTCTTCATGCGCACTTCGGCTTTTGTGTGCTACATCATTCCACACGCTTAGAGTAGTAAGCCTACTCTTGAGTTCTATTCCAAGTTCTTGGTGTCTATCACGTTGAGGTGATTACACCGTGACCAGAGTGCTTACCCTCTGGTTGACACTTACGTGTCTCATGAGAGAACTGTTGATAGTTCTCCTCCCTATCTACTCCCTACACCTACCCTGCCCTCTTGTTGGGGCACTGGGTTACCTCTAATCTACTTGAGGTAGACCACTCATTCAGGGTGGTCTTCCCTCCTATGTATTCTAGTCTTTGACACTGTCCATCCACTGATTGCCATTCCTTATCACTTGTGTGGTGCGCATTGATCCACATTTCATCCAAACACACTATGCCATAATTTACTTTGCGCATTTCCCTTATTTCACGTAGGTATCTGCTTCTCATGGTTCCTAAATGCGGTTGCTCGCAAAGATTATTTCTACTGCCCTTGTACTTTCAAATAGTGAAGATAATGTCCTTATAATTTTCCACAAAGTTGTTTTGGATAGCTCTATGTTATTGTTCTTTCTGAACCAAACCCTAAGTTTTCTTACAGTCACTGTTTCTTTGGCATCCAGCATTTTTATAATGCTGGATAATCCTGGATATAAAATCCAAATTTTTTATAATTTTAGGAGTCTCCGTGGCGAAGTGGTCAAGCCTTTTGACTCGGGCTCCAAAGGTCGTGGGTTCGATTCCGGGCCGCATCCTTCTGTTCACGAGTTAAATTTTTCGGAGACTTCTGTGGGTCGTCGCTAGAGCTGTGGAGTTCGTGCTTTGTGCGATGCTTTCCGCGCTGCCATGTGGGATAGAACCCGGTGCAATGAAGTCGACCCTGTCGAATTTTAAGCGACTTTTAAAAGCATTTTTATAATAGCTCGCCTTATGACATCTTTGTCAAAGCTGTCTACAGTAATCTTTCTACCTACCGTTTTATTATTGCGTGGTGATTTAATTCCAGATTCTTGCACCCATCGACGAATTTACTCAAACCCAATGCATGCACTGTTCTTTTTTCGGAATTTGTAATAGTATAAAACAGTTTCCTGCGATCAGCTTCTTGACAAAAATATGTGTATAAATTCATTGCGATTCTTTGAAGTGTACAATTTCGCATTAAATCCCATTGAATAATATTCACACATTTCAATGTTAGCGATAAGTGGTACGATGTTTTTTTTTAAAAAAAAAAAAAACATATTAATCAGGTTTCATGAAATAACCCACATTTTGAGACACCTCTGAACAGTCCTAGTTTGAACAACGCGGGGAGTTGGCATAAGGCCAATCCCTTCAAAACACGTACAATATTCAACATTGAGCGCTGATTGTCTGGCTACGCTGTAATACATTTAATATTATGAATTTCATCTCAGACCCGTAAATTATATACCGCATATAAATAAACTTTGAAATCTGCAGTAAAATCTCCAGAACAAAAAATTGTTTGTTGGGTGGACATAATGATAAGTTTATATACTAAATCTCATAATTTTCCCTCAGTTGGTTACTGAGATATGGATGTTTATATTGGGGCAAAGAAAAAAAACACACACACTATAGTTACATGTCCTTTATAAGACTTCGCGATCTTCCCGAGCATTGTATGACTGTTTGTGGTAACTAAGTAATGTTTACGTTCAGTAGTTTGCCAATTTATTTCTGAACGACACCCATACCATGGAAATCAACGCAAGGTGGTCTGCTTCCATATCATCTGCAGCTGATTTCGAAAACTCGCCTCGGTGTGTTAAGGAATTGTGAAATATGTTCACTGCCTCGAAGCCACAGCATTAAATGTGGGTAGAATGAGGACAGTCAAGGGCTAGGGAAAGCAAACACGAAAAACTGGTTCCAATCAAATTCTATTTATCAATTCCAGTGTGAGTGCCAAGCAACTTACATAGGTAGAACGAAAAGACAGTTAGCAAATCAAGTAGATGAACATACGAGGATGGGGGTGATGGCTTCAAATGAAAACCTTAAAAGAATAGCGTGATAGAAATTACATTAACCATGCCATTGTCTGGTAACTTGTCAATATTGTTGTTAAGGATGTCAAGAGTGTTAAGCACGCGAAAGGACAGTGCAGACGAACACGATGAAATCATAAGGATTGTTTAAAGATGGTCGTCCCACTTTTGACATGCACTAATAAGGAGCAGCGTTCTGTTATCCGTTTTGTGATCAGTACAGGTGTGAAACCTATACAAATTCAACGGCGAATGAGGCCCAGTATGGTGATGCATGCCTGTCAGTCCAGCAAATGTATGAGTGGAGTCAGTAGTGTCGACCCGCTATCAAATCCAAACGACGTGGACTTCTGAGTAAAGGTGAACTATTGCATCATGACAATACTCGACCCATACTGCCCGTTCAACGGTTAAAATCATTGAAGACCTCCACTTTCAGTGTGTACCACACGCCCCGTACTCGCCAGATCTAGCCCAAAGGGATTTCCACCTATTTGGACAACCAAACAAAAAAACATTTAAGGTTGTCACTAAGCCCTATACAGTTGAAAGACTATAAAACGCCGTCCTCGTAGAGTTATCAACATCTCGTAAACTATGGTCATAACATAACAAAGAAAAATGCGTTTCCTATACTGCATTCGACAAACAATAAACGATTGCTCAAATATAGTCAGGCGTTAGCAATTGGGCGGTTTCAGCCGGTTTTATCAATCAATCAGGTGCCGTCTCCACAATGACGGTTGGCTACAATGGATCTCCAACACTTTCTGTCTGTAGCCATTTCTGTACATTCTGTCAGACTGATGTTCGCCAACTCTTGATGTTATCTTCCCAGTTGTACCGTTGTCTACCTCTTGCTCGCTTGTCCTTAACCTTGCCCTCCAGTATAGTTTTTATAAAAGTGTTATGTCTTTTAACGTGGACGAAATATTTCACTTGTCTTTTTTTTAAATTTATTTTACCAACTCTCTTTTCATTCCCAGTTTTTCTAGAAACTCTGTATTTCCGGTTTTATGCAAGCAAAAAGAGTTTGTGTTAAATTTGAAATTACTGTGGGGATAACGGATGTTTCACATTCGGACAATATCCGCTTCTATGTGTTTTAATTATTCCAGCTTGAGTATTATTCATTTATTTACTGCATATAATATATAACTCTGCAGTTTGCACCTGACGAGATACGGCTTCATATTCCAGGCAATAAATCGTGCGTCATATTGTTTGCAGCTTATGTGTTTAAAAGAAACATTGATAGTCGAAACCGAAAGTATTGAGGCATACAGGCGAAACACTGAAACATAACTCACTTTATGACAATAACATCTTTCAGTCGATGTTAAAAATGCACCAGGCCTGTAACAAAACTAAAAGGAATTGCCAGACTCGGAAAGAACAAAAACATAATTTGTGGTACTATACGAGTGTTCTTACTGTTGTTGCTATGGGACTCTTACTGCGCTGGAAAGAATAATCCCAAGTGACTTAAAATGTCCCCCTTTCTTTCCCCGAGACTGGATGTCTGGGACAGCCACCCTTTCGTGACATTAGGACTTTTCTAATAAGTGTGGTGAATACTTAATTGTTCTGTTTCCTGTCATTTGCATTTGGTACTGGAGAGAAAACTTCGATTCTGTCCTCCGAGACACTGACTATAGGGCAACATCTACCCGGGGATAGATAGACAGACGTGCAGCTAGTCGCACAGTCGTAAGGGTGGATAAATTAATAGATGGATAGATAGATGGACGGATGGATGGATAGGTGGATTGATAAATAGACGGATGGATGGATGGATGAATGGCTGGATAAATAGACAGATGGATGATTGAACAGAGGGATGGTTACATAGACTGATGGTTGAATGGACGGATAAATGGTTGGATAAACAGATGGATGGATGGATGGATGGATGGATGGATGGATGGATGGACAGATGAATTGATAAATAGACGAATAGGTGAGTGGACATATGGATGGAAAAATAGACGGATGTGTTAGTGGATGGACAGATGGACTGATAAATAGACGGATGGATGGATATATGAATGGTTGATAAATAGATGACTGGATGATTTAACAGTGAGATAGATACATAGACGGATGGATGGATAAACAGATGGATGGTTGAATGGATGGATGGATGGATGGATGGGTGGGTGGATGGATGGATTGATGGATGGATGGATGGATGGATGGATGGATGGATGGACAGATGAATTGATAAATAGACGATGGGTGGATGGAAATATGGATGGATAAATAGACGGATGGATTAATTGGTGGACGGATAGATTGACAAATAGATGGTTGGATGGATAGGCATATGGATGGATAAACAGACGGTTAAATGGATGGACAGATTAACTGATAAATAGACGGATGGATGGATGGATATATAAATGCTTGGATAAATAATCGGTGGGATGGATGGATGGACAAATGGGTCGATAAATAGACGAATGGATAGTTAGACGGATGAATGGGTAGAAAGATGAACGGATGGAAACATGGACAGATGGATGGAGGGAAAGATGGGTACATGGATAGATGGATGAATGGAAAGCTACAACACTGATACCCGAGATACGTAGTCTTCAGGACATCGTCTATCCGACAGACGGACGTGCATGTAGTTGGAAGGACAGACGGACGACTGAATAGAATGATAAACGGATGGCTATGTGAATGGATGAAAATACTGAATTCTACTCTGCTCACGGATAATTGGAACTCAGCTGAGAGATATGGCTCAACGTCTCTAAGTCAAATCCTCCGGATGTGAGGGCCTGGCCGCTACCCACCTCCTGGTCTTGGAGGTTTGATGCTGTACCGCCAGCATCTGCAGTCTACCTTGCTCCAGACGTACTGGTTATCCTTTCCTCTAGAGTAAACAAGGCAAGGCGGAGCGAGGGATCATGCTGCACGGGCAACACATGTTCTCTGAATCCATGCCCAGGCATTGTGCGATGGAGTTTTAGCTCTAGTTCAAATCCACATACTTTCGTCTGTAAAGACTGCAAGGTGCCACTTATACAGATAGACAGACATGCAGGCAGGCAGGCAGACATGCAGGCAGGCAGATTGACAAACAATCTGACAGAAAAAAGATACACAGAAAGAAAGAAAGAGAGAGAGAGAGAGAGAGATAGAGAGAGAGAGAGAGAGAGAGAGAGAGAGAGAGAGAGAGAGAGAGAGAGAGAAGGCGGGGAGAGGAGGGAGACAGACAGACCGACAGACGGGCAGACATTCGGACGGGTGAAAAGACGGATAGACGAATGGATGGGTGGATGGATAATGGAGAGAGGATGGATGGATGGATAAATAAATATATAGTTAGACGAATAAGTAAATAGATAGAGAAAGAGTCGTGGTGTGGTGGTGAAAGGCAGACACAGAAATAAGAATGAAACTGGAAAGGAAACCGAAAGAAGGACGTTTGGCATAGAGAGAACGTCGCAGTCAACCCGAGTACTTTTGGCTGTTTCTGATTTCTTGGCAAGTTTACGTTCAGTAGTTTGTTATAGCTTTCCAAACGACCGGAATTCATACCATTGTATGGACACCAACGCAAGGCGGTCTGCTGCCATTTCGCGAGCAGGTGCGTTTCAAACGCGGTATGCGGGATTACAAATTGCGCCTGTGACTCCTTCGCCACAGAGCCGGTTTGGCATAGATATTTGAAGTAAGTCAGGTATAGGGAAGCGGTAGACGAATATTAAGGAAACAGGCAGAATGGCAGACAGACAGTGACAGACGTAACAGACAAAGTGACAGACAGACCGAAAGATTGACAGACCGGTAGATTGACAGACAGATAGACCGACAGAGTGACAGACATACAGATTTACAGAAAGGCAGAGTAAGAAACTAAGTGACAGATAGACACAGTGAAAGACACACAGAAAGAGGGACAGACAGGCGGACAGAGTAACAGACAGACAGGCAGAGTGACAGATAGATAGAGTAACAGACAGAGAGATAGAAATAACAGACAAAGTGACAGACAGAACAGACAACAATTATTCTCCAGCTAAACACAATATACATCATGAGCGGGCTAGAGAGAGAGAGAGAGAGAGAGAGAGAGAGAGAGAGAGAGAGAGAGAGCAGAAGTAGACTAGTGTGATAGTGAGAATGAAAGAGAGAGTACGTGCAGAGCTGGGAGAAGGAAAGAGTGCGAATGAAAGAGGGAGTGCGTGTAGAAGTGGAAGAGTGAGTGAGTGAGTGTGTGACATACTGAGAAAGAGAGAGTGGGAATGAGCGAGTGACTCAGCGAGAGTTGCAGAGATGTGTCTCTCTATAACTACATATTTGTAGACACCAATGATATTCTGGTGCGTAAATAAACTAACTACATATGTGTAGACACCAGTGATATTCTAACGTGCAAATAAATTAACTACATATGTGTAGACACCAGTGATATTCTACCACGTAAATAACCTAACTACATATATGTAGACACCAGTGATATTCTACCACGTAAATAACCTAACTACATATGTGTAGACACCAGTGATATTCTACCACGTAAATAACCTAACTACATATATGTAGACACCAGTGATATTCTACCACGTAAATAACCTAACTACATATATGTAGACACCAGTGATATTCTACCACGTAAATAACATATCTACATAAGTGTAGACACCAGTGATATTCTACCACGTAAATAACATAGCTACATAAGTGTAGACACCAGTGATACTATACCACGTAAATAACCTAACTACATATGTGTAGACACCAGTGATATTCTACCACGTAAATAACCTATCTACATATATGTAGACACCAGTGATATTCTACCACGTAAATAACATATCTACATAAGTGTAGACACCAGTGATATTCTACCACGTAAATAACATAGCTACATAAGTGTAGACACCAGTGATACTATACCACGTAAATAACCTAACTACATATATGTAGACACCAGTGATATTCTACCACGTAAATAACCTAACTACATAAGTGTAGACACCAGTGATATTCTACCACGTAAATAACATAGCTACATATATGTAGACACCAGTGATATTCTACCACGTAAATAACCTAACTACATATGTGTAGACACCAGTGATATTCTACCACGTAAATAACCTATCTACATATGTGTAGACACCAGTGATACTATACCACGTAAATATCCTAGTTATATATGTCTAGACACCAGCGATATTCTACCGCGTAAATAATCTAACTCTATGCATAGAGACACCAATGATATTCTATCCAGCAAATAACCTAACTATATATATAACATAATCACATTTGCATATCCCGATCGGCTGCTCACAACATGACCATCACAACTGTTTATATTACACTAACTCACGCACAAACACAGACTGGCGTTCTCGAGCATACAGAGACATACTGATATACTAGAACTCAGCAACAACTTCTGGAGCACCTGTCGCGCGGTGTAGTCCACAAACACGGCCCTGCATAATCTCACCTTCACACTTGAATGTTATTTTAAGCTTAGAGGCGTTATGAACGCAATTCGTTATCCCGCATACCGCGTTAGAAAGACAGATGTGGGCGATTTGGCAGCAGACCGCCTTGCGTTATATTTTAATGAAATGTGGCTAAAGTGGCTAAAGGCTTGCGAACGCGGTTCGTGAGCCGGATACCAGGCGTTCGAAGCTCAGCTGCGACCGATTTGTGCAGCAGACCGTGTCGCGTTGTGTTATAACGTGCTAGTATGGGAGCCGTTCATTCAGAAAGCAATGGCAAACTACTGAATGTAACACTTGCCTAGTACATCAACAGCAGCTGAAAAATGCGGATGTTGACTGCAACGTCCCGTAAGGGATACGCAACAAAATGTATGGGTGTAATCGTTCAGAAAGCAAGGGCAAACCGTTGAACGTAAACATGCCCAGGAATCACATACAGCCAATATATAAGTGGGAATGCATCTCTTGGTGGTAGTTTGCCTATGGACAAGGGGGAGGTGGTCGTGCGCTTGTGGGACCAGGTGGAGGAGGCGTAGGAACATACTGAGAACCCGTATGTGGAAAGAATGAGATTGCGGGGGATCGGCAGAGGTTCTAGTGGAATCTCAAGACTGAGAGGGAAGACCAGGAGAACTTTTAATCAGATAGAGGTGGGAACAATTAGTAGTATGACTCTTCGCTGGCTGTTGAACGAGGGAACGGAGCACGTATGGGAATGTCCTGAGTGCAGTGATGTCGGTTCTTAACTCAACTCAACTCAACTCAACATACAGCCAAACAATGCTGGGATTCTTGCTTCCTATCCTAATTTCTTCTTTCTCTTCTGTAGATTTTCTGTTCTCTTTGCATTCCGCCCTTCTTACCTCCATATCGAGAGTTAGCAAAGTTGATGGAGACCTGCGCTGTCATGAGCGGTTCGACGCCGGGACTCATCGACTGTTAAAGTGAGGAAAACTCAGGTGACCAATTCCTCCGTCATTGAGGCCTACAAAGGATGATGGCTTGATAACATCACAAATCACCAGCAAATTACTTCGTAGCAAAGTTCTTTTTTTCAGCATCAAATCTTTCTGTCTGCCGGCTCTCCTTTCTAATTAATAAATAAATACACACTATTGGTTGGCGCTCATAGAAGTAGGGAAAAGAAATAGAAACTACAGGACGCACTAGATACCATAAATATTGAAAGCTGTAGTTAAAGACTAACTTCTTTACTTCATGAATTTTCGCCTTTCTGTCTTCTTTTCTTTCTTTAAGAAATTCTTCCTTCCTTTTTTGGATTTCATATTTTCTGTCTTTTGTACTTAATTATGTCTGTCTGTCTATCTGTCTGCCTGCCTGCCTGCCTGCCTGCCTGCCTGCCTGCCTGCCTGCCTGCCAGCCAGTCAGCCAGCTTTTCTGTCTGTCTGTCTGTCTGTCTGTCTGTCTTAACAAAGCATAACATAACGTAACGTAACATGACATAACATAACATAATGTCACGTAACGTAATATAATATAATATAATATAATATAATATAATATAATATAATATAATATAATATAATATAATATAATATAATATAATATAAAAGGCGATGTATGTAAGTATGCCTGTATGTATGTCTGTATGTTATTTATGCGTTCGCGAACGGTCCATCCGATTGAGATGAAATTTTCTACACATCTTCCTCTTATTCCCATGCTGCCAACTGTCATAGTTTGATAGTGTACAAACAATTATTTACTTAATATTATTTAATATTAATTTACATTATAATTTATATATAGCGAGGGGACATAACGTTTAATAGCATTGCTTTATATGTAAAATTGTTGCATATTTCTCAAATAGGCGGACCTTTTCGCTACAGTTATCTACAGGCATATGCGTTATAATCCTCCTCCCTCTTCCTCCTCCCCTCCTCCTCCTCTTCCTCCTCCTCATCCCCCTCCTACTCCCTCTCCTTCTCTCTCATCCTGCTCCTCCTCCTTCCTCCTCCTCACCCTACTCCTCTCTCATCCTCCTCCTCCCCCTCCTCCTCCCCTCTTCCCCCTCCTACTCTCTCATCCTCCTCCCCCTCCTCCTCCTCCTCCTCCTCCTTCTCCACTTCTCTCTCCTCCTCCACCTCCCTCTCCTCCTCCTCTCCTCCTCCCCTCCTCCTCTCCTCCTCCCCTCATCCTCCCCTCCTCCTCCACTCCTCCTCCCCTCCTACTCCCCCTCCTCCTCCCTACTCCTCCTCTCCTTCCCTCCTCCTCTTCCCCCTCCTCCTCCCGCTCCTCATCCCTCCTCCTCTCCCTCCTCCTCCCCCTCCTCCTCCCTCCTCCTCATCCTCCCCCTCCTCCTCCCCCTCCTACTCTCTCATCCTCCTCCCCCTCTTCCTCCTCCCTCCTCCTCCTCCTTCTCCACTTCTCTCTCCTCCTTCCTTCCTCCTCCTCCTCCCTTTCTCTTCCCATCCCCCTTTCTCATCCTCCTCCTCCCCCTCCCCTCCTCCTCCTTCTCCCCCTCCTCCTATTCCCTCCTCTCCTTCTCCACCCTCCTCCTCCCCCTCCTCCTCCCTTCCTCCTCCTCCTCCCTCCTCCTCCCCTCCTCCTCCCTTCCTCCTCCCCTCCTCCTCCTTCCCTTCCTTCTCCCCCTCTTCCTCTCTCATCCTCCTCCCCCTCCAACTCATCCTCTCGCTCCTCATCCCTCCTTCTCCCCCTCTTCCTCTCTCACTCCTCCTTCCCTCCTACTCCCCCTCCTCCTCCCTACTCCTCCTCCTCCTCCTTCCCTCCTCCTCCTCCCCCTCCTCCTCTCGCTCCTCATCCCTCCTCCTCTCCCTCCTCCTCCCCCCTCCTCCTCCCTCCTCCTCATCCTCCCCCTCCTCCTCCCTTCCTTCTCCCCTTTCTCCCCTCCTCCTTCCTTCCTCCTCCTCCTCCCTTCCTCCTCCCATCCTCCTCTCTCATCCTCCTCCTCCCCTCCTCCTCCTCCCCCTCCTCCTCCTATTCCCTCCTCTCCTCCTCCACCCCTCCTCCTCCCTCTCCTCCCCCTCCTCCTCCCCCTCCTCCTCCCTTCCTCCTCCTCCCCTCCTCATCTCATCCTCCTCCTCCCTCCTCCTCCCCTCCTCCTCCCTTCTTCCTCCCCTCCTCCTCCTCCCCTTCCTTCTCCCCCTCTTCCTCTCTCATCCTCCTCCCCTCCAACTCCTCCTCTCGCTCCTCATCCCTCCTTCTCCCCTCCTCCTCCTCCCCTCCTCCTCCCCTCCTCCTCCCCTCCTCCTCCTAATCCTTCTCCTCCTCCTCCGCCTCCCTCTCCCCCTCCTCCTCCCCCTCTTCCTCCCTTCCTCCTCACCTCCTCCTCCGCCTCCTCCTCCCCCTCCTCCTCCTCCCTCCTCTTCCTCCTCCTTCTCCTCCCCCCTCCGCCTCCTCATCCCCCTCCTCCCCTCTTCCCCCTCCTCCTCCTCCCCTCCTACTCCTCCTCCTCCTTCTTTTTCTTCTGCTGCTGCTGCTGCCGCCGCTCCATTTACCCAAGTTAATTGTTGGGGGAAGATGTAAAGATCTTTCAAGTGCTCTTTCTAATAATAGACAGTCAGACAGACAGATAGATAGTCGGGAACGGGAACGGAAACGGGAGCTTATATGACTACTTATATGAATTAAATGAGATGCTCCCCACCAGGAGCTGGGCGAAGCCGGGCCGGGTCAGCTAGTATAATAGAATATAATATAATATAATATAATATAATATAATATAATATAATATAATATAATATAATATAATATAATATAATATAATATAATACAACAGAATATAATACAACATAATATAACATAATTTCAAGCATCGCTCAATACCTGTGACTTTTTGCTCATGGATTTGATAATAATATATAGAAAAAGCATGCGTATTTTGACACGACATCTAACTCCCTCAACATTGAAAGTTAAAGACAAAAATATCGGCTTTATTGCCCCGGGATTCACACTACATGGCTCTGGATCTTTCCGAAGAACTGCGAGCAGTCTGCTCAGAACACATCACAAAGCATGAACTCCAATGCTCCAGATACAACCCTAAGAATTATCCTTAAACAATCGCACTCGGACACGAACGAGACAGTCAGATAACAGACATACAGACTTCAGTACGCGAGGTCAGACTAATAGTCAGAGAACAGTCGAAAACAGTCACAAAATAATCGAACAGCTGTCATAACATAGCCCAAACCCAGATTATAAACACGGTAACGTTATTTGCTGGTCGCCCAAAACACTCACAAAAACACCGACCTGTTAGAATTTCTCAGGAATCAAACTATTCCAAAGTGAATTAGCCTTTAATGCTTCTCAAAGTATTTTTATCGTTCCTGTGTATCTTAACGTTTCGCTTCTCACTTTCTATTTTGAAATGAGTTTTTTTCCGAAGGTAGCGCCGAATTACATAAAGTGTTTAAATAATAGGTAGGTTAGGAAAACGTTGGAAAGCGAGATAGAGATAAGAATGCAAAGACTTGATGTTGTGAATTGACAGTTTGCGAGTTGCGAGGAGGGAAGCTTAAGTATCTTATTGTAGAGAAAGCATTAATTATTCATCTGTGGTGCAGTCAGTCTTGTGAGGGAATAATTCAATTGCATGTGTTCTCTGGGTTTCGATAAAGTAGGTTTGGTGGAGTTAGGAACGAGGTAAACAGAACAATGGGCAGAAAACAGAAGAGGCAAATACAATATAGGGTATTGTACATTCTCCTTTATTTCCGCCTTGCCTTCGCATATGTTTTCCTACTCTTCATCCACGTTTTCCTCCTCCTGTTCCATCTCTTCCTCTTCTATCTTCTCCTCCTTTTCTTTCTCATCTGCTTCCATCTATAACATAGTCTCTCTCTTATAAGGGATCTAGATGGGTGTGCAAGGGAAAGGGTCTAGTAATCAGCAATGCACGGGTGAGCACCCCCCCCCCCCCTGGGAGGTAACTAGGGAATGTCACGCTGTGACGTGAGGGGAGAGAATAAGTTAGTTACCAACTATAGTTCGAGCCGACAAGTCGTATGGTTAACATCTGGTCTCTGATTGTTAACATCCACGATATGAGAAAATAAAGTAGAACTCACAACTACTACCATGGCTTCGAGTTGTTCTATTCACACCACCATACATTCGCCTCCAGCCCTGTTATACATCTCTTCCTCCTCTTCATACTTCTTCTCCTTCCTTTCCACTCTTTTTCCCCATTCTATTATTCCTCCACTTCTTCTTCTTCTTCTTCTTCTTCTTCTTCTTCTTCTTCTTCTTCTTCTTCTTCTTCTTCTTCTTCTTCTTCTTCTTCTTCTTCTTCTTTTTCTTCTTCCTCCTCCTCCTTTTCCTCCCACTCCTCATCCTGGTCAAACTCTCTCTCCCGGTCGTTTATTTGATGTAAAGAAATCCTTCAATCATTGTTACTATACTATCCTGCTGTACCGAAGACATTTACTCGCTTTTAGAACCAAGCACAACAAACAAGCTGTTTATAAATCCAAATAACGCTCTGGAAGTGTGGATATACATTAGACTAAATGGTGTTTGGTGGAAACAAACACAAATCACATATAGATGTTGTTCGAACGCTAAACATCTTAAGATAACCGAGAAAAGCTGAAAGAAAGGAAAATTTCAAATATTTTGGCCATAGTTAAAGACAGTATACCCACTTGTACATACTGTCGTCTATTAAAACGTAAAGTTGCCAGACATATATACGGGTGGTGGTGTTATATATATATATATATATATACTGTTAAAAAAAAAAAATAGAAACGCATAGCTGTCGAAGGCACATACATAGCCATAATTTTGATATTCAATAACGTTTTTAATATAATGAGTTAATTGTTGAAATTACACACAAGCATACTTTAGGGTTCAGACAATCAATTGACAGTTGTTTTACATCTGGGTTATGAGAGATTTTCGGCGTACGGGCTTTCCCGTGAGAATGGTGTGTGGCCTTCTCTTGCATCGATTATCGTCTGGCATCTCCTGGGCACGGATGCGATCAGACGTCTGATGTGGGCCTGTGGGATGGCTGCCGACTCTTCCTAGAGTGTCTGGAACAGATCACGACGATTGGCTGGAGCAACATCTTGGCGACAAGCACGTCTATGCAGCTCATCCCACAGGTGCTCAATCGAATTCATGTTTGAAGACAGGGATGGCCAGAGAAGGGTGAGAATGTTGATGGCACTCAGGAACTGCGTGGTAATCCGTGCACAATGGGGCCTGGCATTGTCCTGTTGAAACACTGAACTTTGGGTAGCCAAACGTGGAAGGACATGGGGTCGAAGAATTTCATTGACGTATCGTGGTGCATTAAATGTGAACCAATTGACTCCTTCCACTGTAACTGATCATTCCCAACACCATAGCACTTCCACCAACGTGTGGTGGAGCTTCATTGCCGCAATTGTGGGCAAAACGTTCATTTCACTCACGGTAGATCCTTCTCCGCTGCAACAAAAAGAAAGATTCGTCACTAAACCAGACACATCTCCACTAGTTGTCTGCTGCCCAAGGACGATGCTGGTTAGCCCAAAGAAATCGATTTTGCTGATGGTGGCGTGTAAGGACAGGTCCACGAATAATTCGTTGTGCCCGAAGTCCAGCATCATGAGGTCTATTCCGGAGTTTGATCAGACACATGACGTCCTGCAGGCAATGGCTGGGCAGTTGAGGAAGATGTTGTAAACCTGTCTCGGGAGATGACGAAACCGAATAAAGCGATAAACCGCTGCTATTGCCACTCTGGGTAGTCCACTGCGATGCCGGTCTTCAACTGAGCCAGAGGCTTGGAACCGGTGCCAAAGTCGACTGATGGTACTCTGATGCACATTTAGATGCCGGGCAACCTGACTTTGACTTTCGCCTGCATACAGTAGGCCAATAGCAATGTTCCTTAAATTTATCAACGGAGATGCCATGGACGTTTGCTTGAAAATGAACTGAATTGTTTTGTGTAGCGTTATCCTTTTATAGGGTTTCAGTTGCGTAGTCAGTGAATAGTGTTCACCCCAAATATTGTTGGTTCACGTGCGCGCATTATCAATCAATCAATCAATCATGTGCCATGCCGGAAAGCGTAGGCGGTCATGAGATGTGGTAAAAATTTGGTCATAAACACTATTATTTAATTAATTATCCCAATTTGGAAAAACAAAGGCAGCAAAAGAGATTGCACACAATACAGAGGCATTTCACTGTTGAGTCATACTGGGAAAATATTTTGCAAAATTCTTGAAAAAAGATTACGAACTACTTTAGAACCCCAGCTAAGCGAAACGCAGCTTGGATTTAGGAAAAACAAAGGATGCACAGACGCCATTTTTGCTCTTAGACAACTTATAGAAAAATCAATTGAATTCAATGAAACACTCTACTTAGCCTTTGTTGACCAAGAAAAGGCATTTGATAGGGTAGATAGAAACAAGCTGTGGGAAATCCTTAAACAATATGGAGTGAGTACACATCTAACAAACCTATGTAGAAGTTTATACGACAACAGTGAATGCATAGTGAGAGCAACTGGAGGACACTCAGAACCCTTCACCATAAGATCTGGAGTACGACAAGGTTGTGTCCTGTCCCCTCTCTTGTTCATAACATATATAGACAACATATGTAAAGAAACCAGCCAAGCAGAGACAGCAAGAATACCGCATGACGAGAACACAGAAGAAGAACCATCTGCAAATCTAACCATTAGAGAACTCCTGTTTGCGGACGACCAAGCACTAATAGCAAAATCAGAAGCTGAATTACAAGACCACATGAATAGTCTAAACGAAATGTGTAGGGAACATAACATGAAAATTAGCACAAGCAAAACAGAGGTAATGACTATAACTAAAGAAGAACAAACAGCAACAATTCACCTAAACGAACATCCCTTGAAACAAGTAAAGAGCTTCAAGTACCTAGGAAGTATAATATCATCAAATGGCAGATCAGAAGACGAGATCGAAAATAGGTGCAATAAGGCAAATCAACTCATTGGACAAATGGCACCAATACTAAAGAACAAACATGTATCAATAACTACTAAGAAAGCACTTTACAACACAATCTTCCTACCAACTCTGTGCTACCAATGCCAAACCTGGACAATGACAGAAAAAAGAGAAAAGAAAAATCACAACAACAGAAATGAGGTTCCTGAGAAGAATACTCAACGTATCAAGAAGAGATAAGATCAGAAATGAAGAAATCAGGACTAAAGTGGGGGTTAAAGCTGCTCTAGATTTTATTAGAAAGCAGCAAGTCAAATGGTTTGGCCATGCAAGTAGGCTACCAGTCAACAGCATGCCACAACAGGCAATGACGTACAGACCAGATGGAAACAGAGGAAGAGGCCGACCACGTAAACGCTGGACGGAGGGAATAACAGAATCCATGGGAATGTCGATATACGAAGCCCATAACCGGGCACTCTCACGAAGTTTATACTTCACCTCGACACCGCAAGGTACAAGAGGAACATGATGAGATGAGATGAGATAAACACTATTGACCACTGCATTGTAACGATTAAAAAAACGAAAGCAATTCAGGTCAACACGTGCACGTGACACTGTGAAGAACATTTGAGGCTGGTTTTTATATACCCTAGCACCAAATTTTACTTACAAACTCATAAAAACGCACCCTTCAGATAGCTATGTGTTTCTTTTTTTTTTTTTTACAATATATATATATATATATCGTTCTTGACCAGGGGACGTTAATTACAAGTGCCTCTGAAGTCGGAGTGGGTTCGCCTTATTTCGAGGGACATTGTTAAGGTAAGCTAATCCACATGCAAAATTCAGTCCAGCACCACTAGAAGTAGTGTGTGTGGACTATTCTAGAGTTCACAGCGAGCCAAAGCAAAAAATATCATGTGAGATGAGTTGCATAAGAAACGCAGAAGGAAAAACAAGAAGAGATAGACAGGCAAATGAAAAACCAAAGACAAGTGCAGGGAAATACTCAGACTTGGCCATGGGAATCCCATGGGGATAAAAAGGGAGATTTTCTGAATACTGTAGGGATGGGATGGGACGGGATGGGACAGGCATAAATTACCATCGGATGGTGACATCGAAATACAAAGCAAGTGGACGACCCAGGAAGAGTTGGCTAGATGGAGTAAAAGAGACATTGGATAAATCAAATATGACGTTAGAACAAGCAACAAGACACATGAAACAGAAAATTGCATATTCCTCTTCTCTGTGACACTTCAAGACAACAGTAAAAATATGAATAAAATTTGTTCTAACTGCGGTGAAGTTGTGAAAATGTAAACAATATAAAATGACAAAAATTAGTGCAGCTTTACATAACAGAATTACGACACATACAGGATGTTGCGGCGATTAGCCTTCATCAGCAAACAAACACATACACAACACACGACATATAGTCACCGAGATCTCCTGTGACTACATTAAGACGTGACGACAGAATGAGAAGAATAAATCTAACACCCAGATAGCAACATATAACGATTAACAGAAGAAGATAGTACACTTCAAGACAACAGCAGGAGCACAAAAGAAGATGAAGAAGAATCAGGATTACAACAAAAAGTTAGTTTCATATCCTGTACATGACGTTGCAGTCAACTCCAGCATGTTTTGGCTGTTTGCAGTTTCTTGGCAAGTTTACATTTAGTAGTTTTCCATTGCTGTCTGAACGACCGGAACTATCATTTCTTATGAAAACCAACGCAAAGCGATCAGCTACAAAATCGCCCGCAGCTTTTCTCGAACGTGGTATGTGGGATTACGAATTGCGTCCGTAACTCTTGTCGCGAGTGCAGGCAACATTATAATAAACAGAAACGACAGCAGTCATTAATGTACATCACAAAAGAAGTCACTCATTATATTTACAGACATGTTATCTACAGCCGCTTGCATGGGGTAAACAGTAAACAATCAACACAAAGAGCTTTTTGCTGGGGTAATCGGGAGCACCTAGTGAGTTATTCATAAATGTCGTACCTTGTTGGTCCGTATTGTAGCGTCATCATTAGTGCTTGGCGAAGTGCCGCCGCGGACTAAATCACATGAATTGTAGAAGCTCCGGGTTCCAATGGAATGGGAATTGTTGGCGCCTGTTGTGTGGAGAAGCTAGCCACGGGTACTGTTTGCGCCTGTTGTGTGGAGGAGTTACACATGGGAACTTTTGACGCCTGTTGTGTGGAGGAGTTACACATGGGAACTGTTGACGCCTGTTGTGTGGAGGATTTTCTCATAGGAACTGTTGGCGCCTGTTGTGTGGAGAAGCTAGCCACGGGTACTGTTTGCGCCTGTTGTGTGGAGGAGTTACACATGGGAACTGTTGACGCCTGTTGTGTGGAGGAGTTACACATGGGAACTGTTGACGCCTGTTGTGTGGAGAAGTTACACATGGGAACTGTTGACGCCTGTTGTGTGGAGGAGTTACACATGGGAACTGTTGACGCCTGTTGTGTGGAGGAGTTACACATGGGAACTGTTGACGCCTGTTGTGTGGAGAAGTTACACCTGGGAACTGTTGACGCCTGTTGTGTGGAGGAGTTACACATGGGAACTGTTGACGCCTGTTGTGTGGAGGAGTTACACATGGGAACTGTTGACGCCTGTTGTGTGGAGGAGTTACACATGGGAACTGTTGACGCCTGTTGTGTGGAGGAGTTACACATGGGAACTGTTGACGCCTGTTGTGTGGAGAAGTTACACCTGGGAACTGTTGACGCCTGTTGTGTGGAGGAGTTACACATGGGAACTGTTGACGCCTGTTGTGTGGAGGAGTTACACATGGTAACTGTTGGCGCCTGTTGTGTGTAGGATTTTCTCACGGGAACTACCAATGGGTACTGTTGTTGTTTTGTGGAGGAGTTACCTATGGGTATTGTTGTTTTGTGGAGTAGTTACCATAGGGTACTGTTGGTGTGTTGTGGAGTAGTTATCACTGGGGTACTGGTGTTGTTTTGTGGAGTTGTTATCACTGGGTACTGTTGGTGTTTTGTGGAGTAGTTACCACTGGGTACTGTTGTTTTGTGGAGTAGTTACCACTGGGTACTGTTGGTGTTTTGTGGAGTAGTTACCACTGGGTACTGTTGTTTTGTGGAGTAGTTCTCTGACAGTATCAAAGAGCCAGCTTGAAAGGTTGGAGCGCATACAGAATGCTGCCATGCGGTTAATCCTGAGGTGCACAAAGGACACACCAGTTATATGCATGAGGCATATCCTGGCGCTGCCAACAATGACGGATAGGCATAGGGTCCTTCAGGCCAAATGGTACCTGAGAGTTGCCGCAGACAGGGATCACCCGCTGTATGCAGCAATGGATATGGTTAAGGGTCATAGACTAAGACGAGGCAGGTCCCGAATAGCACAGGCAGAACTTTCTATAAGTCAGGTGTGTGATCTAGAGAACATCAATCGTGAAAGAGAGTGGGTGAGAGTTCCGGAAGACATGACTGACTGGCACAATGTAATAATAACATTGGGCCGTGAGTGCAGAGAATGGGCAGCGGGCCGCACTGAGTTTGAAGTGCAACAGCTGATCCAGAGCAACACACATCAAGGTGACATAGTCATCTACACCGATGGGTCAGTGGTGAGAAACAGACGTAGTGGCTGGGGCTTTATTGCAAAGGCTAATGGGCGAGTCTTGAAAAAGGAGAGTCTGGCATATGAGACTACGACCTCCAGCATGAGAATGGAGGCGGAGGCAATAACAGCGGCATTCCGGTGGCTAGAGGAGACTACTGCAACACACGTTGTATTCATTACGGATTCAAAGAGTATGCTTAGCAGGGTGGAGAAAGGAATGTTTCGTGTGGAATGGCTCTCGTCGCTTCAGAGGTCACAGATCGTGAGAATTGTATAGATATTTTGCCCTGGCCATGCGGGTGTACGAGGGAATGAACAGGCTGATAGGCTAGCAGGGAAGGCACCTCTTGGTGGAATTTTGTCTATGGACAGGGGGCAGGTGTTCGTGCGCTGGTGGGACCAGGTGGAGAAGGCGGAGGAACAGATTGAGAACCCATATGTGGAAAGAATGAGATTGCGGGGGATCGGCAGGGGTTCTGGAAGAATCTCAAAACTGAGAGGGAAGACCAGGAGAACTTTTAATCAGATAGCGGTGGGAACGATTAGTAGTGTGACTCTTCGCTGGCTGTTGAACGAGGGGACAGAGCACGTATGGGAATGTCCTGAGTGCAGTGATGTCGGTTCTTAACACAACTCAACTCAACTCAACTGTGGAATAGTTACCACTGGGTACTGTTATTTTGTGGAGTAGTTACCACTGGGTCCTGATGTTTTGTGGAGTAGTTATCACTGGGTACTGTTGGTGTTTTGCGGTGTAGTTACCACTGGGTACTGTTGTTGTTTTGTGGAGCATGTAACAATGAGTACTGTTGTTGTTTTGTAGAGTAGTTACCATTTGGTAAAGTTGGTATTTTACAGAGTAGTTATCAATGGGTACTCTTGGTGTTTTGTGGAGCATGTAGCACTAGGTACTGTTGTTGTTTTGTGGAGTAGTTATCACTGGGTACTGTTGGTGTTTTGTGGAGATAGCGGTGGGAACGATTAGTAGTGTGACTCTTCGCTGGCTGTTGAACGAGGGGACAGAGCACGTATGGGAATGTCCTGAGTGCAGTGATGTCGGTTCTTAACTCAACTCAAATCAACTCAACTGTGGAGTAATTACCATTGGGTACTGTTATTTTGTGGAGTAGTTACCACTGGGTACTGTTGTTTTGTGGAGTAGTTATCACTGGGTACTGTTGGTGATTTGCGGTGTAGTTACCACTGGGTACTGTTGTTGTTTTGTGGAGCATGTAGCAATGGGTACTGTTGTTGTTTTGTGAAGTAGTTACCATTTGGTAAAGTTGGTATTTTACAGAGTAGTTATCAATGGGTACTGTTGGTGTTTTGTGGAGCATGTAGCACTAGGAACTGTTGTTGTTTTGTGGAGTAGTTATCACTGGGTACTGTTGGGTTTTGTGGAGTAGTTACTACTGGTATTGTTGTTGTTTTGTGGAGTAGTTACCACTGGGTATTGTTGGTGTTTTGCGGAGTAGGTACCACTGGGTACTATTTGTGTTTTGCGGAGTAGTTATCACTTGGTACTGTTGGTCTTTTGTAGAGTAGTTATCAATGGGTACTGTTGTTGTTTTGTGGGGTAGTTACCACTAGGTACACTTGGTGCTTTGTTTAGTAGTTAGCACTGCGTACTGTTGGTGTTTTGTGGAGTAGTTACCAATCGGTAGGAAAGAAGGATGCAACCATCGTGAGTATCTACGCACCAAAAATGACAAATGAAGATGACGTCAAAAACAAGTTCTATGAAGACCTGCACAACGTATTAACATCTGTTCCCAAAGGAGACAAACTTATACTCCTTGTGGACTTCAATGCCAGAGTAGGCAAGGACACCGCCTCATAGAGTGGCATCATTGGAAAGTACGAAGTCGGAAATTGTAACAGCAATGGGCACCTCCTCCTTCAGACCTGTGCCAAACACGATCTCCTGATCGCCAATACAATTGTCCGTCTTCCCACGAGAAATAGAACATCATGGATGCACCCTCGCTCGAAACACTGGCACCACATTGACTATGTCATCGTCAGGACAGACAAGACATTCGAATGACAAAATCCATGTGTGGTGCCGAATGTTGGACAGACCATCGTCTCATTATCTCGAAAATAAAAATACGCATCAAACCACAACGGCTTTTTCAAGATGTAAAAAGGCAACAACAAAAAAATAAATAAATAAATGTCACCCGCCTAAACAGCAAAACAATGCAGCTGTCGTTTGAAAACATGCTGGAAGACAGCCTCAAGCCAAATGCTGCAGCTAAACAGGATGCGGAAACAGAATGGCGAGCCCTAAGGGACATAATTTACAACACTTCTAAGGAAATCCTGGGTCCACCCCCCGAAAGCATAAAGTCTGGTTTGGTGAAAATTCTGAAGACATCAACCAATTGTTGGCCGAGAAACATCTTCTCCTCAAGGCACATTTGAATGACCCAAAGTCAACATAAAAAAGATCCCTTTAATAACATTCGGAGAGTAGTGCAGCAGAAACTTCGGCACATGCGGGACTCCTGGCTGAGCAGCAAAGCTGTTGAAATTCAAGGCTTTGCTGACAGACATGATATGAAAAACTTCTACGACTCACTGAAAGCGGTCTATGGTCCTCCATCACCAGGCATAGTTCCCCTCCTCAGTCCAGATGGGGGAACATTTGTCACCGATAAGAAAGAAATCCTTCAACGCTGGGCAGAGCATTTCAGCAACATCTTAAATTCAACTTCCTTCTTCGATGATGAAACCATCAACTGCCTTCCTCAAGTTCCCACTAATGATACACTTGATGACCTGCTAACCAAAGTGGATCTAAACAAAGCCACCCAGCAACTTTCCAGTGGAAAGGCGCCTGGTCCTGATTCCATCCCAACAGAGATATACAAGGCAGGTGGGCCGGTCCTAACGGAAAAGCTTCACCAAGTCTTTACAAACATATGGGTGAACGAGACTATGCCACAAGATTTCAAGGACGCGTCAATAGTCCACCTTTACAAACGTAAAGGAAACTGTCAATCCTGAGACAACCACCGAGGCATCTCCTTGCTCTCAATCGCAGGGAAGATACTCGCCAGAATTCTTCTGAATCGCCTCGCTGCCCATCTCAACCAAGGTCTTCTTCCTGAGAGTCATGTGGCTTCAGAAAAGAACGAGGAACTGTTGGCATGATTTTCGCTGCAAGGCATCTGCAAGAGAAATGTCAGGAACAAAACTCTGAAATGTTCTCCACTTTCATTGACCTTACCAAGGCTTTTGATACAGTCAGCAGAGGACTGTGGAAGATTATGGCGAAATATGGCTGTCCACAAAAGTTTATCTAAATAGTGCAGCTATTTCATGATGGTATGCAGGCAAGAGTACAGGAAAATGGAGTGAAGCAAGGATGTGTCCTGGCACCAAAATTCTTCAGCCTAATGTTTTCAGCTATGCTGACGAATGCCTTCAAGAACAATGCCATTGGAATAGACATCAACTACCGCATGGATGGAAAGTTGTTCAATCTCAGAAGGTTGAAAGCCAAACCCAAAACCATCAGCGACACCGTCAGAGAACTGCTGTTTGCTGATTATTGCGCTCTATATGCCAACTCAGAGGCAGACATACAACACAATGTTTCAGCTTTCTCATATGCCTGTGCCAACTTTGGGCTCAATAACAACTTGGAGAAGACTTTAGTTATGTACTAGCCAGCTCCAGGGAATAATCACACCGTGCCGAATATCACGGTGAACGGTCATAGAATAAGTGTTGTGGACAAATTCACCTATCTTGGTAATACTGTGTCACAAGCTGCCACAATCGATGACAAAGTGAATGCAAGAATCTCCAAGGCCAGCGTGGCCTTTGACAGACTGTACAAGAAATGGAATAAGCCTGCAACCAAAGCTGAAAGCCTATAACGCAGTTGTATTATCCATACTGCTATATGCTTGTGAAACCTGGACTGTTTATCAGCGACATGCTAAGAAATTAAACCACTTCCACACAGTCTGCCTTGGGAAGCTATTGAAGATTAAATAGCAAGACAAAATCCCAGACACTGAAGTTCTAGAAAGAGCGTCCATACCCAGTATCCCTACCATACTAATGAAAAATCAGATTCGCTAGGCTGGTCACTTAACTCGTATGCCAGATCACAGGCTCCTTAAACAATTTATTTTTACGGCGAGCTGCGTTGTGGTAAACGCTCCCAAGGCGGCCAGAGGAAACGCTTTAAAGACACTCTGAAAATCGCACTGAAAGCTTTTGGAATTCATCTTGACACCTGGGAGACTACTGCTAAAGACCTAATTCGTGGCGTACATCATTGCATGAGGGTGCAGTCACTTGTGAAATGACCAGGACTGCAAGAGCTGTGAAGAAAAGGTTGGACAGAAAAACAATTACAGGAGATCCTCCTCCTGGAACGTCAAGTATTCATTGCCCACATTTTCAAAGAACATTTCGAGCCAAAATAGGCCTTATCAGCCATCTTAGAACTCACGGCTCCATACTTTCAACCACACTGGATGAAATGAATGGTCATCATCATTCTTGATGGACAAACAACACCACTAGGTACTGTTGGTGTTTTGTGGAGGAGGTACCAATGGATACTGTTGTTGCTTTGTTGTGTAGTTAGCACTGGATACTGTTGGTGTCAGTTTTGTGGAGTAGTTACCACTGGGTACTGTTGGCGTCTGTTTTGTGGAGTTGCTAGCAATGGGTACTGTTGTTGTTTTGTTAAGTAGTTACCACTGTGTACAGTTCTTGTTTTGTAGAGTAGTTACCACTGTGTACTGTTGTTTTTTTGTGGAGTAGTTATCATCGGGTGTTGTTGGTGCCTGTTTAATGAAGTACTTACCACTGTGCACTGTTGTTGTTTTGTGAAGTAATTGCCACTGTGTACTGTTGGGGCCTGTTTTGTGAAGCAATTACCAGTAGGTACTGTTGGTGCAGATTTTGTGAAACAATTATCAACAGATACTAGGGGTAGCGGTTGGCCGAGTGGCTAGAATGCCAGATTTTCATTCGGGAGACTCGGTTGCGAATACTCGGTAAGGTGTGGTTTTTTGTTTTTTTTTTCTATCGGGGGCAAAAAGAAAACTCTAGCCTGCACAGTTCGCGGCGACCGCACAAGCCAGGCGGCCTTAATTCCTCTGGCTCAAGTTCCCCCCCCCCCTCCCCCTCCTACCTACCCACCCTGCCAAACACCGCAAGGTACTATATTGGCAGTAAATAACAGTTTTGACAGATGTCTGGTTTGTGGAGTTCGGATTTCCGGATCCTTTGTGGGCTAAGATTTATTGTCACATGGTGGAGTTTCTGGTGGGTGTATGTGTCGATCTGTGTAGCGAAGGTTTCTTGCTGGGGAGGAAAGGATACATTTCTTGGTAATTATATCCCTCCGTGTATGAAGGGCCGGTTTAGTGGCGAAGGGGTTGCAATTCGTAATCCCGCATACCGCATTCGAAACACAGCTGCGGCCGATTTGGTAGCAGACCGACTTGTATTGGTTTTCATACATGGTATTAATGCCGGTGGTTCTGAAAGCAATGGCAAACTACTGAACATTAAACTTGGCAAGAAATCACAAACAGCCAAACACTGCAAGGAGTTGACTGCCACGTCATGGAAAGGATATGCAACTAACTAACTGTATGAAGGTTGGATATGTTGATCCCAATGTATTTGCATGCGTGTACCTGAGGTGGTTGGGAGGAGGTCGGGTGTCAGGTGTCAGCAGACATGTGTTTCATGTAATAGGTGTGTCTCGTTTTTTGTCTGAGTCAGGGACTATAGAAATGGGTGTCCTACAGGAAGAAGAAGAAGAAGAAGAAGAAGAAGAAGAAGAAGAAGAAGAAGAAGAAGAAGAAGAAGAAGAAGAAGAAGAAGAAGAAGAAGAAGAAGAAGAAGGAGGAGGAGGAGGAGGAGGAGGAGGAGGAGGAGGAGAAGGAGGAGGACGGGCAGGAGAAGGAGGAGGGGAAGAAGGGGAAGTGAAGGAGGAGAAGAAGGAGAAGGAGGAGGACGGGCAGGAGAAGGAGGAGGGGAAGGAGGAGGAGAGAAGGGGGAGAAGAAAGAGAATGAGGAGGGAGAGGAGATGAAGGAGGGGGATGAGGATGTATGTACACTGTGTCTGTGTTTATTGTCTCTCACTTTTTCGCAGGTGTTACACACACCTGGCTGTTTTATTTCCTATTGTTATATCCTGCTCCAGACCTGACTGTTTTATTTCCTATTGTTATATCCTGCTCCAGACCTGACTGTTTTATTTCCTATTGTTATATCCTGCTCCAGACGTGACCTCTCTTCTCTAACGCCAGTTCGATTAATCTGTAGTTGATTGTTTTTGTTTCCGCAAAACACGCAACAGATAATCAGCGCCACACAACAAGGACAGTAAGAAGAAAGAACAGTCATCACTGACTCTTGCATGAAAGATGTGGAAAGAGCCACAAAAGAAGGGAGAGTGAGAGAGAGGAGACATTACAACCAACTCCTGGCGGGAACAACGTATGGAGATCCTATCAGATGGCTGCTGCATCGGAGGATTGAGCTCTCAAGCGATTGCCCGATGTGCGAGACTGTCGTTCGTGATGACATAAAATAACTCAAATAGTGCTAGCAAGCCTGTAGGGGATTTTCATACTTCTAGTACAAAAACTAAGAAGTATGATCTGACTATAACCAAAGAAGAAAAAACAAAATGATTCATCTAAATGAACACTTCCTGAAGCATATGCTGGGGGGAGGATCTGAGCACCTATGGACATGTCCGGAGTGCAACGAAGATACCCCAACTGATAACTAACTAACTAACTAACTTCCTGAAGCGAATAAAGGGCTTCAAGTACTTAGGGAGAATAATATTATCAAATGGCAATTCACAAGACGAGATGGAAAATAGATGCAATAAGGCAAATCAACTCATTGGACAATGGGCACCAATACAAAAGAACAAACGCCTATCAATAGGTGCTAAGACATTACTCTACATCACATTTTCCTACCAACTCTATGCTACCAATGCCAAACCTGCACAATGACAGAAAAAGAGAAAAGAAACATCAAAACAACAGAAATGAGATTCCTGAGAAGAATACTCAATGTATCAAGAAGACAGACAATCAGAAATGTAGTGATAAGGACTAAAGTGGGGGTTATAGCTGCGCTTGATTTTATTAGAAAGCAACAAGTCAAACGGTTTGGCCATGTAACTAGGTTACTAACTACAGCATATCACAACAAACAATGATATACAGACCAGATGGAAGCAGAAGAAGAGGCCGACCACGTAAACTATGGACAGAGGAGTGTACATGAATCTCGATACATGAAGCCCGTAAACAGACACTCTCCCGCTGTTTATGCTTCAACTCGACACTGGACAAGATGAATAAGATGAGATGAGTGCTAGAGATTATAAGAGTTAAATCCATCTGTCAAAACAACACAAGGAAGATCAACGACTTTTCCTAAACTTAAATACAAAAAATATAATGCCCATAGACATATCTCATTCAATCATGTGCCGTCTCCATAATGAAGATTGGCTGCAATGGATCTTCAACACTGTCTCCAGTCTTGATTTTACATTATGTCAGACTGCAGTTTGTCGATCGCTTGATGTTATCTTCCCACTTGTATCTATGTCTACCTCTTGCTTGCTTGCCTTCAACCATTACCCTCCAGTATGGTGTTTATATGAGCGCTATGTCTTTTAACGTGGTCATAATATTTCACTTGCATAGTTTTTATTTCTTTCATGAACTCTCTTTTCATTCCCAGTTTTTCTAGAACTACTGTAGTTGATTGTTTTTGTTTCCGCAAAACACGCAACAGATAATCAGCGCCACACAACAAGGACAGTAAGAAGAAAGAACAGTCAAGTCTGCGATCTTCTTCTCACTGACTCTTGCATGAAAGATGTGGAAAGAGCCACAAAAGATAGCATGGGGAAGATATGTAAAAACTACACAAGATAGCATGGGAAAGATGTGTAAAGAATTACAAAGGATAGCATGGAAAAGATGTGTAAATAACTTCAAAAGGTAGCACGGGAAAGATATATAAAGAACTGCAAAAGATAGCATGGGAAAGATATAGAAAGACATACAAAAGAAAGCATGGGAAAGATGTGTACAGAACTACAAAAGATAGCATGGGAAAGATACGGAAAGAACATACAAAAGATAGCATGGGAAAGATACTGAAAAAACTACTAAAGATAGCATGGGAAAGATACGGAAAGAACGTCAAAAGATAGTAAGGAAAGATATGGAAGGAACCATAAATGATAGCATGAAAAATATATGCAAAGAACTACACAAGTTAGCACGCAATGTTTGAACTTGCGCTGAAATCTTTCACTGAATAACCTTCCCTGATAAATCAAAGCAGATGAAGAAGAAGATAAATACACTTGTCTTCCATAATTAATTATCCTTTATCGCGTACATTTCTCTCTCTTCTAATGATCTCATTTCTTTTCTCTGAGTTCTCCCTGTTCATTATCCTGTGTTTGTAATCACCTCTGTCCTCATGAACCAAACAACCCGACAGAAGCAGATATTAACAAATATTGTTTGTCTAAAACAAAGAGAATTTATTATACACAGAAAATATCAGAAGATTGTGTTTTGCCTTCTTTTATTAAACTGATCGACAAAACTTATACAAGAATAAGCGCAAACGCGTATTGTGTATTTATCTTTAAATCTGCCATGTAAATCTGTGTCTTCAAAACGAAATTCCACATTTAATAAACTTTATCATTTTCATTTCGCCATCTTACACATCACCAGAGTCGCGGATCAGCTCGGTGTTTTTGTCTGGATTATGCCATGTGGCCAAGCCATTTGGGTATTTACGTCTCTGCCTTCTCCTTGTTCTTTTCCCTTCAATCTGGCCAGTTGTCACCAAGTTCTGCAATTTATTTCTTCTCTCAGTGTCCAACAATTCTGTGACTGTCAATGTCTAATTTCTCTAATAAGTTTACGGTTTTAATTTGTTTCTTGCAGGATTTGCTCATTTGTTTTTATGTCTGTCCATAGTATTCTTTGCATTTTCCTCAGATACCACATTCCACTGCCATTAGATGTGTTTATCTGCTTAAATTCCACGCCTCACATCCATACAAAAGTACAGATCCTATGTAGCACTTCAACACTTTTTTTGGTTCCAAATGACATCTTTTTTAGTCAGTATGTTTTCGATCTTGCAAAAGGCTATCTTTCCCATGGCGATTCTTGTTCTAACAGTTTCAAGACACCTCCCATCAGATGTTATGACTGTTCCCAGATAGTTGTACCTGTACACTTGTTTAAGAATATTCCCATTTACCCATATATTATATTGTGATATTTCTTTCTTCTTAGTGACGACCATAATCTCTGTTTTCTTATAATTTATAATTCTAACCCTAGTTGTTCACTGTGTACAATAACTGCATCTATTAAATGTTGCAGACCCTCTCCATAAACGTAACATACTCAGAGCATTATATATTTCCTTTAAATTCGTTGATAGACAAAAACTTAACTGGTTCAGTGATCTAGTGAGAATGAGCCCAATATCGCCAGCAGCAAGAGCATACATCATAAAATGGAAACATCAAGTGGCAGGGGAAGATCACGAACAAGGTGGATCAACGAAGTCACCTTAAAAACCCAAAACATCTCAGCATACCAAGTGACCGACTGAGCCCTAGTTCGGAAATCAATTATTAACGACAAATGGCAGTAAAGGATAAAAGTGGAAAGATTAACATACAGTATTAACACTAGCCAGCGTTGCCAGCCTAGAGACGGTGAATGCGTTTCACAACATCCCGTCACACCCAGTCGAGGGTTCGAAATCAACTGCAAACGATTTGCAAGCAGACCGCCCTGCGTTGATTTCAATAGTATGAGCGTCCATCGTTCAGAAAGCAAAGACAAAATACAGAAAGTAAACATGACCTTAAAAATGTTAGTTGCATATCCTTTACCTGTGGTCGCAGTCAACCCTACAATTTGTTGACTATTTGTGATCTCTTGGCAAGTTAACGTACCGCAAATATTTTTGGCTGTTTGTGATCTCTTGGCAAGTTTACGTTTATTAATTTGAACAATAGCCGAGTAAATCAAAATCAAACAAAAAATGTTGAGGTCATTTGGTTCGTCCTCTTTAAACCACATAAAACTAACTTTGTGTTCGCTCGATTTGAACTCAAGGTTATTCCATAAACGTGCTACCACTTATAGTGCACGGGACTGATGTTTGCGTGTGGATTAGCTTAACCTATAGTGTCCCTCGCCATCAGGCGAACCCACTCCAACATCTGAGGTACATGTAATTCACGTCCCCAAGCCAAGGACGAGACTTATTCATGTGACTGTGTACCATGATTGCTGCACATCTACTGTTTGCTTGGCACTGAATCGGCTAAGTGCAGTTTGATTGTGCTACGTCCATTCTTTGATCTTCCAGGTCCAGAAATGTCGGCGTCTGCCATGTCCTTATTTGGGGTGAACTATTTCCTGGGGATCGATAGAAAGTCTAGTTGATGCGGAATGTGGATCTTTCCTGTGGCAACATAAGAATGTGGGCCATAGACCACATCGAAATCACTTAAAAACAAAAGCCAGACTGGTTGACTTAAGTCTCAGTCAAAAATATTCTTACAATGTCGGTGAGTAAGGAAGAGAAACGAAATTCGGACTGTCTGTTTGCATTCGCTTTGTTAGTCTCTGTCTGTTTGTTTGTCTGTCTTTCCATGTCTCTATCTGCCTGTCTTTTGTCTGTCTCTCTGTCCCTTTTGTCTGTCTCTCTGTCCCTTTCCCTGTCTGTCTGACTCTCTTTTATTTTCCGTCTGTCTGATTCTCCGTTTCTCCATCTCTCTCTCTCTCTTTCTCTCTCTCTCTCTCTCCGTGTCTGCTGTCTGTCTATGTTCCTCTCTGCGTTTTTCCTTTCTGCCTCGCTCACTCTCTGTCTGTCTGACTGCCTGTCCGTACTGTGTGTCTGTATGTTGTCTGCCTATTTCTCACTCTTGCGCTCTCTCTCTCTCTCTCTCTCTCTCTCTCTCTCTCTCTCTCTCTCTCTCTTTCTGATGTATGTCTGTCAGTCCATGTCTCTGTCTGTCGATCTCTCGCGCTCTGTCTCTCTCTGTCTCTCTCTCTCTCTGTCTCTCTCTCTCTCTCTCTCTCGCTCTCTCTCTCTCTCTCTGTCTGCCTGACTGTCTGTGTCTCTGTCACTCTCTGTTTGCTTGTCTGTCTCCCTCTCTACGTTTATCCATGTTTGTCTCTGTATCGCTCTCAATCTCTCATTTTTCCTCTGACGTTTTCTTTCACCTTGTCTCTCTCCTACCCTCACTCCCACCCCACCCATCTCTCCCACCCCACCCATCTTTCCCACCCCAACCTCTCTCTCCCACCCCACCCCTCTCTCTCCACCTCCCCCTCTCGCAGTCTCTTTCTCTCAACAAACAGACACACCACACAGACTGCAAGCAGTCATTTTCGACAACCCACTCATTAAAAGCACACTGTCGTACTTGTGTGAAATGCCCCGGAACCTGGAATTCAATTAGTTCCGGTCCTTTGGACGCCATAATAACTCGGAAATAGACCCTGAATGGAGGTTAAAAGAACCGAAAAGGTGAAAGTGGCAATAAAGGATGGACTATTTGTTTACATTTAATGGGAATTCCCTGTTTCCAGTTGACTTTTTTTTCTTTTTTACTCTGGACAAAAAGGAAGGTAAAGATATATTTCACACCCTGCTACAAGTGTGATAAGTGTTCCGTTTACATGTCAGTATGTATGTACTTAGGGCAGAATTCAGGCGTGGTGAACCATTGTCTTCATCAAGGCTTTTCCTTCGAAAAATGTTTTCTCTAAATTCTTACGAGAAATTCTTCAAGACCTGACAATTGAAAGAAAACCTGCTTATAGACAGTAACATGCTTCGGGAGCTGAAATAATTTGACCATATGAAAGGTTACAGTGGCGTGGAGAGGGGTGGATAATTATGAAAGGCGTTGTTCCTAGTAGAAGAGTACGACCAGAACGAAGGTGGATGCAGGACATGACAGACAGCTGGGATATGAGGGTGTATTTAATATGAGGTGGTCGTGCGCTTGTGGGACCAGGTGGAGAAGGCGGAGGGCCAGATTGAGAGCCCATGTTTGGAAAGAATGAGATTATGGGGGGTCGGCAGGGATTAAGGAAGAATCTCAAAACTGAGAGGGAAGACCAGGAGAACTTTTAATCAGATAGCGGTGGGAACGATTAGTAGTATGACTCTTCTCTGATTGTTGAACGAGGGGGCGGAGCACGTATGGGAATGTCCTGAGTGCAGTGATGTCGGTTCTTAACTCAACTCAAATCAACTCAACTCAACTAACACAAAGTACAGCAACACTACAGAACACAATTACGGAAAAGCACAGGACGTTGCGGGGACTAGTCTTCATCAGTAAACAAATACATACACACTACACAGCACAACATATAAGCACTAGGAACCACGAGGTACTTCACTTGACGTTAAAAGCAAGATAACGCCACACACACACACACACACACACACACACACACACACACACACACACACACACACACACACACACACACACACACACACACACACACACACACACACACACACACACACACACAATCGGCTAGAAGGGCACACGAAGACAGAGAAAGATTCCGTGGAGACTCCGTGGCGAAGTGGTCAAGCCGTTTAACTCGGGCTCCTAAGGTAGTGGGTTCGATTCCGGGCCGCGTCCTTCGGTTCACGAATGAAATTTTTCGGAGACTCCTGTGGGTCGTCGCTAGAGCTACAGAGTTCATGCTTTGTGCGACGCTATCCGCGCTGCGGAAAGAGACCAGGCCATATGGGATAAACCCCGGTGCAATGAAGTCGACCCTGTCGACTTTTAAGCGACGACTTTTAAGAGTATGATTCACGTTGCAAGATTTAACAGCTGAACGAATAATACGATTGGAATACATTCAGTAACGTGAATTTTACGAACAAAGTATTTATATTAGTGCGAACAAGACATTGTTTGCGTGTTATTTCTCAACATCGTCACTTGCCTAGCAACACATTTTGTCCACATGTCCACTAGCTTGTTGACGTCTTAAGGGAAAACGGATTTGGGTTTGGCCGTAAACCAATTTTGCACCGTGCCCATTACCTCGTTGTCATCTGCAAACCTTTGACCCCGTTCTTTCATGGGTCCAAGAAAGTGAAAGCTGGAATGCAAGCTGGGTGTTTCAAGATCTCAAATTCAGAGCACTTTGTGTATCCTCTGCATGCGCAGCCGTATGAGGGCGGGCGTTGTCGTGCAGCAACAATACCCCTCCCGGCTTTGGCGTTTCGATCATATAGTGGGATTCAGTTTGTTCACAGACATATCACTGTATCAAGCACTAGTCAATATGTTCACCCCTTTTCTGGAAAAGCAAAAAAAATGTAGTGCTCCTAATATCCAAAAAGATTGACATCATGACTTTACCAGCGGATTCATGCGTCTTGAATTTGGTCTTAGCCGGAAACAATGGAAATTTCAACTACATCATTCATACACTCTCCCTGACGCAAACAAGTGTTTTCATAGTGGACCCTCATTCTTCTGCAGATTTCACGAGGTTTCACACCCTCTGAACACAGACACACACACACACTCACACGCACGAGCGCGCACACGCACACACATACACATGAATAATGCCTCGTTCTTCTTCCACAGTGCAATTCGACAGTGGAGAAGTCCAATTTGTAATCACTATGTGCATGCACAAATTTCTCGATCCTCAGACCCCTTCATGGGGTATAGCTTAAAAGCCAGTTTGTGTCCTGAAAAAATGAGTTTGAGTTGTCCTTTTACATCTGTCTGCGCTTGTTTATATTGAGCTGATGTTTAGAAAATGGCGGCTACCGGTTGCTGAACTAGCCAGTTTTGCATTATGCAGAAATATGTGTGAAACTGCTGCTTTTCTAGTGACTGCCGCTTCCATCGACGATGAACTGTAGTTTTCGTGGCGGACTGTTGTGTTGGCGTTCTGGCAGCGGCCTTATGCATTATTGCCTGTGGTTTGTCGGTACTGTGTTTTTTTTTTTTCTTTCTTTTTTGCACTATTCACATGACGCAGTGAGGAGCATTATGTGTGATATCCACTGACACAGAAACGGAGCATTATGGGTGACCCGTTGCCGTGAAGTTGGAACCGCGACTACCTAACTAACTACCGTGTTTCCCCGAAAATAAGACCGGATCTTATATTATTTGTCTCTTTAAAAATGCAATAGGGCTTATTTTCTGGGGATGTTTTATATTTGTTTTTTTAGATACAAATATCTACATTTATTCCTATTCAAAACTCTACATTTATTCAAATACAGTCACGTCATCTTATTCTGGAACATCACCATAACTCTCCAAATCCCGAGTAACGGCGTGCATTTCTTTCGACTCCATTTCCTGTAGAACCATTGGTCTCCGTCTCTCATGTCCAGCAATAAAGCTTTCCTTAAATGAGAATTTCTTGTCCATGTAGCCATCATCAATCCTCCTAATATGACCTATCCATCTAAGACTACGAAGACTGATCATGGACTAAACCGTCACACAACCTGATCTTTCTAATACTTCAGTATTTGTGATTTTGTCTTGCCACTTAATACCAAGAATTCTTCGCAGACACCGTATATGAAAGCTGTTTAAACGTTTCCTTGGTGTGAGTAAGTTGTCCAGGTTTCACTGCCATAAAGGAGAGTACTAAGGACACAGGCTTGATAGGCAAGGACTTTTGTTTTGGCAGTAAGCTTCCTGTTCTCCCAGACTCTTTTTCTTAGCGTGTTCATTGTTGTTGCTGCCTTACCAATCCGGATGTTGATTTCATGATCTAGGGATAATTTGCTATTTACCACTGATCCTAGATATGTAAAATGGTCTATCATCTCTAGTTCTTCTTCTTCTTCAGCGTTCCGAGCCATTGAGGTTCTTTGCTGCAAATACAATCCGTCTCCATTCGTCTCTCTGGTGGACCTTCTCTTGCCAGTCGTTGATTCCAAGTGCTTGTAGGTCTGTACATGTATTATCTCTCCACCGCCTTCTTGGTCTACCTCGGGGTCTATGGTCATTTATTTCCTGAGTGTAAGCGAGTTTTGTTTCCCTATTATCTTCCATTCTTTCTATATGCCCCAGCCATTGTAGTCTATTAGCCTTCATGATACCAGTGATTAGCGGGGACTTAAACAGATCATAAATGTCTTTGTTACTTCTTCTTTTCCACTCTCCACTTTGTGTATCCCTAATGGGTCCAAAGATGCGTCTTAAAATTTTGTTCTCAAAGGTTTGTAACAAGGCTTCGTCTCCTTTCGTTGTACTCCAGGTTTCAGAGCCATACAGCACAGCTGGTCTGATCAGTGTTTTGTATATTGTGATTTTGGTGTTACGAGATAGCGCCTTTGATTTTAGTAGATGTTGTAGTGCATAGTATATCTTATTTCCAGAGTTGATTCTAGTTTGTATTTCTTCCCTTATGATGTTGGAGCAGTTGAAGATTGTACCCAGGTATTTGTATGTTTCCGTTCTTTTAATGGTCATATTATCTATTTGTATGTGGCCAGAGTTTCTAGCCATTCCGTCTCTTGAAATTACCATATATTCTGTCTTATCTTGGTTGATAACCAGCCCCATCTGTTGGGCTTTTCCCTTTAAGTGAGTCAATATTTCCAATGTCTTTTGTTCACTTTGCCCTATAATATCTATATCATCTGCATAACCAAGCAGCTTGGATGTTCCTCCAATATCACATTCCTCCTTTACCTTCCTTACAACTTTCTCTAGAGCCAGATTGAAGAGTAGCGGCGATAGTGCATCACCCTGTTTCAAGCCAGATGTTATTTGGAAGGGGTCTGATTTCCTGCCTTTATATGTTACTATATTATAAGTATCTTCCATGCATAGTCTGGTCATGTTGATTAACTTCCTTGGTATTCCAAATTCCTGCATAGCATTCCATAGACTATTCCTATGGACACTATCATAAGCCTTTTTAAAATCCACAAAAATGTTATGGAGATCTCTTTTATATTCCCAATGTTTCTCAGCTATTTGTCGTAAGATAAATATCTGATCTATTGTTGATCTGTTTTGTCTAAAACCCGCCTGGTAGTCACCTAATATGTCTTCTGAATATGGTTTTAGTCTATTTAGTAATACTGCGGATAGTATCTTATAGCTTGTGGACAGTAGTGATATTCCTCTATAATTTCCACATTGGAACTTGTCTCCTTTCTTAAAGATAGGTATCAATAATGACTCTTTCCAGTCATGGGGTAATTCTTCTGTCCTCCAGATTTTTATTATTAGTTCGTATAGCTTTAGATGTAATGCATGGCCACCTGCCTTTATAAATTCAGCAGCAATTCCATCAGTCCCAGTTGCCTTATTGTTTTTAAGTCGTGTGATTACATATAGGATTTCTTCAAATGTAGGTTCTTCAATTTGTGGTTCGCATGTTAGAACCTCTTCCTGTGGGAAAATGTGACTTGGAGCTTCACAATTTAGTAATTCAATAAAATATTCTTTCCATGTGTTGCACATTTCCTCATTGGTATTTAGCATATTCCCATTTTTGTCTTTTAAACCATATGTGTTTTGTTGGTGCCCTCGTTTCATTGACTTCAGTTTTTTTTTAAATTTTCTGGATTCATTTTTCTGGTGATTAGTTTCCATATCTTTGATTATATTACTCATATATTCTCGCTTCTGCTGTCTGACTATTTTTGTAGCCTCTTTACATTCATTTCTATAATGCTCTTCCTTTTGGATGTTATTGATGTCATTTAACCATACATGTCTGGCATTCTTCTTCCTAATGACTGCTTCTTCACATTTTTGATTGAACCATCTGTTCTTTCTATGCGTGGTTAACACACCGAGACATTCTTCTGCGGTAGACTGAATTGTATTCTTGATGTTCAACCAAGTTTGGTCAACGCTTTCCTCCAAAGGGTTTTGCAGAGTTTCAAGTTTACATTTTATTTCATCTGTAAATTTCTCTTTGACTGTAATGTCTTGCAGTTTTTCTCTGTTATATGTTGGGTGTAATCTTTGTAATTTAGTATAGAAAGCTCTCTTAAGTTTTATTTTAAATTTTGCTCCAACGAGGAAGTGGTCACTGTGGCACTCAGCTCCTCTATAACTTCTGACTTGCTGTATGTTTGATGCATTTCTGTTGTTAATTAAAATGTGATCTATTTGATTATAGGTTCTCTTGTCACATGATTTCCAAGTTTGTTTGTGTATATCCTTTCGTTGTAGTCTGGTACTGCTAATCTGCAGTCCTTTGGCTTCTGCCAGGTTTATGACTCTCCATCCATTACCATTTGCAGTTGTATGTAGGATTTCCATACCGGCCACTTTTTTATTAGTTTGCTCTCTACCTATTTTTGCATTGAAGTCTCCCAGCACAATCAGGATATCCTGTTTGGGGGTTTCTTCTATGACATCTTCCAGATCATTATAAAAGTCTTCTTTAATATCATCTTCTTTCTCTTCAGTAGGTGCATGTACATTAATCATCGTTATATTTTTCCATTTACCTTTTATTCGTAATTTACTAATTCTGTCATTAAAAGCTTTAAAGTTTAAAACGTTCCCCCATAACTCTTTTTTGATGACAAATCCTGTTCCTAATTCATGTTTATTTTGGGTGTTTCCTCCATATATTATAATCATTCCATTTTGCTCTAAAGTGCCCTCTCCTGGCCACCTTATTTCTTGAATTGCTGTTATATCCATTTGATATTCACCCAGCTCCCGGGTTAGTTCTTCGGCCGCTCCAGCTCGATATAGTGTCCGTACATTCCATGTTCCAAATCTCAAAAGTCCTTTAACGTTCCAAGGTCGTTGTCCAGATAAGTCAGTCCGATATCGAGGCTCATGTATTTGTTTCGTAACAAAGAAAGGTTTTTACAAAGGTGGGGATGTTAACCCCACGCTTCAACCCCCAACCTGGAGGACCAGGGTGTTTCTCTTTGTCTGTTCTCTACCCTTTGACCTGTCCGGCTTGGGAGGCCCTGCTGGTAGCTACGCTACCGCCGGCATAGCTCTCAGGGTCATTGAGAAACTCAAGCTCCCCCACCACGACAAGGTGGAAACACCATCGGGGGAGTCATCTCTAGTTCGGCGTCGACAATATAGATTGATGGTACCCCATGTGCACCTTGTGACATAATCTGTGTCTTCTTTTTGCTAATTGTTAAACCAAATTCAGAACAAGCATTGGAGAATGCATATAGTAGACACTGCAATTCTTCCTCAGAGTGGGTCGTAACTGCAGCATCATCTGCAAAAAGCAACTCTATGATCCGTACCCTCCTAATTTTGGTCTTGGCCTTCAATCTCTGAGCATTGTAGAGGCCGCCATCTGAGTGTGAGTGAATGTATATACCACCATCCTGATCACGAAAAGCATATTTCAGTAGAAGTGAAAAGTATATTTCAAAGAGGGTGGGAGCTAGTACACAACCTTGCTTAACTCCACTCTTGATTTCAAACTCTTTAGAAGTTGCACCATCAAACTTGATTATACCCTTCATGCCTGTGTGGAACGATTCCACAATGCACAGAAGAGTTGGTGGGCAGCCAGTTCTCTTTAGTGTCTTGAACAGACCCTCACGACTGACCAAATCAAATGCCTTTGTGAGGTCGATGAAGGCAATAAACAGTGGTTGATTCTGTTCACGGCATTTTGCTTGCATTTGTCGCAATGAGAATATCATATCAATGGTAGACCGGTTCTGTCGAAAGCCACACTGTGATTCGGGGTAGACTTGATCTCCTAGGACTTGAAGTCTGCGCAGAACAATTCTGGCAAATACTTTTCCAACAATACACAGAAGTGAGATACCCTTATAGTTGTTGCAGTCGCTACGATCGCCCTTGTTCTTGTACGGTTTTATGATGCTTGAATCTTTGAAATCCTGTGGGACTTGTCCTTCTCGCCAGCATAGCTCTATTAGCTGGTGGATCTGTAGAGTGAGTGTGTCTTGCCCACTCCTGATAACCTCTATTGGAATTCCATCCTTACCTGGAGCCTTGCCAGATGCAAGATCATTTATAGCACACTTAACTTCTGTTATGGTGGGAAGTGCGTCCAGGTGGTCAATAGGTGGTAGAGCCTCTATGGCATTGAGGGCATCATCCGCTAGTTTGGTCTCACTTGAGTAAAGCTTCAAATAGTGCTCTACCCATCTGTCCATCTGCTGTTTCTTATCAGTTATGATTTCTCCAGTCAAGGTTTTTAATGGTGCACTTCTTTTGATCATTGGACCACAGGCTTTCTTTATTCCTTCATACATGCTTCTTATGTTTCCCTTATCACTTGCGATTTGAATGGACTCGCATAACGTGATCCAATAATCATTTGCACACTCCCTGGCAGCCTTTTGCACACCCTTCCTAGCTTGCCTTAGCGCACTCAGAGTGTTACGCGTTGGTCTTTCCTTGTTTCTTATTAGAGCTATCTTCTTCTTATCAATCAAGGGCTGCAGAGTCTCGCTGTTTGCCGCAAACCAGTCCTGCCTCTTATGATCCACAGTGCCGTAAACCCCTACGGCACTTTTATAAAGAGTTTCCTTAAGTTGACATCACTTATCATTTACTGTACAATTTTCGGGTGTATCAGTGAAATTGTATCAGTCTTCAAGTTGCTGTTGAAACTGAAAGCACTTTTCAGGATCTTGAGTGTTAATAATATTAATTCTGGGGCTAGATTTGTGTTTAGCTGTGTAGATTCTCTTTGGTCTCAGTCTAACCCTTGCAATAACTAAAGAATGATCCATATCACAGTCAGCACTGTGGTAACTTCTAGTCAATGATATATGGTTCAAATGTTGTCTCCGTGTGATGATGAAGTCCAGCTGGTGCGAATGGCCGGATCTTGGATGTTTCCATATGACCATATGCATCTCTTTTGTTTTAAAAAAAGGAGTTTGTAATATATAGGTCATTTCTGGTGCAATGCTCCAGCAGCCTTTGCCCATTTTCATTCATGCGACCGATGTTGTATTTTCCAAGGCACACTGGCCATGAACTCGAGTCCTTGCACACACGAGTATTGAAATCACCGAGCATATAAATGTAGTCAGATTTTGGAACTGCCTTGATCACGGAGTCTAACTCCTCATAGAACGAATCCTTCACATCATCAGAGGAATCGAGTGTCGGTGCATATGCAGTAATAATTGTGGCAAAACCACAAGAGGTTGCCAAGCGCAGGGATAATAGACTTTCATTTCCTCCTGCTGGAATTTCAATCATTCCCAGTAGCGAATTCTTCACTGCAAAGCCCACACCGTGTTGCCTTTTTTCTGCCTGCCCTCTACACTTCCAAAAAAGGTGTAATTGTTTTCCCTGAGTGACCCTTCCTCAGCGAGGTGAGTCTCCTGCAGGCCAGCAATATCAATGTTAAGAAGGTTGAATTCGGCATCACAGCCGTTTTTCTCACATCGTCAATATTGGTCAAGTCAGTGAAAAATCCTGGACACATGGTTCTCATGTTCTAGGTTGCAAGCCGTAGCTTGAGGTTTCTATTTTTCTGTTTATTAGTACCTGGTGCATTGGTTTTACAGCCTGCGATTCAGATTGTGTCCTAGCCCCAAGCACCCATTGAAGAAGGCAGGCTGTGGCGGATCAGCACCCAATATGCCGGGGGATGCCCAGCTTGAGGCGGGCGGTAGTTGATCAGTGACACCTGTAGGTGTCCCCCATCGTCAGAGGCAACACGTGGCGCCCCATGTCTACGCCAATTGACAGGGACTTATAACCCGTAACAATGTCCTCTCGCTTTGATTCCGAGACCAGTTAAGACCAGAGATGGAGTTATTGCCTCTCCATAACACAAAGCCTGGGCTAAAATATAGAGATCATGTGTTGCCCATGCAGAATGATCCCTCTCTCAGTCTGCCTAGTTCACTCCAGAGGAAAGTTAACACTCTACATCTGGAACAAGACAAGCTGCAGAAGCTGCCGGATCAGCAAAGGAATGCTCTAACTGTCCGCCTGTCGGAGCTTCGATCCCAGACCAGCTGCCAACCAAGGCTTAGGGCCTGGTCTGCCCTGCCATGACATTTTGTCTTTAGGTTGCATTTCCTCGCACCAGGGTAAGGCTTGTACCCTCCCAATTGCGCTCTTCCGCCAGAAGCCGTTGGCACAATGTGGGGGTCGGGTTTAGTAAGCCCCGCCCAACGTTCGGCGCTAACAGAAAGCAGGTAGTACCGTCTACTGTTATACGGTAGCTCAGTCATATCTGACTAAGACCTGACACGCTATAAATATTATTACTACCTCTATTACTTAGACAGATAGCCTAATGATACTTATATAAACGTAAAGCCTAGAAGAATACATAGACACATTGGTATATTTACAGCTTTGTAAAATATCTAAGAGACGCCGGTATGATACTATTGTTTTGCTACGGAACCTGTAATATTTGTGAAACGTGAATCGATTTCTCTCCCGAACCACAAGACGCGTGTTTTCCCGCGCAAAGAAGCCAACTCGATACTTCAACACCCACGTTCAAGCTACCGAAGATTCTTTTACAGATAACATCCTTATCATTAGTCGTGCCGGCCGTGTCATTCTGTTATGACCACTACACCTTTATTTTTGGTTCGCATATCCTTTACAGGACATCGCTGTCAATATAAGCATCTTTCAGCTGATTGTTGATTTCTTGGCAAGATTACGTTCAGTAGTTTGCCATTGCTTTCTAAGCGACCAGCTCACATATCCCGTAAGTTACCGACGAGGAGACAACCGCTACCATTTCTCGCGCACATCACGTTACTTACGAGAGTATATGAGATTACGGGGAAAGTCGTGTAAATCTTACACCAGGAAGACCGGCACTAACACCTATACGGACCAACATAAAAAATAGTCCATATACAACAAAATAATTTTTCCCATTTGTTTCTTTATTTTTATATAACAATCTTTGTGTTTTTACGTTTTTTTTTTTTCCATTTGATGCTCTGTGACCCGTATCTCCGCCCTTAAAAACGGAGGTCATGTCTTTTCCAAATACAAGATCAAAAGAGAACTGCAGTATTAAGCTGTTGTTTCTACCTACAACGCTACTGACCTTACATGTTTTCTAATAAAACAGCGCTGCCAATAGACAATATCGATAATACACGGGGAAAAGATGCACACACACGACATAATGCAGACCCCAGTGCACACGTCGCAAACCAACATACCCGAACAGACAAACCAATACATCGACACCCTCGCCTGACCTAACAAGCTCTACCACTCTTGTTGATTGTAGTCCATACTGCTTAATATCACCGATTGGTATAGGTAAATTGATAATTAGTTGATTTATATAGTGATCCTCCTCAAAAATACGACGGATAGGGCCAGCGTTACACTACTCACAATGGGTAATCTTAACATTTTAATGGAGACTAAGTCGCAAAGACAATTTTATACAAACATCAGAAGGAGGCAGTAATCAAATTTTAGTCACATTATGAGACGACAAGCATTGAAACATGTTGTAGCAACTTGATATTGGTCAGACACAAAGGCAACTTATCACACACAGTAAATATTTCAAATACTTATAGGCAACTTCTCACACAAAGTAAACTTACCAAGAAGTACAGGCAACTAAACACTTATAGTAAATTTATTAAAAACACAAATTATTACACAAAGGCAACTTTTTAAGTAAAGTCAACTCATCAAAGTTACGAATCTAATTTATCACACAAAGTCAACTTATAAAACACATAATTGCAACTTATCACACAATGTAAACTTATAGAAGACACAGTTGCAACTTATTACACAATGTCAACTTATCACACAATGTCAACTTATCACACAATGTCAACTTATCACACAAAGTCAACTTTTCACATGACGTCAACGTATCATATAAAGTCATCTTATCACACAAAGTGTACTTTTCAGATGTAGGCAACTTACCACACAAAGTCAACTTATCACACAAAGTCATCACACAAAGTTAACTAACCACACAACGTCAGCTTTTAACATGAAGTCAACTTATCACACCAAGTAAACACATCACAGATATGTTTGCTAATTTTAAGAGAATATGGATTGAAATATATTTTGACAACTGGGAAAGAGAATTAAAGGAAGACAGCGAGAAAACATTATGTAAGGATTTGTGAGAGCGCACGAATTTTTGCATGCTGCTGGAGATCACAAGTTGTCAAGAGCCATGATTGTGCACACCTGTCGATATGGCCCATAATATTGATGATCATGATGAATTGTAGTTACACAGAGAAATAAAAATGTCTTCCCAGGTGAAACATAAAAGTAAATGAAACCAGTCTGAAAAAAGCCAATGTACTTTGGTGTTTGAGCACTTTGGAAACAGCAAATGGCAGAAGTATTACAGAAGATATAAGTAGAATATCGCAAGCAAAAGGAGAATTTGACAAGAATATACTGTACAATGTATCTTTGTCAATCGAGGTGACAAAACGAGCTCCTAAGCGCTATGTCCAGCCAATCCTGCTATATGGAATTGAATTGTGGACAATTAGCAGACTAATGAAGAATTATTTGGAAGATATAGGGATGTGCTTTTATAGAGGAATGGTGAGAACGTCAGTAAGGGATTGAAGGGTTATAATATCTTGTAAAAGGTTAATTTTACGTTCAGTAGTTTGCCATTGATTTCCGAACTGATGATGATTCATGCCATCTAAAGTAACGCAAGACGATCTGCTTCCAAATCTCCCCGGCTGATTTCGAACCCTCGAAACCGTAAGTCAAGGAAACTACGTTTTATGAACCATTTAGCCCCAGACGCCATTGTTAAAATGTAACTGGAAATGGCCAGATTTCGTACTGTAAATTAACTGAGTAGTCACAAAGCATCCGCAGTCAACTGACGCCGCGACTGTCGTAAATTTATTCCCCTTTGTCTTCAGTGAGTCAGTCAATACCAGTCTTCTTCTGCGTTCATCCGGAGTGTTTTTTGTTTTTTTTCGGACGTAATTGCGGTGTGTCTGGTTAGGCACCCTTGCGTCGAAACACTTAGGCCAACACATCCTACTTTTGAGTGCATTTATTTTCCAGGTTAGCATTCCTGGGGGACTCTCACTGTTGTTGTGCCGTCCACATCCTAGCTGGTCAAGTTAGAACGGTCGAAGACTTTACGGTCAACCCTCAAGGGAAGGCAGGGACAGTCCATGGGCATTTTCCGCCATCCAAGTAGACTTTCATAATTGCAGAGCCGATACATAGCGCTCTGGTGCTGGGCTCAACCAAGAAATCCCACTTCCTGCACATGGCTGCTTTAATTCCTCTCTTCCATGTATTGGGCATTTCGTTCGCCACAGGCCGCTCGCCGCACAAACCAGGAACGGTCAGTCTGCAGAGACTTCCACTCAGCGAGCTTTCGGTTCGGGCGTGTACGGACGCTGTACTAGGAAAACAGGATTGTCAGAGCTGTTCCGGCCGGAAAACAAGATTTTCAGAGCTCTTCCGGCCGGAAAACAAAATAGTCAGAGCTGTTCCGGGCACGAAAGACATTTCACTCAGACGTTTTTGCGTTGTGCCTATTTTATTTGCGCACTTAGGCCTGCACAACCGACTTCAGCGGGTTTGCCTTCCCGTGGTTTCGAGGGACATTTAATTCTTACTGCTGTGGTGTTGTCCACATCTCTGCTGGTCAAGTTAGAAGGGCCAAGGACTTTACAGTCAGCCCTCAATGGAAGGCAGGGACAGTCCATGTGCATTTTCCGCCATCCAAGGTGGCTTCCATAATTGCAGAGCCGGCACATAGTGCTCTGAGACTGGGTTCACCAAAGGAATCGCCACTTCCTGCTCATAGCTGCTTTAATTCATCACTTCCATTTATTAGGTATTTCGTTCACCCCTGGCCTCTCCCCGCACAGACCAGGAACGCTCAGTCTGCAGACGACATCCACTCAGCTAGCTTTCGCTTCGAACTTCCACTAGCCAAGCGTTCCATTTCGTGTTAATGAGACGTTTTTCTACCTTAGTCTGCAGATGACATCCACTCTGCAGTTTTTCACTTCAGACCTCCACGTAATGGATTCGCTAACCAAGCGTTCCATTTCGTGTTAATGATACGTTTTTCCACCTTTGACTACGCTCACTCAATGAGCTCTAGGACAGACTTGCATCGTAACCACTTCATGCAATTGGGACGCTTTTCCACCTTTAGTAACTCTTACGAGATAGGCTACATGTGCTGCAGGCTCCTTGGGGCAGAGAGCATGCTACCTTAAGGTGCTACCTTACCTCCATGGGGCAGAGATCGAGTAACGGCCAGGCTCTCTCATTCGGGGATCCCTCGGGGATCCCTATCCATCGGATGAGAGCCTTCGAACTAGTGTCTGACCCAAGCATTGTAGCAGGCTTAGCATCTCACCTCCATTTTGCAGTGGGTGAGTATCTGCCAGCATCTCACATCCGGGGGATGTTGACTTAGAGGCGTTCAGTCATATCCCTCAGCGGAGAACTCATAGAGTATGTGTCCGGACCAATAATAAGTGGCAACGTGCGGCTGATTCGGTCTTTGACTACCAGTCCTCAGTCTACCTGCAGAGCAGCAGGTTGTGTCTCTTTTGGTCTGGTCCCTATCCCAAGGCCTGTCCGACATGTAGTTGTGCTTCCGTCGGTACAGCTCTTGTGGTCATTGGGACACGTAAGCCCCATTACCAGTGAAGTTATCTCTTTTGCTGTGAAGACGGAATCGACACTCCAGGCTCTCCATATATCCATGTCTTTGTATAATATGTCAGCTTGTGACCTAGTTGGACAAGTGACTTAACCCTTGTACACTTAAGGGCATTCTTGTTTGTCTTTCATAGCACACAAGGTCGGGCACTTACATGTCCAAGCCTTAATCATACTGGCCTCAAACCGAATTGCCTGTTTCAGTCAGGCATCCTTTCAGTTCATTCCACTCATAGTTTCATTTCAAGCACACTTGACCATCCTCAAGTAGATTTCTAAACAATATACTGTGAGTAAAGATGAAACCGTTTTTATTAAAATGTCAACAATGCCCTCTGTGCTCCCAGTAACATATTTCATTTCCTGACGTAAACTTTGTAGAATCCTTCAACTTCTTTACAATCACTAACTTTTGACTTCAGTGCAGCAAGAGTGCAGCGTGAAGGAAAATCACAAAGGCACAAACATTGAGATATTGATTTTTATTACTTCACAGCCAACTGTGCAAAATAAATCGTGTTTCCGCAATATTCCGTATACGTAAAACAAAAAACAAACAAAAAACAAACAAAAAAACAAAGAAAAGAGCCCATTGAGGCGTATTGAGTGTACGGAGCTATGCCTTTATTTGTATAGGCCAACTGGCAGACTATGCGTGGCATGGTCAGTAGCAGACTACTGCTGTTACGTCTCAGAATTGTTCTGGTAATGGTGTCAGTAAACATGAACAGGGGAACCCAGATTAACGTTTTTATAAACAAATCTCCGCCACGATGGGAATTCGAAAATATGACTGGCGGGTGGACGGGCAAGCGTGCTACTCACTGCGATACCGCTGCTCTCATTTCACATACGGCCAATTGGAGACATGCCACTTTGCGTTGATTTTTTAACTATGGTATAAACGTTGGTTGTTCAGAAAGTAATGGCAAACTACCGAACTTCAACTTACCTAGTAAATCACAAACAGCAAAAAACGGATTGGGTTGACTGCCTCGTCCTGTAACAGAGAAGCAACTAACTGTATGTGTCTAATATGATTGTCACATCCTGTAACAGAGAAGAAACTAAATTTATACGTTTTTAATATGACTGCCACGTCCTGTAACAGAGAAGCAACTAACTGTATGTGTCTAATATGATTATCGCATCATGTAACAGAGAAAAAAAAAACTAACTTTGTACGTTTCTAACATGACTGCCTCGTCATGTAGCAGAGAAGCAACTGACTTTATTATAAGTTTTTAATATGAATGTGACGTCCTGTAACAGAGAAGCAACTAACTTTATACGTTTCTAATATAACTGCCACGTCCTGTAGCAGAGAAGCAACTGACTTTATTATAAGTTTTTAATATGAATGCCACGTCCTGTAACAGAGAAGCAATTAAATTTAAAAACTTCGAATATGACTGCCACGTCCTGTAGCAGAGAAGCAACTGACTTTATTATAAGTTTTTAATATGAATGCCACGTCCTGTAACAGAGAAGCAATTAAATTTATAAACTTCGAATATGACTGCCACGTCCTGTAACAGAGAAGCAACTAACTTTATACGTTTCTAATATGACTGCCACGTCCTGTAACAGAGAAGCAACTAATTTTATAAGTTTATAATATAATTGCCACATCGTCTGTTAGAGCAAGTCACTGGCTGTAGTGTGGTGTTTGTGGGTGTGTGTGTTTGTGGGTGTGTGTTTTTGTGTTTGTGTATGTGTGTGTGTGTGTGTGTGAGTGTTTGTATGTGAGTTTGTGGTCTGTTCTTTTGTCAGAATGCCAATGTGAGACAATGCGCAGTGAAACTGAGGAAACTGAAGACAGTAGTAAAGTTTGTCACATAATGTCGGTGTAATAAATCAGTAGAGATGTGTGTCACATAATGTCGGTGTAATAAATCAGTAGAGATGTGTGTCACATAATGTCGGTGTAATAAATCAGTAGAGATATGTGTCACATAGTGTCGGTGTAATAAATCAGTAGGGATGGGTGTGACATAATGTCGGTGTAATAAATCAGTAGAGATGGGTGTGACATAATGTCGGTGAAATAAATCAAACATTAGTGCCAAGAATGTTTGCAGACGAAGAAGAAACGTTCAATTTCTAGATTAGGATTCAATTCTCGGCCTTGTGCTGCTGCTAGATGCTAGTCCATGAATACAGCTGTTTATGGTAGATTTTACTGTTTACAGACAACATGCGTATATTCTCAACTATGTTCAACTTAAAGCCCCAGTAGGTGATCGAACGCCCCACAACGTCATCAGCGCACTGGAAGTTCAAGAACTAGTGCGCTCCTATATTTTCGACCACGTCTGCTCTCTTAAACAGAGTGTAAACACATTTCCTTGACGTGCAGCAACATACGTGTGGAGGGAACACAAACTCCGAATTAATAAATATAACAGAGTATCATGTGCTGCTCCTGCTACTACTACTACTACTACTACTACTACTACTACTACTACTACTACTACTACTACTACTACTACTACTACTACTACTACTACTACTACTACTACTACTACTACTACTACTACTACTACTACTACTACTACTACTACTACTACTACTACTACTACTACGACGACGACGACGACGACGACTATTACTACTACTACTACTACTACTACTACTACTACTACTACTACTACTACTACTACTACTACTACTACTACTACTACTACTACTACAACTAAAACAACTACTACTACTACTACTACTATTACTACAACAACAACTACTACTACTACTACTGCTGCTGCTGCTACTACTACTACTACTATTGCTACTACTACTACAACTACAACAACAACTACTACTAATGCTAATACTACTACTACTACTACTACTACTACTACTACTACTACTACTACTACTACTACTACTACTACTACTACTACACAATTTAAAGACCAATCGGCACTCGTTGCGTGATGTGGTCAATATCCACTCTAATCGCATTTACTTCCCACATAATTTCTGGTATCCAGGTTAGACTCAGTCGACCTAGGAGCCCAAATCAATATTAAATACATTGGCTTCAGTGGGGATTCAAACACAAACCATCCGCAGTAGGCAAGCATGCAACCAATGGGCTCATCCTATGTCCATAATTATTGGAAGGTGTAGTCAATAGAAACCGTGACAGAGGTCGTACTAGAGGAGATGGATGCATGAGTTTAGTCAACATATGGCTTTAACCGAGGAGGGAAGCATGTAAATATGCTGCCGTCGTTGCTAACGATGTTGATTATTATTGTTGTTGTTGTTGTTGTTGTTATTATTATTATTATTATTGTTATTATTATTGCAGTGGTGGTGGTGGTGGTGGTGGTGGTGGTGGTGGTGGTGGTGGTGGTGGTGGTGGTGGTGGTGGTGGTGAACTCAATAACACATTAACAACCATGGCGATGATATTTGTTAATGTCAACGGCATATGACTTGTTATGTACACGTTCAACAAGATAGCTGATCCCGTGGAAGTGACATTATCATATGAGGTGATTAACACGTTTTGAATTCCAGGTCTTGTTGAAATGTTCTCTATTTGAGGGACAAACGGGCTGTCAGGCGGACATACATAATGAAGACATGTAGGCAGACAGACTGGTATATGCACACAAATAAACAGATAACAGTATGGACGGACAGACGGACGGACGGACGGACCGACCGACCGACCGACCGACCGACAGACAGACAGACAGACAGACAGGTAGACAGGCAGACAGACAGACAGACGGACGGACAAAGAGACAGACTAACAGACACAAAAACGGAGACTTCCCTCCAACCCTTTACTGAAGTAAACAGAGGAAAACAAGAAAAAGAAGAAGAGGAAGAGGAGCACCTTAACATCTTGCGTGTAAAATATTTTCGCCCCTCGTAATTAAAATAACAAAGTCTTGAGATCTGCATTTTCAATTGAGACAGTAATAAACTTCCCAGAACGTTAAGACCTTCAAAGCAAGCCAGGAAGCAGAATTCAAGATAAATCACACGCTCCGAACATAACCATTTCATAATGATGTGAAATCGATCTGTGCTTTGTATACCTCTTCGTTGTATTCGTGAGAGTTGGCTAAATGTGTGGTGCCACTTTTTGGGCAAGGTTAAACAGCTGGCCAGTTTGCCAATGATGCTATGCCCAATTGATTCCTATTTCTGCTGCAAAATGTGGTCGAATGACGTCATAGTTTTGGCTGTTCGTGAGAATTATGGAATTTATCCAATAGTGGATAGCCGTATGTGCAGTCTGTGGTGAAATGAAATCAAATCCAGGAGATTGATGTTAATGGCAGTTATTTAAGTGCAATAGATATTATTGTGGAAAGAAACAGAGGAAGAAGAAGAAGAAGAAGAAGAAGAAGAAGAAGAAGAAGAAGAAGAAGAAGAAGAAGAAGAAGAAGAAGAAGAAGAAGAAGAAGAAGAAGAAGAAGAAGAAGGAGGAGGAGGAGGAGGAGGAGGAGAAGGAGGAGGAGGAGAATATAAGGAAGAGAAGGAGCAGGAGGAAGAGAAGGAGCAGCAGGAGGAGCAGGAGGACAAGACTAAATATACAAAGCCAAAAATATTAGCATAATCACAATCACCAAAAGAAATAATAAAACTATCAACAGCATAAACAACAACATCAAACCATTTCCAGACACGTATAGGACGTGCCAAGGTCTATAGGAATGTCAATGGCTTAAATATCAGCAGTATCTTCTCAGCATGGATGTATCCACGCGATACAAACCACTAGCTATCATGTTCATGTCTAGGGGAATGTTGACCATTTCTGACACCACTAATAAATAACTGTTAGCTAACGTTTCGAGAACATTCCTAGTTTCTGTTCTAAGCCCACAAATAAAGAAGAAATCAGTCTGAGGGCTAGAGACACGGGGAAAGATACTCCAGACACACACGCTCTCACACACACACACACACACACACACACACACACACACACACACCCCCAAACCCACCCACGCACGCACGCACGCGCGCACTCACACACGCTCTCTCTCACACACACACGCACACACACACACACACACACACACACACATATATGCTAATTTGCTCTAATCCTATAGAAGCTGCGCAATTTCTTTTAAGTCACGTTTTAAATTTTCTAACCAAAATGGCTAAATCTTACGGACGGAGGGACGGACAAAGTCTTAAGACGCATCTTTGGGCCCATTAGGGATACACAAAGTGGAGAGTAGAAAAGAAGAAGCAACAAAAACATTTATGATCTGTTTAAGTCCCCGCTAATCACTGGTATCATGAAGGCTAATAGACTACAATGGCTGGGGCATATAGAAAGAATGGAAGATAATAGGGAAACAAAACTCGCTTACACTCAGGAAATAAATGACCGTAGACCCCGAGGTAGCCCAAGAAGACGGCGGAGAGATAATATACATACAGACCTACAAGCACTTGGAATCAAAGACTGGCAAGAGAAGGTCAACCAGAGAGACGAATGGAGACGGCTTCTATCTGCAGTAAAGAACCTCAATGGCTCGGAATGCTGAAGAAGAAGAAGAAGAAGAAGAAGAAGAAGAAGAAGAAGAAGAAGAAGAAGAAGAAGAAGAAGAAGAAGAAGAAGTTTTAAATTAGAAACAGCAACATTCTAGTATAGAAGAGGATGGTTACATCGCCCAACTATCGAGTTAAGTGGTTGGAGCGACACTGTGAGCTGTGGATTTCGTGTGGAGTTATTTCGCATGTGCCCGCCGCATGTTCAGAAAATGGCAGCAGCCGATTGCTGAATTAGCTAGTTTTGCATTATGCAGTAATGTGTGTGAAGCTGCTGCTTTTCAAGTGACTGTCGCTTCCATTGATGATGAACTGTAATGTTTGTGGCAGACTGTTGTGTTGGCATTCTGGCAGCGGCCTTACGCATGCAATTGCCTGTGAGTGCTGTTGGTTTGTCGGTACTGCTGTCTGTTCCATTTTTCACATGGGGCAGTGAGGAGCTTTATGTGGGATATTCACTGGCACAGGGACGAGCATTATGGGGATTAGCCTTTTCTGTGAAGCTGGAACCGCGACTAACGACTAACTATAAAAAAGGAATGGCTTAACAGGACTGTAGGAGACAAGACAGCCATCATCATGTGGCGGTTCCACTTCAGAGGACGTCTCATCAGATAACACAGGACATACTCTTGATCTCTTGCTAGTTCTCTCGCCATATTCACCCTCCAGTCCAAGGATTCTGTCATTTCCTGTATCTGTCTCTGCAACTGGTCGACCTCCGCCTCGTGTTCCACGTGGCATAGCTTCCATCATTATACTTTCACATCTTCCACGTCCCATAGCTTCCATCACTGTACTTTCACTTCTTTCACGTGCCATAGCTTCCATCACTGTCAAGATGGCGACGGACGGTCGTGTTGTTTTGTGTTCGTTAACTTTTTCACGTAGGGGATGGATTTATTCATCTCTTGCGTGTAATTGGTGTGCCAGGATGTAAAACCAGGAGTTTCTACTCAAGATCTGCGCGGGAGCTACGGAGTTCGTGCATCGAGCGAAGCCATCCTTGAGTGAATTTTCAGCAGCGTGTGTGGTTCTCAGCAGTCTGTGTTTACGTTTTTTCAACTTGGCGGAACAACGTGTATTCTCCGAGCGATCAGCAGTCAACATAACGAAGCGGCGTGGTAGCCGGGCAGGGAGAAAGAAGCAAGGTAAGCGCGGTGATTTGAGACGTTTTAGACTCAAGTGTCACCGTCTAGGACTCAGGAACATCCGTATTCTATATTGGAACTGTGCCAGTGTAAAACAACGGGGCTCTATTTTAGAAACCCTAGTTTACAGGAACGACATTGTAGCACTCCAGGAGACGAGACTGGGCGATCAGCTACTCCGAATTGCCGGCTTCAAATGTTTCTACAACAGACGACATCTGGGAACGGCGATTCTCGTTCGCGACAGCATGGTGGCGTCAGAGCTAGACATGTCCAGTTGGGACAGTGACGATATACAAATACAGGCGTTGAGAGTTCATTCCAGTATACCATTCGTGTTGGTTAATGTTTATGCCCGCAATGCGAGTGTGGACGCCCAGAAGTGGCAGTGCTTAAGTGGCATATTAGGCCACGAGAGAAATGTTATTTTCTGTGGTGACTTCAACGCTAAAGGCAGATCATGGGGAAACACTTCCTCCAATACACAAGGGGAGGAGCTTGGGGCTGCACTGGAAAACATCGACCTGGTTTGTATCAACAGTGGCTGTGTCACCAGGACAGCAAGCCGTCAAGGCGATGAGGACAGTGCTATTGATCTGGCGCTAGTTTCACCTTCACTCACTACAGTGTGTAGATGGGGTGTCCTAGGACACCATGGCAGCGACCACCACCCTTGCAGCATATTGGTGGAGAAAGGCAGAACCAGGCAGCACAAGCTAAATGTAAAGACGTTCCAGTATGACAGTACAGGGCAAGATGTGGTGAGTAAAATAAGACGTGACAAGCGCAGAACGTTTCAGGGCAGGAAAAAAAGCTGGGAGCAGCCACCGTGGTGGAGTTTCGAGGTGGAGAAGGCTTGAGTGGATAAGCGTAGTGCTGTAAGGAGATGGCAAAATGCCAAGAAGAACAGAGCTGGTCATCCTAGTCCCTGCTTGCACTTAGAAAGAGAGATGCACACAAAAGTAAGCTATTTCAAAAAACTGGTCAAGGTGGTTAAAAGCGAAAAATGGACAGAGGTGTGTCAAAGAGTAAACACAGACAAGTCACTGAAATTGTTCTGGCGACTACATAAAAACATGAGTGGTGTAGTCAAGAATAAGAGCATTTCTGACTTCCAAGGTGCTGACCTCATCTGGCAGAGGACTGACGAGGACAAGGGCAAAGCCCTCTTTGAACGCTACCTTGAGCAAAGCAACCAGACAGACATGGGAGGCCGAAATCTGGCTAAGGAGGTCACCTCAGACAGATGCAAGGCCCAGAACACTTCGGATGAAGACACAGTGACAGTGAAAGAAATCAAGGCTGTGCTTCGACGATCAAAAAACAGTGCTCCAGGTCCTGATGGCATATGATACGACGACATAAATAGGTGTACCGACAATGAGCTAGAGAAACTAGCAGACATGTACAACAACAGTATAGGGAGTGCTAGCATCAAGGAGGAATGGTTACACAGCTATCTGATTCCCTTGCCGAAGCCTGACAAAGACCACAAAAAAATTCAGGGATATCGAATTATAACCATGCAGAATACAATAGGCAAGCTGCTGGAGAAGGTAATTGCCAGGAAAATATCAAGCCAACTAGAGAGGCAAGGTGTTTTTGTCAAGGTCTCACATCCGAGGTTGCGACGCGTTGTCTGTACCAACGCCAGACAACATAACAACACGCAACCCTGAGTAATGTGAAACACGGCAGAGAGAACGCGGCGTCGTTACCGACGCCCGGATAGGTAGCCACGCACAGCAATTGAGTTCACCCCGTGAACCGTGCAGGGGACACCAGCTGACGTGTGCGTGTAAGCGTGTAGGAACTGGCAGACGGGCTGAGATCGTTGAAGGGACAGGTCGCAAGGGAATGTGAGTCGAGTTTGAATCTGCCTTGAGAGCTAGCCTGTACGACAGTGGGAGACTGAGTCGAATGCTTGTATAAGTTTAACTGTAAGTGAGATGTTTATTGCTTGCATGTATTATTATGTATTGTAGTGATCTTGTTCATGTTGAAATGATTGCTATAGATTGTCAGTGCGCGATGTTTGTGCGATACTTAATGCAACGCGTCAATAAAGCGTGTGAATAATACTTTCGGATATTCACTTCGTGTGATTTGATAGTTTGATATTACTTCACACTTGCCAGAAAACGAGCTACTTGTCTTGTGTTATGCAAGACTCTGACAGTTTTCCTACCTACCCTGGGTGGGTACCGTCCAAAAAGAGAAACCTGGACCAATGCAGCAGTCTTTGCCCATGATGTCTATGAAGGTTTCCACTCAGGCACTGAAACCGTTGCTGCATCGATTGATCTTGAGGACGCATACAACAGAGTACCACTGGATTTTTTAATGTTTCAGCTTCTTGAACTAAACGTAAGTCCATTCCTCCTTAGTTGGATCGCTGCAGCCCTCTTCCAACGGAAAGTAGTATTTAGATGTGGCAGTTGGACTTCGGAACCAACAACAATATATCCTGGCCTACCACAGGGATCACCATTATCTCCGGTACTGTTCAACGCCTACACTGTGAGAATCACCAGTGAGCAGGTCACTGGACCTGGCAGGACATTGTCATATGCCGATGATGTTTTAGTGTATCGTCAGGGTAAGGATAGAGAGGAGGTTGCTGTGGAACTACAAACCGAACTCAATCGCATAAGTACTTGGTGTGATGAAGCTGGGGCAATGGTCAACCCAACAAAGGCAACAGTGACTTGGTTCTCGTTGAATAATCATATTGTCAACAATCCAACACCAACTGTAATGCTGTGTTCATAGACTGTGGAAAGAACGCAGGCAATGAATTACCTGGGGATACGGTTTGATCGAAGCCTTGCTTATAATGTGCACATAGACCAGGTGATAACAAAGGCCAAGCGGGGTTTGGCAGCGATGCGGGTGATGGCGGCAGCAAACTGTGAGCAGCGCCATCTATGTCTTCTGTACGAGGGGCTGGTCATGTCTGTTTTGGAGTATGCAATGGGAATCCTGACTCTCAGCCATAAGCAGATAGAAAGGATGGAAAGGATACAGAATGAAGCTATGCGCATTATTCTTGGATGTACAAGAGATACAGCATGCAGGGCGATGCGCTACCTTCTTGATTTTCCAACCATTGAAGAGAGAATACAAGTTTGCAGGGCACGCGCCTACCTCAGAATTAACGCAAACACACAACATCCACTGTATAGTGAAATTAGGAAGGTGAAGGGCAGCAGGTTAAAAAGAGGACGGTCGTGGATGGGTCAAGCCGAAGACATTCTTCAACAGGTGTGTTCACTTGAGGACTTAGAACCTGGCGAGGAGTGGGTGCAAGTGCCAACAGACTTCTGCACATCCTTTTTCAGTTTGCATCCAACTAGATAGAAAATGCAGACAAGAAAATCCGGCTGCTGTTGAGGCTGAAGTACAAGCGTTGATTTTCGAGAATTCGCTAGACGGTGACGCGGTCATCTACACAGATGGGTCGGTCGTCCGACATGTGAGAAGCTGATGGGCCTTTACAGCTCGGGCCGGAGGGAGAATTGTGAAGGAGGACTCTGGTGCTTTCACTGAAACCACAAGTAGCCTGACCATGGAAGTCATGGCAGTAAGTAAAGCAATAACATGGCTCGAGACACAGACATTCACTAGGGCTTGTTTCCTATTCGACTCAATGAACATGATCAAGAGGATAGAGGAGGGGTCGATCCGAAGAGAATGGTTGCTGCCTCTGAAGCGGTCTCGGCTGGCAAAGATTAGTTTCATCTTCGTGCCAGGTCATGCGGGAGTACAAGGAAATGAGCGGGCTGACAAGCTCGCAGGTGAGGCTGCTGTGGAGGGCGGACACGCCATGGACCAGGCTGACATTCTGAATGCTCTACGAGAAGTGAGACTTTTGCGAGAACCAAGTGATGACTGTGAATCTACAACAATGGCCAGACTGCGAGAGCAGCAAATTAAAAGAGGGGTGGCCAAACAAGAACACTACGCAGGAAGCCAAAGAAGATTGATAAACCAACACAGAACTGGCGTCGTTAGCCGCTACACGCTGCGGGATTTGCTGAGGAGGGGATCCGAGCACTTATGGACTGAATGGTTCGATGTGCAACGAGGATGATCTGTCGACTAACTAACTAACTAACTGTACTTTGTCTTCTTTCACGTGCCATCGCTTCCATCACTGTACTTTCACTTCTTCTACGTGACATAGCTTCCATCACTGTACTTTCACTTCTTCCGCGTGCCATAGCTTCCATCACTGTACTTTCCAAGCAACTTTGACCTTTAATATCATCATCATGTGTCATGCCGATAAGCGTTGGTGGTCTTGTTTCGCCATCTCACTCGATCACCAGAGTCGTGGATCAGCTCAGTGTTCTTTTATCGACAGTGCCATGTGGTCAAGCCATCCAGGTATTTACTTCTCTGCCTTCCTTTTCTTCTTTCCCTTCGATCTTGCCAGTTGTCACCAACTTCTCATAAACAAACCCACAACGTCATGACTGTACATGTCTACTTTCTGTATCAGTTTACGGTTTTAATTTGCCTCTTGTATGACTTACTCATAAGTTTTTCTGTCTATCCATGGTATTCTTTGCATTTTCCTCAGAAACCCCATTTGAACTGCCATTAGATATTTTTCAACTTATCTCCTCATTGTCCACGTTTCACACCCATACAATAGTAAAAGTTCTATTTAGTACTAAAAAGCTAGGTGTTAATCACGTTGATTAAGTTAAGTTGCATCAAACAACTCCATACTACCTGCAAAACCTAAAAAGACAAAGTTTAAATGTTCTTTAAAAGTGTATGCAGAAGAGATACACAAAAGAGCTCCGCATACGCCTGGACAAACCGTCGGCACAACACAGCAGGTGCGATCCATATTACATCTCTTGTACCTTAATGGCTTTTAAACTAGAAAGATGAACGACAGAAAAAATTGAATCCTCTCATGAATCACTTGCTGGGACCTGGCCGTCTTGACAGACGATAGTTTGTTACACTGTGCATCAATAAAAAAAAAAAAGCAAATAACTACAACCCATGACGGTTAAGACCAGCTGTTGTTGATGTACTAGGCAATATTACACTCAGTAATTTGCCATTGCTTTCTGAGCGACCGGCGCACATACCCTGTAAGTTACCAACGCGGCGAGAACCGCTACCATCATCATCTACTTCTGCCTATATCACTTTACGGTGTAAGACAAGAGGTCAGGAGCCTAAGGAATTAAGACCGCCTGGCTAGTGCAGTCGCCGCGAACTGTGCAAGTTAGGGTTTTCTGTTTTGCCCCCGACAAACATATATGCACACCTTACCGAGGAGTCGAGCCTCACACAGCTACTGAAAGGTATTTAACATGTTAACTTAAGGTTTAATGTTTGAAGGGACACATTTCGTTAGGGCCACACAGGACGTCTTGCTATCGGGCACACTGGCAGATTGACCAATACTCCACTGTCTAGTACAGAAGAAGAGAGAGTGGACACGTGGATGATGTGCCGCAATATTGCAAGGTAGAAGAGGAGAGACTAGAAAGAACAAAGAAAGCTACATCTACATTCCAGGGTAGTAGAGGAAAGGCTAAACTAGACTGTAAGGTACCCCTACATTCCAGGGTAGTAGAGGAAAGGCTAAACTAGACTGTAAGGTACCCCTACATTCCAGGGTAGTAGAGGAAAGGCTAAACTAGACTGTAAGGTACCCCTACATTCCAGGGTAGTAGAGGAAAGGCTAAACTAGACTGTAAGGTACCCCTACATTCCAGGGTAGTAGAGGAAAGGCTAAACTAGATTGTAAGGTACCCCTACATTCCAGGGTAGTAGAGGAAAGGCTAAACAAGATTGTAAGATACCCCTACATTCCAGGGTAGTAGAGGAAAGGCTAAACAAGATTGTAAGATACCCCTACATTCCAGGGTAGTAGAGGAAAGGCTAAACAAGATTGTAAGATACCCCTACATTCCAGGGTAGTAGAGGAAAGGCTAAACAAGATTGTAAGATACCCCTACATTCCAGGGTAGTAGAGGAAAGGCTAAACAAGATTGTAAGATACCCCTACATTCCAGGGTAGTAGAGGAAAGGCTAAACAAGATTGTAAGATACCCCTACATTCCAGGGTAGCAGAGGAAAGAAACAAGACTGTAAGGTGCCTCTACATCGCAGGGAAGAAGAAGAAATTTTAAACAGAAGAAAGTAAGCTAACAGTACATGGCAGAAGAGGATAGGGTAAACAAGACTTTAAGGTACCTCTACATTCCAGGGTAGTAGAGGAAAGGCTAAACAAGATTGTAAGATACCCCTACATTCCAGGGTAGCAGAGGAAAGGCTAAACAAGATTGTAAGATACACCTACATTCCAGGGTAGTAGAGGAAAGACTAAACAAGACTGTAAGGTGCCTCTACATTCCAGGGTAGTAGAGGAAAGAAACAAGACTGTAAGGTGCCTCTACATTCCAGGGTAGTAGAGGAAAGAAACAAGACTGTAAGGTGCCTCTACATCGCAGGGAAGAAGAAGAAATTTTAAACAGAAGAAAGTAAGCTAACAGTACATGGCAGAAGAGGATAGGGTAAACAAGACTTTAAGGTATTTCCACATGCCAGTGTATTAGAGGAGATACTAAATAAAACTGTAAGGTATTTCTACATATCAGGGTATTAGAGGAAATACTAAATAAAACTGTAAGTTAATTATACAAACCAGGGTATTAGAGGAGATTCTAAATAAAACTGTAAGGTATTTCTGTATAAAAGGGTATTAGAGGAGATACTAAATAAAACTGTAAGTTAATTCTACAACCAGGTTATTAGAAGAGATACTAAATAAAACTGTAAGTTAATTCTACATACCAGGGTATTAGAGGAAATACTAAATAAAACTGTAAGTTAATTCTACATACCTGGGTATTAGAGGAAATCTATATATATATAAAACAGAATTTATGTGTGTTTGTGGGTGGGTATGTGGAGATGTATTGGCTGCGTTCGATAACGGTCCATCCGATTGAGATGAAATTTTCTACACGTCTTCTTTTCATTCCTGTGCAACCGACTGTCATAGTATTTTACTAACTAAAATAGTATTTACTTTGAAAATTTAATAATTAAATTTACATTATCATTTCAATATAGCAAGGGGACATAACATAAGAACAGTTATTTCAAGGGGCATAACTTTTAATAACATTCCTATTACTCTATATATAGATTGTTGCATCGTTTTCAAAAATTTATAAAATCTTTTCCATAGTTATTTACAGGCATACGAGTTATAATAAATAATGATATAATCTTTAAGGTATTTTCATAGTTTTCATAAAAATAATGCATCTATTTAAATAATGAAAATTTTCTAACTCATCTTTTTATTTTGCTTCAACAGCACATTAATTTTTTTTTTAACATACTTATATGTACGGCATGTTACACCCACGTTGGGTATTTCTGATGACAGTTGTCAAAGAATTGCTTCAAAAGAGATGTTGAATGAAAGAATGTATGAGAGGAAATAGAGAAGAAGGGCAGAATGTAGGACAGGCCTGCGAAAGATTTTCGTTCGTTTAAATAAAATATTAATTTTTTGTGATAGAAAGTTAGTTGCATATCGTTTGCAGTCAACCCACCGCACACCATTTATTGTCTGTTCGTGATATCTTGGTAAGTTTACTTTAGATAGATCTCTTCCAATCATATTTTCTACTATCAATCTATCTATTCTTCTATTCTATCTATATTTTTAACGGGAACGGGCCGAACATAGACAGACAGACAGACAGACAGACAGACAGACAGACAGACAGACAGACAGACAGACAGACAGACAGGCAGGCAGGCAGGCAGGCAGGCAGGCAGGCAGGCAGGCAGGCAGGCAGGCAGATAGATAGATAGATAGATAGATAGATAGATAGATAGATAGATAGATAGATAGATAGATAGATAGATAGATAGATAGATAGATAGATAGATAGATCAGATAGATAGATAGATCAGACAGACAGACAGACAGACAGACAGACAGACAGACAGACAGACAGACAGACAGACAGACAGACAGACAGACAGACAGACAATCGGGAACGGGAGCTTAGATGACTACTTATATGAATTAAATGAGATGCTCCCCCACCAGGAGCTGGGCGAAGCCGGGCCGGGTCAGACAGACTGACAGACAGACAGACAAGCAGACAGACAGATAGATAGATAGATCCCCGCCAGGGCCTGGGCGAAGCCGGGCGGGGTCAGCTAGTACTAAATAAAAATGTAAGGTATTTCCACATATCAGGGTATTAGAGGAAATACTAAATAAAACTGTAAGGTCTACATACCAGAGTATTAGAGGAAATACTAAATAAAACTGTGAGGTAGGTCTACATCACCGAGTAGAGGAGGAAATACTAAATAAGGCTGTAAGATAGCACATAGTTTAGGATAAAAGAGGAAAGACTAAATAAGACTGTAACGTACGTCTAAATCCCAGGTAAGTATAAGAACGACTAAATAAGACTATACGGTTCCTCTACATCCCCGAGTAGAAGAGGAGAGACTGAATTAGAATATACGGTTCCTCTACATCCAAGACTAGAAGAGGAAAGACTAAACAAGAATGTAGGGCACCTCTACAGCCCAGAGTACAAGAGGAAAGGCTAAACAAGAATGTAAGGCACCTCTATACCCCAGAGTACAAGAGGAAAGGCTAAACAAGAATGTAAGGCACCTCTACACCCCAGAGTACAAGAGGAAAGGCTAAACAAGACTATAAGCTATATCATTATCCCACTGTAGAATGGGATGCTGGATGGATTTAGATGGTGGCATGGAGGATTATCATCAGCAGAGTTGATCTAGAACACCAAAGATCGAGATCTGTGGAGAGACATGAACATCTACGCCATCTGGCAGGGCAGTTGATGATGAAGAGAAGGGGAAAGACTTCACAATATTATGAGATACCTCTATAGCTACTGGTTAGAATAGAAATGAATTATTTTATTTAGCGTTGCCAGACTTCCCGTGTTAAAAAGAAGCAAATATATATCATCATCATCAGAGTGCCATGCCAACTGGCGTAAGCGTTCATGACTCCCCACAGATCTCGGTCTTTGGTTTTCTGGATCAACTCTTCTGCTGATATTCCTCCATGCCACCGTCGCCCATCCAGCATCATTTCTCTTGGTCTGCCTCTGCCTCTCTTCCCTTCGATCCTTCCAGTTGTCACGATGTTCTCCAATGCCTCTCTTCTCATCATCATCATCATCATCATCATCATCATCATCATCATCATCATCATCATCATCTTCCACTTCTGCCGTCAAGCGTCGTGGGGAGGAATAATTTGCGTTCCAGCGCCCGGTGGACGGCACTGGATAGTCTCATCACTTGACCCCAAAAAAAGTTGTTTGCCTCTTTCTTATTGTTGTATATAATGTTCTAGTTTCATCAGCCTCTTTCAGGCATTAGTTGTTGTAGGCCTATAATATAATATAGACACATAAAAATTAATCATCTCCACACTCAGCAGTGTCAAACCCATTTCACTCACCTGGTCATGTTTTGTTCTGGAGCCGGCATCGCTTTGACGAAGTTGGTAAAAATCGTTCTCGTCAAAAATATGATAAGACAGGTAAGTAAATTGCAGTGTGTTGGTCGGGGCTGTGCCAGCGACCTGAAAACATCCAACATTTCCAGACCTGGGCGCGACCACAAATCCAACAACCAGAGATGCTATTTCTGCAGCAGCAAAAACGTTCCTGTGGTTTGGACAAACAACGAAAGGAAAAATGAGATGCGTAACGAATGCTAAATTGGATGAAATGTTTGAAGGCAATTATTGATGCTGACAGAGAAAAAAAAGGAAGAGATTGCGAGGTTTTTGTTAAAAGTTAGTTACGTGTTTTTAAGGACGTAGTAATCAACCCCAGTATTTATTTATCGTTTCTGGTTTTCTTTCTGAATCTCAGTCAGCTCTGTGGCGAAGGGGTTACGGACGCAATTCGTAAGCCTGCATACCGCGTTCAAAACACAGTTGTCGGTGATTTGGAAGCAGGCCGCCTTGCGATGGTTTCTATATAGCGGTATGAGTGCCGGTTGTTCAGAAAGCAATGGCAAACTACTGAACGTAAACCTGACCAGGAATCAGAAACAGCCAACAAATGCTGGAATTGACTGCTACGTCCTGTAATGGATACTCAACTATTTTAACTTTCTGATTTTCTAGGCAATGTCTTTGATTAGTAAAATAATGGAGTGAATGCGACAGGCGAGGTACTGGCTATATTATATTCACTGCTTTCTTCTGGGCATTTTGTTTGAGTTTTTTTTTTTTTTTTCACAAAGCAATACCTACAGCCTGCAGTGAAAATATTAGCACTGCCCAGCACCTTTCATGCTGGGCCATAGGCTATGTGTTCAAATCTCCAATGAAGCGGACTCATATATCTTATAGATATATATATAGATGCACCTGGCCGTCTTGACAGACAATAGTTTCTTACACAATGCTTCAAGAAAGACATGATAACTACAATCCACGGCGGTGATGAATGTGACTGATCAGACCGATTCGCGCGATAAAGGTTCGTCCACAATGGATGCATGTGAACAAGTGGTCATTTCCACCATCACGCACCATCTGATGTTTCACACGTTCAGTGTGTGACCTATCTGCAATCATTTTCTCCTGTATCTTTATCCCATTTCTGATCTTTGTCCGCCCCCCCCCCTCCCTTTTCTCCATGCCAGGGATGGCGTTTTGTCTCTCTATAGTACAGTGGTTCTCAACCTTTTTTGGCCCGTGCCCCCCTTCACTATATTTTCAGAACGTCATTTCCCCCCCCCCCCCTTTCGTATTTCCTACCTAAAAATCCCTCCTCCCGCCCCTACATAGTATACGTAATAATAGAAGCACATACTAAAATAAGTCTAGACGTTCAAATAAAATGTGATTTGTGGGTCTACTTACTTTATAAAATGAATTTTAGCAGGGTGAGACGTACAGACCCGTAAAGTATGAAGGGAAAAACAAGATCAAGTAATCGGTTCTTGTATTAACGCAATCTTGAAATAATTTTCAAATTTTCATCCCCCCCCCCCTGGAAACCCCAAAATTCCCCCCTGGAGGGGGGGGGGGGAATTCCCCACCGGTTGAGAACCACTGCCATGGTGTGAGTGTATCTGCATATATATATATATATATATATATATATATATATATATATATATATATATATATATATATATATATATATATATATATATACATCGCATTGTGCGATGATTTAGGCAAGCCATCTGTGCGGGGAGAAAATTAGTTCTGTTGGATAACACCTTGTGTAATGAATACAACCCTCATGCCTTCAAACCTCTTTTAAACTCTCCAATTGCAACGAGGAAAAAGAGTGTTGCGTGCTACATAGAACCTGCACTTGTGTATAGATGTGAAACGTGCACAATAGACAAACTTGAAAATAACAGCGCTGAAATAATTTGAGAATCTTTTTTTTTCTAAAATAGATTGAAAATCTCGTCTCTGAAATATTTTGAGAATCTCGTCTCTGAAATAATTTTAGACTCTCTTCTCTGAAATAAATTGAGAACCTTTGCCCTGAAATAATTTGAGAATCTCTGTCCTGAAATAATTTGAGAATCTCTGCTCTGCAGTAAATCGATAATCTCTGCTCTGGAATATTTTAAGGATCTCTGCTCTGAAACAATTTGAGAATCTCGGCTCTGGAGTTATTTGAGAATCACTAAAGTGACACTGACTTAGTTTTCTTTGCTCCATTGTTTTTTTTTTTTAAATGTATATTTAGAAAACTCCTTGACCCACTTTTCAATGTTGAGATTTTTTTGCTGTTCCATTGGTAAATGCTTAAGACCTGGTGTTGCATGGGTAATCTCCCTCTGCGTAGTTTGTGACTGTTTTTCTTCAATTCCGTTTTATTTGAGTGTTCTTTTTCTCATTGCCTGGAATGTTTTTATGTCATTTCAAGCAGCTGTTGTTATCTTCAAGCTGGGAACCCGTTTTTATTGTTAATGAGTTTGACTGTTGATATTCTGAGTTTGGATCTGTCGCATAATCTTGTCATGTTGCAGATTCTATAAAGTTGTTAATCTTTAGTGTTCCCCTTTCAATGTGATCAAATACCTGGTACGAATGCGTAGTCCGAGCTGTCGGTCTTTAAACTGATTCAGTGCCAAACAAAATGTAGGATTAGATCAAACATTGTACACACTCAAATGAACAAGTATTATAATGTAAATCTCAATTCACTGAGCTTCAATCTTGTCAAGTATGTACACTGTGTCCGTGTTTTGTATCTCAACCTTTTCGCAGGAGCTGCACATACCAGTCTGTATTTCATATATAGTTATATCCTGGTGCAGCTGTTGCTTCTCTCATTTAAAATTGTTGAAGCCACCGCGAAACAAAACAAATGACACGATGACCAGAGTGTGGTGATATATCGTCCTTCTGTCCAAATGATAGGTCACAGCTGGGGATATATTATCCTTCGCCAATTAATCTGTTAAATTGTTCTGCTTGTCGCTGGGCTTTCCTATCTCTTCTATCTGTCATGGGTTGTAGACGTGTGATCTTTTCCAGTTTGTTAATTGAGTTGTTTTCGTGATTCCAGGTACGATCGGTATTTCTTGGTATTGGGTTTCAATAAAAACAAAAGTCGCTTAAAAGTCGACAGGGTCGACTTCATTGCACCGGGTTTTATCCCATATGGCTCGGTCTCTTTCCGCAGCACGGAAAGCGTCGCACAAAGCACGAACTCCGTAGCTTTTAGCGACGACCCACAGGAGTCTCCGAAATATTTAATTCGTAAACCGAAAGACGCGCCCCGGAATCGAACCCACAACCTTCGGAACACGAGTCAAACGGTTTGACCACTTCGCCACAGAGACTCCATGGGTTTCAATGATGTTGTTAAGGTGTGATTTAGCTATTGTTGCCTTGGTGCAATACCGTATTCTTCTTCTCCCTTTTTTTTTTTTTTTGCTTCTTCTGCTTCTTCTTCTTCTTCTTCTTCTTCTTCTTCTTCTTCTTCTTCTTCTTCTTCTTCTTCTTCTTCTTCTTCTTCTTCTTCTTCTTCTTCTTCTTCTGCAGAATGGAAAGAACTCATTCACAAAGCGTGTTGATAACGGTGAAGACTTGCATGCTTCGTGCAGCATGGCATACATCGATTCAAAGGTCGCGGGTTGTGAACATTCGCTGGACCTTTTCTCAGGACACTCTGATGTGATTGGAAATGAACAGGCAGACAGACTGGGGGACTGTGAATAGTACAGAAGAAGAGATATATTATCATGGTCTATAGAGAATACAGCAGCAAGAGGTGGTCAGAGGATCTGGTTGACAGTCGTCACTCAGAAGTAAAGCAAGACGGTATAATCAGGTTGCAACGGGCACCATTAGTATTGAAACTCTACGCTGGCTGTTGAAGATGAGGACTGGGACTTATGGGAATGCCCCGAGTGCAGTGATGTCGGTTCTTGACTCTACTCAACTCTTTAGAGGGAAGTGCGTCACATGTAGTTATTCACCTTAAAGGCCAATGTGTCCGACTTCAGCATGTTCGTTAGTCGACAGATCATTCTTATAGCACATCGAACCATTCAGTCCATAAATACTCGGATCCACTCCTCAGTAAATCCCGCAGCGTGCAGCGGTTCACGGCACCAGTCATGTGTTGGTTTATTAATCTTCTTTGGTGTCCTACTTAGTGCTCTTGTCTTGCCACACCTCTTTTAACTTGCGATACACTTCGGTGTGTATTTGAGTGTTAGGTTTACTTTCTCTAGACAAATGCCATCCACGGCAACAGCTTCTATCTACCCCTGGGTATGTTTTCTTTCGAAACAATTCTTCCTGGACATCTACCTCACGGTAGATACCTCCTTGCGATTTCCAACTGCTGTGGGATTTTTAATTTGCACAACTTCAACGAACTTGAACGACGAGCGAACTTTGTTGACATAAACAGGCACGTTTTACATTCCTCCCTTCCAATTTCTCATCTTTCGTACATCAGTTATATACTGTGCATGTTACATTCACATAAATAAAACATTGGGAGAGAGAAGTGCTCAGTGCATGGTATTTTCCCCTCGATGACTTGCATGTTGTTTTCTCCTCACTGATCTTCATTAGAGAGGTTTATGTCGGTTACTCTAGCAATAATAGGGCTTGCTGCGTCCTGTTGTTAGCTGTGCTGATACATTCTTCGGAAATTCACATAACTAGATCGTTTGCATTAGCGGATGTATGTACTCTGGCTGGAAAACTTCGATAATGTCATGTATATATGCTTTTTTCCCTAAACAGTGAAAGTATTTTCAGAAATTTAGAAGATATGAGAAGAATAACCATTAGGGGATATTATCCAGTGTCTTGCCGGCTGACCAAGGCGATCATACCTCTCCACAAATTACAATCTCGGATATCATGGATCAATTCGTGTGTTGACTCCCTTCGGTGCATGACACAAGACTGTCAAGAATCTGTTCACGCTGTCTTCCTCTATCTCTCTTTATGCAAATATATATTTTCCAAAGATAATCATGCTTCGAAATAAAATTAGGGGAGATAACATCAATAATATTAGATATGTGGATGATACAGTATTAATTGCAGACGATGAACCGGATTTGCAACATTTAATACACAGTTGTACACAGTGAACAACTAGGGTTAGAATTAAATTGTAAGAAGACAGAGATTATGGTCGACTCTAAGAAGAAAGGAATAACACAATACAATATAAGGATACATGGGAATATTCTTAAACACGTGAATCGGTGCAACTATCTTGGAACAGTCACTATATCTGATGGGAGATGCCTTGAAGAGATTAGAACAAGAATTGCCTTGGTATAGGTTAGCTTTTGCAAGATGGAAAACATATTGACTAATAAAAAGATGTCATTTGCAAAACACACACACACATACACACATACATACACACACACGCGCGCGCACACATGCACAAGAGTGATGAAGTGCTACTAAGAACCTGTACTTTTTTATGGATATAAAACGTGGATATGAGCAGGCAAGCTGAAAAACATCCGATGGTAATATAAATGTGGTTTCTGAGGAAAATGCAAAGAATCCCATAGACAGACAGAAAACCAATGAGCACGTCCTACAAGTGGCAAATTAAAACCATAAACTGATTAGAGAAATTAGATGTAGACAGTCAAACTTGCTTTTTATTGAAGTTGGGGGAGGGGGGGGGGGGACTTATGAGATGAAATAAACTGCAGAACTTCGTGACAACTGTCAAGATTGAGGAGTAAAGAATAGGGGGAAGGCAGAGAAGTAAATACCTGGGTGGCCTGACCACGTGGCATTGTCTGGACAAGAACACGGAGCTGATCCACGACTCTGGTTGTCGTGTGAGATGGCGAAACATGACCACCAGGCTTATCGATATTGCTGCATCCTATTGTTCGCTATGCTTATATATTCTTCAGAAATGCACATAACTAGATCGCTTGCACTAGCAGATGTCTGTTCTCTGGCTGGAGAAGTTTCTATAATGTTATGTATATATGCTAAAAATAATGTCTATGGCAAAACTCCCTCTGTGGGGACACATTACTTCGTCGCCACCTTCTTGCCGGTTTGTCTTTGAACTGTTGTCCTCTCTGTTTAAGGCAATTCTATTCACACAAAACGAAACGAAGCAACTGGCCTACTGGATAACAACGCTCGTTCTTAAACTTCCGGTGTGCTGACGTTGAGTTAGTGGGTTCAACCTGGTCATTTGGACTAAAATGTTGACTTTTCGTGCTTGACTGGGGGGAGTAAATTACAAGTACCACTGCAGTCGGAATGGGTTAGCCTGATGGCGAGGGACATTGGTGACAGGGAAAAACTAATCCACACGCAAAAATCAGTCCTGTTCACTAAAAGAAGCATGCATTGGACTACGCTTGAGTTCAACGAGAGCGCAAGAAAGCCGCACACAAAATACTAACCACCTGGGGGTCCAAGTCGAGCCAGTCTAATATATGTTACATGACATGTTCCAGGAAGAACAAGCGGCCGACGTAATAATGACCAAAACATGCATCATGAGTAGAGTTCTTTATAACATACTGGAATAGCACAATATTATCAATATACCTGAAAGTGAAATATAACTATTTATCAAGAAGACAACAGGAAACTTTGCAACGATATTATTACTATTATCATTAATACTAAATTATGTAACAAAAGTATTATTATTATTATTTTATTATTATATATTTTTTTTAATTCGCATATCCTTTACAGGACATCGCTGTCAACAGCAGCATCTTTCAGCTGACTGTTGATTTCTTGGCAAGATTACGCTCAGTAGTTTGCCATTGCTTTCTGAGCGGCCGGCTCAGTTATCCCGCAAGTCACCAGCGGGGGTCGAACCGCTCACAGCTCTCGCCCGCTACGAGACTCTGCTTGATAAACGGGATTACGGAGAAAGTATTATTATATTACTATTATTATTTTTATTTTTATTATCCTAGATACGAAACTGTATAACTATTATTACTATCATTATTATTATTATCATTATAATACGACATTATTATTATTATTTTTTATTATTATTATTACACAGCCGTACAAAATAAAACAAAAATTGGGGTGCCAAACATTTTACACCTGATTTTGCATAAATGAGGCCTGCTACATCCGAATATCACAATTATTTGTCTGTATTTGTCGGCTCCGTGGCTAAAGGCTTGTGAACGCGGTTCGTGAGCTGGGTACAAGGCGTTCGAAGCTCAACTGAGACCGATTTGTGCAGCAGGCCGTGTCGCGTTGTGTTATAACGTGCTGGCATGGGAGCCGGTCGTTCAGAAAGCAATGGCAAACTACTGAACGTAACACTTGCCTAGTACATCAACAGCAGCTGGAAAATGCTGGTGTTGACTGCAACGTCCCGTAAGGGATACGCAACACAATTTTATTTATTGTCTGTAGCAGCTCTAATACAGGCATTTGTTCATTTAATTAGCAGTGGGAAGATAAGATCAAGAGATAGACATATATCAACCTGACAGAATGTAAAATCAAGGTGAGAGACAGACACTGTTTGAGATCCATTGCACCAACCCTCATTGTGGAGATGGCACCTGACTGATGATGTATTTAATTAATATTATAACAGTATTTTCGGTATAAGGTGCTGAGGGAAAAATAAAACTGTTGCTATCAACTTACAAAATGAAACTGCTTCAGTTTTCCAAGAGTCTTCCAAGAATTGCCAGTTTTTAGATTTTAACCCACTGCATGCATGTTTATATGCTAGCTATTTGCTTACACTTCTAACACAGAATGACATCATCTTCAAGAAGAGCATGTTGTCTTTTCGCCGAATTTATTTTGTTATATTTGTGGAGAGTCCTCTTTGATAGAAGAACATAGGAAACATATTACTGTTTTTGTGAAAAGGCACACTTTGCTTACATGAAAGTAAAACTAGGTGACCAGGGCAAATCTTAGGCTCCTCATATTGTTTGCGCAGCATGCGTTGAACAGCTGCCACAGTGAAATCTGGACATTCAATTGGTTAGAGATATCACAAGAACCACTATGATGACTGGTACTTCTATGTTGTCAATGTTAAAGGAATTAATGGGGAAAAAATAACAAAAAATGTCAAATATCCAGATTTAGATTCTGCTCCATGACCTGTTCCACACAGAATGATATACTAATTCCAACTTCCACTCAGATTTAAGATGAGACATCAGTGGCATGTGGAACGACAAGTGAGAGTCATAGTGATTTCGAAGATGATTTCCCCGGCTGCTAAACATTTCGAGCAGCGTGAACTGAAGATTTAATCCGAGATCTATATCTCTCCAAGGAATATTCAGAACTTTTGGCTTCAAGATTGAAAGAGAACAAATTACTGACTGATGACACAAAGAGTACATTTTATCACAACAGAGACCAAGCTTTTCTTCCATTCTTTTGTAAAGAAAACACCGTTGTGTTTTGTACTAATGTAGAAGGTCTTGTAAACGAAATGGGTGTAAGTTATACACCAGCTGAGTAGGGACTTTCCATTGACATCTCTACAAGACGTTGAAAGGTGTTATGTTACACAATGGTAACAAATATTTGGGCTCAATTCCAATTGCTCATTCTACTACAATGAAGGAGGGGTATTCTACAATAAGGACAGTTCTGGAAAAATTGAAGTATAGTATATTTGTGTAGATCTTAAAATGAACTTCTTCCACGGCCAGCAAAGAGGATTCATCAACTATTCATGCTTTATATATTTGTTGGATTACAGGACAAAAGACACACACTGGAAAAAGAAACAGTTCCTGCTGAAGGATGAATTTAAAGATGGAGAAAACAATATTCTCAATAAGCGTCTCATTGAGCGAAATAGAACTCTACTGCCACCATTACACATAAAATTTGGTCTGGTCAAGCAATTTGTTAAGGCACTGAACACAGATGCTTTAATTACTTATGCAGAAAGATCCAGAATTGAGCATAGGAAAACGTAAAGCTGGAATTTGTTTATGGACCTCAAATTAGAAAGTTAATAAACGATCCACATGTTATTGTTTCGATGAATATAGCAGTGTCCACAGCCTGGTCATTATTTGGTTTAGTTGCGCAAAACTCACTGGGTAACTTTAAAGCAGACAGTTATTCAGAATTAATTGAAAACATGCTGTCGAGATTTTGTAAGCTTGGATAAAAAAAAAAACTGCACTACCTCCATAACTATTTACATTTCTTTCCCGAGAATCTTGGCGACATTAGTGAGAAGCAAGGGGTGAAAAGATTTCACCAACATATAAAAAACAATGGAAAAGAGATAGTTAGTTAGTTAGTCGCAGTTCCAACTTCACGGCAACGGGTCGTCCCCATTATGCTCCGTTCCTGTGCCAGTGAATATCATACAAAACGCTCCCCACTGCCCAATGTGAAAAGTGGAAAAGACAGGAGTCTCGACAAACAACAGCCCGCACAGATGCACTGTGCATAATGCTGCCGCCAGAATGTCAACACGATAGTCCCCCCACAAAACACCCAGTTCATTTCTGATGGAATCTGCAGCCATTTTCCCATCTGGATGTTTCCTAGATGTTCACCCACAGTCCACGAAATACAGTTCATCGTCGATGGCAATGGCAGTCAACCAGAAGCTCAGCAGCCACGCATTTCTGCATAAGGCAAAAACCGGTAAACTCTGGGACATAGCCATCTGCCATCACTCCGAACATGCAGTCACGTTCCAAAACACCTCGGGCAGATTCAAAAGCACTTCACACGAAACTCACAGCTCACAGTGTCGCGCCACGCACTCACTCAGTAGCAGGGCGACGGAACCATCAAGCCTCCTTAGTCGCCTCTTACGACATGCGTGGTAGGCTGCAGTGTTGCTATTCTTTGCTTCCCTTATGGGCCCCGGCAGCACACGGGAGTGGAAGAGAGATATCATGGACTTTGCGATGACCACATGATGGCAGATTACTGTTGGCCCCTTAAGAGTGACTGTCCGGGCATATCACATTCCACGAAGTATTTGAAAAGAAGCGTGTTGTGTGTTAACTAAAGATGTTAAAAATGCTAGTGATAAAGTTTTATTATATTTTTGGTGTTTTGTTTGAAGGTAATAAATGCACAGAAATTACATATAATATGAATACAGATTACAGTCAAAATGCCACTGACGGCACCTAACTTTAGGCGTGTACATAACAATTGCTCTACTAAGATTTGAAAAAAGTTTTGCATATCCTTTACAGGACATCGCTGTCAACATCAGCATCTTTCAGCTGTATGTTGATTTCTTGGCAAGATTACGCTCAGTAGTTTGCCATTGCTTTCTGAGCTGCCGGCTCAGTTATCCCGCATGTCACCAGCGGGGGTCGAACCGCTCCCAGCTCTCGTCCTGCTACGAGACTGCGTGATAAACGGGATTACGGAGAAAGTGTTGTAACCCCTCGGCCAGAGAGACCGGCTTCTACTAAGATAGTCATTCTAAATTATCTCAAAAACTAGACCTGATAGGGAAAAAAATGTGATTACAATTTTGGAATCAAAAACACAGAATTACCAATGAACAGCTAAAAAATTTACGACACCAAAATTTGTTTAAACCATTGTTATTATTGCTATTATCATTACATACACAAAACTATACAACATTATTATTATTAATAATACGAAAATATGCAACATTATTATTAATAAAAACCATAAATTATGGGGTTGTTTGTGACGTCCTGTAATGGATATTACCTAACTAGTATCTTCTACTGGCAGACAAGACTCAAAACGACAACTAACAACTGAGACAAATACAATAAAATTAACGGTTGGAAACGTATTTGATTACGCATGAGAGATTACACATCTGTACAAACAAGTTCCGCACTAAATGAGCTAGAAAATCACCTATAGCATCCTTGTACTGTCTGCATCTCTGGAACGATTTCCTGCGCAATCATCAAGAAGTAAACTTATAATTAAGGTTTCCACCTTGAGAATTCTCAGAGACACGCCACTGCCAATGAAAACACACAGACCAATGTATTAGTTGTACAGTCTACAGCAAGTTTTGGACACACAGTAAATGTCTTGAGACTCATTGAGTGAATCAATACTCAGTCTCCAGGGTATTTGTCTGTCAGTCTGTCTCTAGGATGGTGTTAATTTGTTAGCTAAGACAAATCTGTTAGATGTCTAAGGTATTTTCATCATCATTATCATCGTCAGCAGTATTCACTGTATCATTATTTTCTTTCTATTCCTTTTTTTTTCTTAGTTCCTTTTCTTCTTCTTTTACCTTCTGCTTTGTCTTCTTCTGCTCTGCTTTCTTCTTCTTTCTTTCTGTCTCTTTCTTTCTTTCTTTCTTTTTCTTCGATCTAAAAAAACTTACTCCCTAAAATCAACTTTCAAAAGACTGAATCACATGACGCACACTATGTGTTAACGTATGAAACATTCTTGATTCGTCAGCTCTTTGATTTCTTTCACCACCTGTCTATTCATTCTCCATTTCAAGTGAGTTACATTAGCTCGTATTGTGTTAACAAGACGAGCTCTATTCACGCGCAAATCCCGATTTCTAGCACCGTTTTCCTTGCCTTTTCATGTGTGCAACCCCATTTCCAGTGCTGTTTGAGTTACTGCAATAAACGTTATGTAAACGGACACAACAAGTAATATAGAAGTTAGCAATGCTGGACGACTTAACACATTGGCAACTGAATCGTTTGAAGTGTGAGAGGGGAATATTGAACTCGGACACGGGTGAGATATCGGTTATGTACAATCAGGGATCGTTGACAATGGCAGGGAGACTGACGCAGACAATGGCTGGACCGTGGTGTAGTTTGGAATGCTGTGGGAGTTCGTGGTGACCGTAAGTGGTGATTGGTGGATTTATAACATGAGAACAGGCATGTGTGGCTTCTGTGTGAGAGATAGAGATGGGTGGGATATGAAGGGGAGAAAAAGGGGAGAGCGAGAGCGGAGAATGAGGGAGGGAGAGAGAGTGATAGAGTGAGTGAGAGTGAGTGATAAAGCGAGAGAGAGAGAGAGAGAGAGAGAGAGAGAGAGAGAGAGAGAGAGAGAGAGAGAGGATAGAGTGGATCGAGATTAAAGAGAGAGGGTGGGGAAGAGAGGGAGAAAGAGGAAGCGGGGGGATTGGGGAGAGAGAGGAAGAGAAATAGAGAAAAGGAGAGAGAGAGAGGAGGAGAGATATGGAGAAAGCGATTTTGGGGCGGGGGGGGAGGTGTGAAGTTTGAAATGTAGATATTTGTGTTGACCATAAGTGATGATTAGTGAATATATAACACCCACGTCTACTCGATACTCACATCTACTCGGCATTCACATCTGCTCGACATTCGCGTCTACTCGACATCCACGACTACTCGACGTTCACGTCTGCTCGACATTCACGTCTACTCAACATTAAGGTCTACTCGACATTCACATCTACTCGATATTCGGGACAGTGGCGTGTATCTTAGAATTCTCAAGGTGGAAACATAGCACGACTACTGCTATCGGCAGCTTGTTGGGGGTCAGGTAAAGCCTATAGCCTATGAACAGCCCTACCACAGAAGGCTGTACTGTCGATACCTATATTATCAGAGTTTAAAAGGTGAGAGGGTCGACTTCGTTGCACGTGGTTCTGTGCTACATGGCTGTCAGTATGTTGGGGAATAGAGACAGGACATACACAGGACAATAGAGATATCATAGACAGGACATAGACGGGACAACACGACCCAGCTATAAACAGGACACAAGGTTATAAACAGGACACAGGGACATAGACGGTACTACCTTGCATTGAAGGACCTGAGACGACAAGACCGGACAGCAGTACGACGAGACAACTGATACAGCCCGACTATCCCGAGACACACGGGGTCAAGCACCACGTGACCAGCAGACCCAACACCTGAGGGCTTCAGACTGGGACTGGACACGTTAGAGGGAAGACGCATGTGTTTGATAAACGAGTGTATTGATTATGGGTGTGAGAGCTAGCCTTGCCGAGCTAAGATAGCGAGTATTGAGTGCGGGGTCTTTGTGATTACATGACTGAAATAGTTGAGTGTTAATTGGCATCGATGTACATAAGAGTGATGTGATAATTAACTGCCATGTGTGCGGGAATTGTTGTACAATGCACGCATCTTGTTGATATTGCTGTTATGCATAAATAAAGAGGATTAAACCACATGCGACGTTTGATATCTCTGAATGCATGTGAAGAAACTCACTGTAGCGTGTAGAATGATGAACGATGGGTGCCTGTGCTTTTCTGAGACGCTGACAATGGCTCAGTCTCTTTCTGCAAAGCAGCCTTACGAAAGCGTCGTACAAAAAACGAACTCCGTAGTTCAGTCTCAGAAATCTCCGAGACAGTTGCACTTGCGAACCGAACAACCTTTGGAGCGCGAGGCAAGTGGCATAAAAAACCGTCGGCACAGGGACTCCCAGACCTCAATTCAGGTAACTAAAGTAAATAATGTATCCATTTTCACGCATTGGGGCACACTGCGCTAAACCCACATGTTTATAGATCAATCGGCAATCTACTGGTATTATGGCTACTATCATGTCTCTCGACTTGATTGCCCAAGACCTAATTTTCACGAGGTCGACCGGTGAGCTATCAGCCTCAATGGGAGTTCTAACTCATTTTCAGGACGTTGCTCTTATCAAACCTCACTGAAAAATTATCCAGCTTTGGACAGTTCCTATGAACGGTGTGATTTCATGACTAGGGTATATTTATATCCTGTGTCCGCCTTAGTTGTGGACTACCCCAGCATTTTCTTCCAGGAGCATTGCCTTTCATTACTTTTGGGAGGCCGGCTTGGCTGAATGGATAAGAAAGCTCGTTCTTAAATATCCGTTGTGCTGATGGCTAGGTCGCGGATTCAACCCCTACACCGGTTAGTTGGATTACAATGTTCACTTCTCGTCCTTAACTTTGGTACGTAAATTACATGCACCTGAGAAGTCGGAGTGGGTTCGCCTGATGGCGAGGCACACTGGTAATAAGGAAAGCTAATCCACACGCAAAATGCAACCCAGTCACTATAAGTAGTAGCACGAGTATGGACTTCACTTAAGTTCAAAGCGAACGAGTGCAAAACAGTGTACTTTTGTGTCCATGTCACAATGGGGATTAATATGGCCAGATTTGGTCGGTTGTTCTCCATTTTCAGGTCCACACAAAAATCTAAACAAGCTTTAATAAATGCAGTGCCAAAAAGAAAGTAGGATAGGACCAAACATGGTAAACAAATGTGCAGTGTTTGAAAATATTGCCGGTCCAAGTTTTGTATTCACCCTATGTAAAGTTCATGCAACATAATAGGTAAATACAAATCTTGGATCGGCAATATTTTCAATCAATGCACAGTCATTAAAAATAAACCCCGTAGTATAATGTAATGTCCGTTCACTGAGCATTGAAATTGCTGAAGATACCGCCAACCATAACAAATGAAACGATGACCCTAATACGGTGATATAACGTCCTTCCGTTCAAATGGTAGGTCACATGTGGCTATATAATATCCTTCGACATTGAATCAGTTAATTCAATAAGCTTGGAAATAATTCAAATCTGCTGGGAATAATGAATAATTGGCCAAGAAAATGTAATTAAGGAGAGAGTGGAGTAAACAATATATGGTGCTACGGTTTAGTCCATTCATTGCCTAGAAAATGTATTTGGCTATTATATTATTCATCAATTTTTTTATAATCACATAAGGTTCTACAGATTGCGACGTTGAACTATATTTCATCAAACACTCTCGTTATTAGAATATTGGATGAGGGAAGGAAATTATCTGGCAGTCTCAACTCTCGGTAATATCAGAATTAAGTGCCAAAGTGGGCGGTGCTGGCAATTATGTCTCACATAAACATATGCCCTTTGTTTTGCATGTAAGTTTGGCCACTCATCGTCTCAGGAGGGGATTTGGCTTAGTGCATAAACGCACACCTGCGGTACAGAGGTCGTGGGTTTGATCATCAGGTTGACAGAGTAGAATTGTTGTTTGCTTGTTTGTTTGTTTGTTTGTTTTTATTTATTTTTTTTTATTTTTATTTTGCGATCGCTCGCTTTTGAACTCACGGGTAGTCTGTACACATGCTACTACTTCTATTTTTGCGTGGGGATTAGCTTTTCCTATTACCGGTGTCCCTCGCCATCAGGCGAACCCACTCTGACTTCTGAGGTACATGTAATATACGTCGCCAAGTCAAGGACGAGAAGTCAACATTTTAGTCCAACTGACTGGTGTAGAGGTTGAACCCGCTACCTCGGCATCAGGACAACGGATGTTTAAGAACGAAAACTCTGATTCATTTCTCCATGCTGACCTGTGAGCTGGCATGTCTACCCAGCCTTAAATAGGCACCGGAAATGTGTTCGGAGGTCAAGGTGAATACGTGATACTGACCACATCATCCACAGAGATCCCATTGGTGTATAACAATATGGCTGTAGCACCATATATCCACTGTGATCCTTTACTTTCTTTACTCTGTTTAATACTGGTTAACAGCAGGCCGGAGATGTGGTGACAGGGTTACAAGCGCAGTCTGTAACCCCACATACCGTCCGAAACACAACTGCGGGAAATTTGGCAGCAGACCGCCGTGCGCTGGTTTTCATACAATTAAATGAGTGCCCGTCTTTCAGGAAGCGAAGGCAAGCTACTGAACTCAAGTTGCCAGGAAATCAAAAACAGCCAAACATTGCTTGGGTTAACTTTGACGTCTTGTAAAAGATATACAAGTAACTTTTTAGCAGCATTATCACGTGGCCCTGTGCTAGTGAACATGTCCTTCCATAAATCAGTGACGACAATATAAAATAACACAATCTAATGCAGCTATACAGAACAGAATTATGAACAATACAAGAATGTTACGGCGGCTAGCCTTCCTCAGTACACAAATACATACACAAAATACAACGTATAATCACAAAGAAGACCCTCCGGTGACTACATTAAGGTATAAAAACGTGATGAGAATTATAAAGAAAAGATAGGAAAAAATAAGAACAATGAGGAGAAAATGAAAATGTGAAAATAACATTATTTGCTACTTGTCTCAGAATCCCAGGCTTTGTTCTAACATGAACTGGATCTTGCTACTCTTATATAGACAGCCGTGGGATTCTGTGGGGCGTGGGAACAGTGTTAGGGGGTGGTACCGGTTCAGTGAAGATCTCAGGTAAATGAGTGGAAGTGGTATATGGAAAACGGGGGGAGGAAGGTAAGGCAAGAAACTGGAAGTAATGGAGATGTGATGGTGGCCTGAGAGTGAAAACTAAGGCGTGCTCAGGAGGCAGTCCGTAAATTGCATTAGTGAGTGAGATGTTATCCAAATCATACGCACGCACAATCAACACCTGCGAGACGAGATGTTTGAGAGAGTGTAGCAGAATGAGTGTCTTATTAGTATCAGCTAGGTGTGCAAGCCTACAGCACGCTTGAGCATCAATATAGAACAGCTAGAAGGATGCTCAAGTCGTGACGTAGCTTGTTGTTGGGGCAGTGAGAAAACACCTAGGACGAGAGAAGAGAAGTCGACATCACGATTGAATTGTACTAGGATTTTGTATCAGCCACTATATTCAAATAAAGCCTGATTTATATTAACCCAGCAGAACTTGTTAGTCCTCTCTGTGTGCGCAGTGTTATAGGAGGATGAAATGGTGCCGCAGACCAGGATCTCGATTTTTGGATAATGCCGTGGCCACAATGCGAAGTGTGGAAACCGGCCTGCCATAACGGACTTCTATGAGATTGTTACCACCCTACTGAGAAAAGAAAAATATGAACAACCAACAGGTTTTCTCTGGGTCCTTCAAAACAAAAGTCTGAGACCGGACCATTTTTTTTTTTGGAAGTCAAAAGCTTGAAGCAATTTTCGGACTAACCAAATTAAAATCAAGATATTGAGATGGAACCATCTACATAACATTGTTACCAGTGGAGGGAAGCTGTTCCGCATTTTTGCCACCTGACTCGACGTAATTCTCATCAAAATTTGCCAGGACGCTCGATTTGTCATCTGTTCCAGCCGTTTGTTAACCTTACGTTTGAAGGTCAGTCAGACCCATGCTAGGATCGTCTAGGTTCAGGAGCAAAGAAATTTCAAAACGAATATAAACAACTTGAGTCCAATGGAAACGTTGTTCTGAGAGAGCAGTCACCTTCTTTGTATCAAGACTACCTAGAGCGAACTCAAAGCCATTATGTTCACTGAACCGTGACCTTGGCTGCCTGAAGAATCAAGCCAATTGCTCCTTTGGTTGGAAAGTAAGAAAAATTTTCACTCGTGTTTGCTCTAATAAATCGGGAATGTTTTTCAACAAAGGCGATATCGTTAGGGAACCCTCGGAGGTGGTTGGGCAAACTGGGTTGCCGACCTGCTGAAGAGGGGACCCAAAGTCAAATCGCTTTATTGAGCTACACCAGTTTTCAAGACGTCGCTTTGATGTGCCCTGTTATCGGGTGAAAAGAAGGCAGAAGTCTGGTAGGGGCCCAACCAGGGGCTGAAGGTACTGAAACTTGAGACGTTGGAAGAAGAAGCTCACCGAAATTACGTCGTCGTTTGGATGATTTCAACAAATACAAACTCCTAACGATTGGATTCTACCTGGCAAGAAAATTTTCAGCGGACATAAGTGAATCCATATTTCTTGGATCAAGAGCAGAAATAATGGTAATTAGTTAAACTTTAAATGTCATTTTAGATACTATTGACTGATTGAACAATTATTATTAGGAATTCTGTAAGTTAAATACGATCATATCTTTAAATTAGGTCGTTATAAATGTGAATTTGCTCATATAAGTTGTGTATAGTAAAATATTTCAGCATAGCAAAAGAAACAACAGGATATGGCAACAGGCAGACCGTCACAGCACAGTAGAGAAACAGTCTTCTTTCTTCTTATTTCAGCTGAGCTCAGGACGAGTTTTTTGTCAGGTACCAAGGAATATACAGAGGAAGAAGTAGGCATATTGTTTTAAGCTTGATATAAATTACAAAGAAGTTAATATGAATTACCTACATGTAGAATTACAACGTATCAGTACATGGTTGGGAGAATTAAAAGTAGCAGTTAATGAAGTAGAAAATTTTGTAGAAACGTTGCAGAACAGAACGACTAGACAAGACCCTTATATATTTAAGGTAGACTGCAATAGAGTAGGAAAGAATCACAGGAGACAGCCATTACTTAATAAAGACAGAAGACAATATGGTTATAACGAACCAAGGCCTGATGTATATAGAGTAAAAGACGGTGAGAACAGACGTAATGGTGAAAGGTCGGACTGGTATAGCTGTTATAGATACAAGAATGGTCCTGAGAGAGACTTTTCCAATAAGTTATGGAAGTGGCCATCCCATAGCAAGACTGCTAGGAAAAAACGTGACGACTGGTTTGAACAAAGACGGAAACAGTATTTGAGGTCAGGGTCAAAGAACAGAGTAGAAAACGTAAGTAAGAATTCAACTACTAAGCTGGTTGCGAATCTGACTCTTAGACAAGAACAGAAGAAAATAGACCAAGAGACTCAGACACAGATAATTGAAGTGGTAGAACGGAACACACAAACACAGATTGATACAATAGAGAAAAAGGTCCAGGTACAATCAACCAGCAAGATAATAAAGGGAAGTCAAACTGACTTAATAGAAATTCAGTCAAAACCAACTCACTTGACTAAGGGAGACACGGTTGAAATTAAGAAAGATAAACAAAAGAGACCAAAGAGGAAAAGTATTGAAGAAAGAAATATAAACAGTCTGATGGTCAATAAAGGTACAACTGAGATGTCAAGTTCCTCAGGTATAGACTTAATCCCTAAATGGTGTAGGAATGTTAGGTGTGAGAGTTCAGGCTATGGACAGAATATTTCAGATAAAGATATGGGAGTTGTACAGAACCGGAGCATGAGGAATAAAAGTAAGAAGAAAGTCAGACGTTCTAAAGCCGACTATGGGAATAGGATCGACGTGTCTGCAGTGAATTACTACTATGAATCTGATGAGGGAACTATTATCAGTGTGTCATCTGAAGACGAGATGGGGAAATGTAAACGTTACGTAAGGTATACAGGAAACAGTGAGCAGACCGACGCAAATAAAGGAAATAGAAAGAAAGCATTTAAGAAGAAGAAGAATAATAGACAGATAGCGGAAAATTACTCGACGACAGAAAGTGACTTAAGAAAATTAGAAGAATATATGACCTTAAGACCTGAGTACTTTAACAACAGATTAACAACAGATAGTGAAGATGACTTAATTGAAAAAAGACGTACTAATGTATTAAGAGACAATGAAATATTTGGCTTGGATGCGCTTTATGGCTGTTAAAATTCTTTGGGTGACGAAGGACATATGGCATTGTTTTGGCTTATGAGAGGAATTGCGGTTTGAGCAAATACATATGGGCTGTCTAAAATAGGCAGATGAATTTTTTTTTGGTGTAACATCACATGGTACAGGGTAGGCAATAGTGTTGTTGAGGATAGAGAGTCACGGCAAATGATATTCTACGTGGATACGTAATACAGGATATCTTGTGTTTGATTGCGGTGTAGGGAGAGTAAACAAGGTAAAAATAGTCCTTTGTCCGGAATGGCTAGATACAGAGAGTCGATCACGTTGAGTGATGTATAACTGGAGTGATTAAAGTAGAGTAGATTCAGCACAGAATTAGTAGAGAGAGAGAGATAAACTAAGTATGAATGCTCGTACTAGACTGGATGGTTCGACTCAGAGCTATGACATGATGTCTGAGATAGTTTCGCTTGGTAGTTTGAGAAGTAAGTATAGTATTGTTGACAGCTGAACCGAGAGTGTCTGATGAGGAGATATAGATTGAGGAGAAATTGAGTATCATGTGTAAAATGGCCAGTTGAACGCGAGAATATTAAGAGTAAAAGACTGTAGAAGTTGATGCTTGAAGAATACGAGTTCTTGGTGAGGGGGATGAAGTAATTACGTCATGCTTGCGGAGAAAGAAGAGCTGATTAAATCTGAGAAAGTTGTTGTGAAGAGAAGTATAGAATGATAGTTACGAGGTTAGTGGCTCAGCGGAATGAGGTTTGTTTTGAGAGATCGTTGATAGTGCTGGTTAGTGTGTAAAAGAGATATAGTTTGCGAGAGATAATATATAGATTCTGACCTTTGAAAACGAGTGAATGATTGAGAAAAGTAGAAATAAGACAAACATATGTGCGTCGAAAATGGATAGGAAGATGGCAAGTGATAAGTACAGCATGCATGTACGAGGCGTTTAGTCCGTGCGTGAGTATAAGTGTAGACAAACAGGTGTTCGTCGCGCTGAGTGAAGCAGGAGTGAGGTTTTGAAACGTCGTCAAGTGTCAATGTGGGTGGAAGTGATAGACACACTTAGGCTTGGTAGTTGTTGATACATGGTTGTCCAATTGTTCAGAGAGTTGAATAGCCTTATTACAACTGTTGTCAATATCATCTTCTGGTTTGCCGTTTGATGATATTATACTTCCTAGGCACTTGAGACTCTTTAATTGTTTCGAGAAATGTTCGTTTAGCTGAATGGTTGTTGTTTGTTCTTCTTTGGTTATAGTCGTTGCCTCTGTTTTGCTTGTGCTAAATTGTTAAAGTAGGTGATTAGACAGGTGTGATGTCTTTTGGTTGGAATGTGTGATCTTGGACGGAATTTATGGAAGTTGTATGACAGGATGACAGAAAGAGAGTTAACATTCTGAATGACGTTTCATAAAATATGTTTAGTATTGTTGACAGGGACATGTTGAAGAATGAATGCCTGATACTGAGAAATGAGGAAAGTGAGGTCCGTTGTCAGTTATAAGTGGTGTGGGTTGCTGTTCTGTAAGAATCCCGATAAATAGGAAGAGGAGTGAAAGATACGGAGGTAAACAAGATTAGATAAATGAATGTTGGAGAACATGTTCCGATAAGTGTGACTGGTTTAACTATCGTCGCGGTGCAAGAACGCTAGGAGAGACTTGAGGATAGCTTAGAGTAGTTGTGGTGAGCTGTTAAGAAAGTACTGATGCAGGAGAATGAAATATTACTCGCGTCGGGTAGACGAGAAACTTAAAAGTAGAATTAGTCGTTGGTACAGTAGGTAGATGTATTGGTGAGAGGTCTATAGTAAATAGACAAAAAAATTTGCTGGTCGTAGGAGGGTGGAGATACCGTAGTTAACGGTAATAATGCTAAGAAGTTGTGGTAATACTTGGTATAAATCCAAGGGAAACAATTAGTGTGTCGAGGTACAGTTTCCTTAAGTAGAGAGATGAGTTGTAGTGTGCTGGGATAGCCGCCACAATAGAAGTAAGTGAAGTGATTTGAGCTGCAGTTTACAGCGATTGGTTAGGGTGATATTCCAGATATTGTGATGTGTTAGGAGTTAGTCTGGTAAAAGATAGAATATTGTGAGGGGAGAGAATCAATGATTGACGGTCATTTATTAATTAATGGCTTTTGTTGAGAGAACAGATATCGTTCTAAGTTAGGAATTGGTCTGTAGGTAACAGATATATATATATATATATATATATATATATATATATATATATATATATATATATATATATATATATATATATATATATATATATATATATATTGGGGTTAATGCTTGGCATTGAGTTGTTTTGTTTTATCTGTTATAAGAATAATGGAAGAGGCAAGACTGTGGGAATAGATATGTATTTCATTGGTTAGTATAAGAGACCAATGCTGATTGAATATATATAATAGGTTATAGTATTTTTTATTGACTTGGTTTGGTAGAATGATTGCCAATTGATTTTATGATTTGACTTCTTGAGTTTTCTTAAATAGATAAATAAGTTAGTTATTGTTAGTCCATAAAAGAGTCTAACAATAGATTAGGATGTATGTTGTATTCTTTTAATATATGTTTTTCTTTGAATGAGTTAATACCTTTAATTGATATGAGGGGAAACATAAATGAGGTATAAAAACTTGGGGGGGGGGGGGGGTATGATGTCCTGTTGTGATTTTATTTCGCTTCACTCATAATTTAAGTGAATTGTCTTGTATGTATATATGTTACAAATTAGTTAAGTTAAGTTTAATTTACATGGTTTTGTCTAGAATAAAGACAATACATGGGGCTTTATTTAGGACCCTTCGTTCAGAAAATGGTTAATAGACTGCTGAGGACTAGAAGAGAGACACATTCTCTTTGTGAATAACAAGTTTATGAGTATATTCTGCTAGCAAGATTGCTGTGATAATCAGCGTTGGGAGGTTAAGTTGTGGAAACATAGGCCATACTTAAGTGACGGGGTTACTACACAAGTAAAATGGTTATGGGGAATTTAAGTGAGCATTAATTGAAGATATATGGATTGGACGCCATATTGGGGAAGAAAAGATTAAAGTGAATAAAGCAGTGGGGTAAATTAGGGGTCAGAAATGAACATGGAGCCACGAGATTGTAGAAGAAGAAGTCAGTAACGTGCTGTGAAGGCAATTAGCAAAACATGAATTGAATCCATGTTTGACTCCGAAGAATGATTAGATACTGTGGATAGCAGTACAATAGTAAAGGGTTGTAAGTGTGTTAATGAGAAATGAACATTGTCACTGTGGAGACAAAATGACATGGGGTTTTTGAGGGTCCGTGATATATGGATTGTAATAGAATAACGTTGATTGCAAGCAGTCACAGACATGAGTTCAGGGGTAGTATATTGTTGCTGTTGATAACGGCATAAGTAGAAGTTTTAGTAGATATGCCCATAATAAATGGACATTAGTGGCTTGCTGAAGTTTTCGGCAAGATTAAAAGGGAATTCTGAGTGAGGTATAGTTATGTGAGGTGATCTGTATAATGGGGAAAGAGGTCTGTAATATATAGACATTTGGGAGTGAATAAAATTGGTGCTTGATGCTGTAGATAGCAGCGTAAACTGTTACCATAATAAGTGGTACTGTAGAAGATATAATTGTTTTAGACTTTATTACATAAAGTCTCAAATGACATTGGGGAGTAAAGGTGTGTGTGATTTAGCTAAGTGTGGTTTTTTGTGAGAAAGAGTTCTACTTCTTTGAATCTCCGGTGCGCACCGATTCCTTGTCTTTCTATCATGTGCGAGTGTTCTCAGGTTGATTGAAAGTAGAGAATTAGTAAGTAATGTTGGTGATGGAAATAGGGAGTTGGTATCAGAAGAGTACAGCGTTTGAAATTTTAAGCGGATTGCTTATGAAGAGGAGAAGAAGTATTTCAAAAAGGTAACCATATGTGTTATGATGTATAAAGTTGAGATTTAAATGTTATTGAGGATATGTAAATAATATGTGTTATGTTTGAAGAGCCAGGAACGAAGAAGAAGTTCATAGTGGTTTACTATATGACAGGGGGAAAGAGTTACAAATAGAATATTTGCCTAAAATAGAGTTAGTTTGGGGCGGCTTGGAGAAATTATGGGAGGTAAGGAGAGAAGATGTAGCATAAAAGGGGTTAGGAATAAAGACTTTTGAAGAAGAAAAGTCTTTTAAAAACATAGGGAGGTGTAGCAGAATGAGTGTCTTATTAGTATCAGCTAGGTGTGCAAGCCTACAGCACGCTTGAGCATCAATATAGAACAGCTAGAAGGATGCTCAAGTCGTGACGTAGCTTGTTGTTGGGGCAGTGAGAAAACACCTAGGACGAGAGAAGAGAAGTCGACATCACGATTGAATTGTACTAGGATTTTGTATCAGCCACTATATTCAAATAAAGCCTGAATTATATTAACCCAGCAGAACTTGTTAGTCCTCTCTGTGTGCGCAGTGTTATAAGAGCTGCCAACTAAACTATCCGAGAGTAAGAAACGATGTTATCAGACAAACAGTGGAAGCAACACCTTGTGCCACGTTTATTGAAAGGCGGAAGATCAAAGAGTTCGACCCCATCTCGTTACAATGCAACACTATCAACTGCCAGCACGAGAAGAAAATGGAATCCCGACATCAAAGACATTGTCCAATCACATGGAATGACACTATCAAGTGCCACCTGTGAGGCGCTGGAACAACAACTATTCATCCCCACGTCGCTTGACGGCAAAAATGAAAGAAGATTTATGATGATGATGATGTTCTACTGAATTTGAAAATCCAGATCGCATACATTAATGTATATTTATAACTTTTTCTTAATACAAAAACAGCAGCTTAAGTGAGTCTGGCACATAATTTATAGCTTATAGTTATACAAAGACAAAGACAATATTAAGCTAAGCACAGAAATCGTGAGAAACTTATGGCGGTAATTTCCTTTAGAATATATTTTCTTTCGTTCACTACTTCACGTTTTTTTGTTCGTCTTTTCTTCTGTGTCTGGGAGTGAGTGCGTGGAGGAGGTAATTGGATAATTGTGGAATGGGAGGAGGAAAGGGGGGGGGGCTGGAGGAAATAAGGTTGGTGCATCCATGAGTTTGAAACCACTGAAGACTAATGAATGGTGTCTTGGAGTGGTGAAGTGTCTTAAAGTGTTGTCTTTGAGTGGTGTCTGAGAGTTGTGTCTCAGAGTGGTAGCTTACAGGGCGCCTTGGAGCGGAGTTTTAGAGAGGTGTCTCGTCGTAGTGTTTCGTGGTGATGATTTACAACGGTGTCTTAGAGTGGTAGCTTAGAGGGCGCCTTGGAGTGGAGTTTCAGAGAGGTGTCTCATCCTAGTGTTTCGTGGTGATGATTTACAACGGTGTCTTAGAGTGGTAGCTTAGAGGGCGCTTTGGAGTGGAGTTTCAGAGAGGTGTCTCATCGTAGTGTTTCGTGGTGGTGATTTACAGCGGTGTATTAGAGTGGTTGCTTAGAGTGGTCCTTAGAGTGGAGGTTCAGAGATGTGTCTCGTCGTAGTGTCTCGTGGTTGTGTCTTAGAGAGGTGACTTAGAGTGGTGTCTTAGAGTGGCTCCTTGGAGCGGAGTTTCAGAGAGTTGTTTCGCAGTGGTGTCTTAGAGCAGTGTTTTAGAGTGGTGTCTTAGAGTGCAGCCTTAGAGCGTAGTTTCAGAGAGGTGTCTCGTAGTAGAGTCTCTTAGTGGTGTCTTAGAAGAGTGGTGCTTGGAAATGGTGTCTGCGTGTGGTGTGTTAGAATTGGTTATTTGAGTGTGTCCGGGGAGTGGTGTTGCAGAGCAGTGTCTTAGAGTGGTGACATTGAGAGGTGTCATATCTTAGTGTCTTAGAATGGTGTTAGAGTGGTGTCTCAGAGTGGTATCTTAGAGTGGTGTTTTAGAGTGTTGTTTTAGTGTTGTCTTAGAGTTGTGTCTTAGACTGGTGTCTTAGAATCGTGTCTTAGAATTGTGTCTTAGAGTTGTATCGTAGAGTGGTGTCTTAGTAATGTCTTAGAGTGGCATCATAGTGTAGAGTCTTGGAATGTTGTCTTAGATTACTGAATAGGAGTTGTGCTATGGACTATTGTCTTAGAGTGATATTTCAGAGTGAATGAAACCTTTGTTTGTTTATATTTTCTCCTTTATAAAAAAGCAACAACATGCACATAATTTATAGTCTAGAGTTACAAGAACAAAAAAGGGTTTGGCAACAATTTGCGAGGAACAGAAATTATGATAGATTTATGGCAGCAATTATTTTTGGAAGACATTCGTTTTCTGTCAAGATTTCAAGTTTTTGTTTGTTTGTTTGTTTGTTTGTTTGATTGTTTGTTTGTTTGTTTGTTTGTTTGTTTGTTTGTTTGTTTGTTTTAATTTTTTTTCTTGCTGCGTGTTGGAGAAAATGTGTGGGTGTGGGAATTATGGAGTGCGGGAGGTAATAAAGTTGGTAGTACGAGAGCGCTTCAAATGAAAACCTTAAAAGTGTGGTAGAAATTACAATAACCATGTCATTGTCTTGTAACCTGTCAGTATTGCTGTTAAGGATGTCAAGAGTGTTACCCACGTGTCATCACGGTGCATATGCACACGGTGACAACATAAGGACAGTGTAAAGATGGCCGCCTCACTGTTGACATGCACCAAAGAGGGGCAGCGTTCTGTTATTATTTTTTATTTTTTAAACCATTGAATGGGTGAAACCTATAGAAATTCATAGGCGAATGAAGTCCATTAATGTGATGTATCCCTGTTAGACCAGCATGTGTGTGAGTGGAGTTGTTCACGGCCAGCTCAGGCACACTTCAGGCTCAGGCGCACTTTATCGGCGCTGGGGGATATGCATTGGACGCAGTTGTGACTACATCGAAAAATGATATATTTGTTCTTTACTTTTTCAGAATATATTCACTTACACACAAATACCATTTAAGTTTTTCAATTTAAATCCCCTCGCACATTTATGATCGCAATTATTTTTGGAAGCTATTCCGTTTTATTTCAACATTTCAAGTTTGTTGTTTTGTTTTAATTTTGTTTTTTGGTTGTTGTTTTTTTTTTTCCTTCTGTGTGTGGGAGAAAGTGTGTGGGTGTGGGAATTATGGAGTATAGGGGGAAATAAAGTTGGTAGTATGTTAGCTTATTAGAAATTTAGAGTGGCCGGGGCTTCATATCAAAGCAGGCTAACATATGGTTTCTCGGAGAGGTGTGCAGTCTTAGAGTCAAGTCCAAGAGTGGTTTCCTAGGGTGGTGTCTTCAAGTGGGTTACTTGAATAATGTCTTTCAGTAGTGTCTTCTAATGGTGTCTTAGAGTTTTGTATTTTAGTGTTTTCGATAAGTAGTATCTTAAAGTCGTCTTCTAGAGTGGTACCAGGAAGTGGTCTCTTAGAGTGGCGTCTCTACTGCTCTAAGAAACTCTTCGAGTGGTGTCTCTACTACTCCAACAATCTCTTAGAGTTGTTTTCTGCAGCGCCTACAAACTCAAGTCGTTGTGTTTCTACTGATTTGTTACAATCTCATAGAGTGGTGTCCCTACCGCCCTGCTCTAATCTCTTAGAGTTGTATCTCTATTGATCTATCAATCTTTCTCTACTGCTCTAACAATATCATAGAGTTCAGTCTCTACTACTCCCACCATATCTGACAGCAGCGTTTCCACAGATCTAGAACATTCTTAGAGTGATGCGTCTTCTGTGGTTACACACTCTTAAAATCATGTCTCTTTTAGTCAGGTCTCAGATATGGCGTGATTAGTAATACCTCGGCTGCTTTAGCATCCCAAAGTGTTTAGTGGTACCCATTTCACAGTGTGTAAACTTGGTATGCATTACGTCCTTGTCCGCTGTTGTTTGTAGCGTGAACTGCATGTTGGGAACAATGGCTGTCGCTGAATTGACTGGTTTGCCTTTTCGGTTCACGAGTGAATTTTTCAGGAGACTCCTGGGAGTCGTCACTGGAGCTACGGAGTTCGTGCTTTGTGCAGCGCTTTCGGCGTGTCACCCTGCGGAAAGAGACCGAGCCATGTGGGATAAAACCCGGGTCAATGAAGTCTTTCTGGTGACTGCTGATTCCATCGACGATGAACTGTATTTTTCGTGGACGACTTTTGTGTTGGCATTCTGGCGGCGGCACTATGCACAGTGTATCTGTGAGGGATAGCAACTTGCCGAGATTCCTGTCTCGTCCACTTTTCACATTGAGCAGTGATGAGAATTGTGTGTGTGTATTCACTGGCACAGGAACGGAGCATAATGAGGACGACCGGTTGCAGTGAAGTTGGAACCGCGACTAACTAACTAACTAACTAACTAATTAACTAACTAACTAACTAACTAACTAACGTCCTTGTCATTGGAAGTTAAAAGAAAAAGTTATTGCATGTTAGATGCAACGAGTTTTAACATGCGGCTGCGGATTCTGGACAATTAGTAAATACTCGAAACAATCCTTAGAAGCCTTGAAGATTTTTTTCTTTTAATAGAAGAATGATGACAATTAATTTTTTTTTTTTTTTTAATGTTTTGCGTATCCTTTACAGGGCATCGCTGTCAACATCAGCATCTTTCAGCTGATTGTTGATTTCTTAGCAACATTACACTCTGTAGTTTGCCATTGCTTTCTGAGAGGCCGGTTCATTTATCCAAGTCACCAACGCAGGTAGAACCGCTTCCAATTCTCGCGTCGCGCGCTGCGAGACCCTGGGTGCATAAATGGGAATACAGAGAAAGTCATGTAACCCCTCGGCCAGAGAGACCGGCTGACAATTAATTGGACAATCAAAATGAGCAATCTGGACATATTGAGGGAGGCTACGCCGCAAAGGCAACTAATCACATACATCAGAAAAAAAAACAGTCATTATTTTTGGCAAAAACTGGGACATATTGTGACAACTAAATGGATTAAAGAGATAGAGGAAAACAGCGAGAGAACATTCTTGACAGTTTTGTATCATGGCACGGAAGGGCGTCAGCACACGAATTGATCCATGCCGTCGTCGGAGATCGTAATTTGTGGAGAGGTATGATTGCTCATGCCAGCCCGCAAGGTACTAGATGATGACAAGACCTGGGAGCCCTGGTAAATTTAAAAAAATCCGTTTCGATGGAAGTTCGAACACATATCTACAGAAATGTCAGGTGAGCCACAATCTGTGTGTTCTTGTAGCATAATAATCTCATACTCTACAAGTGCTTTCATTGTTATGGGTTTATAACCAGTTTGCTGTGCCTGAAAGTTTGCCTCTAGCCATTTACGTGCTTGCAGCCTTGTACAACTTGCTTCATTACCGGTAAAATGATGTAGTGCATAAAGCGATATTACTCACTGTAATAACGTGCTTGGGAATAACATGATGTAATCAAACAGACGCAGTAAGAAATCTAATCCAATATAAACGCGGGTAATATTCACATAGAAATTCCTAAAAGTAATCGAATAAAGACCGATATGGATGGAAAATAATCAAATAAGGGGCGATGTTGGAAGTAATCGAATGCGGAATGCGTATTAAATGTAATGGGATAAAAATAAATTTTTTTTTTAATTATTATTGCATATTCTATGCAAGACGTTGCAGTCACTCCCAGCTTCTCTTGGTTGTTTGTGATATCATTATCATCAAGTGCCATGTTAGCTGACGTAGCACTCATGTCTCCTCACGGATCTTGGTATTTGGTGTTCTGGGTCAAGCCTGCTGCAGATATTCCTCCATGCCACAGTCTCAATCCATCCAGCATAATTTATCTTGGTCTGCCTCTGCCTCTCTTCCTCTCGCTCTTTCCAGTCGTCACGAATTTCTCAAATGCCTCTCTTCTCATCACATGACCAAAGACAACTGTTTGTCTCTTTTTTTTTCTGTTGTATATAATGTTCTATTTTCATTAGCCTCATTCAGACAATAATCGTTATTTACTCTGGAAGTCCAAGGATTTCGCAACATTCGTCTTAGGAATCACATCTCTATTGCTTTCAAGTTCTTCCTAATTTGTTTTTACATTTCAAGGTTCACTGCCACACAGCAAAACAGGTTCTAGATAGCACTTCAGCATTCTCATTTTTACATTCAATGATAGTATGATAGTGACTTATTGCATAAGATACTCTTCATTTTCTGAAATGCAGCTTTTGTTTGCCATATTCTGCTCTTAATTTATGTTGTGCACCTACCGACTGATGTTATAAATGCCCCAAAGTATTTAAAATTATCCACTTGGATAAGAATTTTCCCTTCGTTTTCCATTTCACATTTTTGTGTCACATTTTTGGCTGTGATATACTAGGCAATATTACGTTTGGTATTTTGCTATTTAATTTAATTTTGCTAAATAATTTAGTGGAATGCTGATATCCGTGTGCTATCTTTGCACATAAAGGTTGCAAACTATCATCATCATCATCGTCACGTCTTGCCGGCTGGCGTGGACGATCATGCTTCTCCACAAATTGCGATTTCCGACGGATGGGTCAATTCCTACTGTGCCATGACACAAGACCGTCAAGAATTTTCTCTCGCTGTCTTCCTTTATGTCTCTTTCCGGTTGTCACATCATGTTCCAGTGATTATTGTCTCAGAAAGTGGCCAAAACATGATGAATGTGATAAGTTGATGACTATGATATTTGTGATACGTTGCCTTTGCGTCTTAGCCTTTCTCAGAATTGTGCTCATTTTGGCTGTCCTATGAATGTTCGGCCTTTTTTCTAAGAAACCACATCCATAGCATAAGGAAACCATAGTGACACTCTAATCTACTATGCTTTAAGAAGCAACTTAGGATGTTTGGCGTTAGATTGTCCAAGTCACCCCCTTAAAACTTAAGATTCCAAATTCAATAATCAATAACAAGTCAAAACAAGAAAAGAAATATTAACACAGAAGCCACAATTTATTGCCTTGCATATATCGCTACATCTCGTCATGTGTACACTGCAGAATTACATATGTTATGAAGCTTATAAATAAATTAAACGATGGGTGAAATACTTAAAATACATTGTCAAATGTCAATTATATTTACCCCCACAGTAATAGCAAATAAAAAAGAAATCTTTCAGTTTGCACAACATTGGCTGGAACTGTTAAATAGTTTGTGGCGTCTATTTTTAAATTCCTTATTTTGAAAGAAAAGAATTTATTTGGCTAGCAAACTTATTTTGTGGGCCCACGTGACCATATGCCGTTTCCACGGCAAAGGCGTTGTGGACGCGATTCGTAATTCCACTCACCTGCTTTCGAAACACAGCTGCGACAGATTCGGCAGCAGACCGTGTCATGCTGGGTTTTAGCTTGACGGTATGGGAGCCGGTCGTTCAAAAAGCAATGGCAAACTACTGAACGTAAACTTGCCAAGAGATCAACAACAACAGTTCTTGTGTTGTCGGTGATGTCCTGTAAATATGATATTTTTTTTTTTTTTAAACCACTGCATAGCGTTTGGGCGTCATTAAAGTCCCTCATCTGTGACCTGCAACCTTGAGACACCGACACCCAATATACGGAAGTGAGGTGAAGCAGCCATGTCCAGAAAGTGACGGTTCCTTGGGTGAGCCCAGTATCAGAGCATCTTGTGTCGGCTCTGCACTTAAAGCTGTCCCTAACGGCCATTACCTTCTTTGGACAACAATCACCTTCACATTAATATCCTATGTATGGCCGACCCAGTCACAGGGTTATTACTTGGAGCCTGGCAGTGGATCCAAATACAACTTCTCTTTGAGGTTGAAGGAGGTAGATGCCATGACTAATAGAATCGAGCCAGTAGTATGTGACAAGCGACGAGACAAGTGTGGAAGTCGCGTCGCCGAGATCATGACATTACCAGCGGAGTTAACGATCAGCTCGGCTAGCACGCTCCTAACAGGCTCCTGGACGTTTACATTGTGTGGTTTTTTCACACTGCTGAGCGCGATTTGGCAGCAGACCGCGTTTGCGCTGGGTTTTAACGAATTGGTATGGGAGCCGGTCGTTCAGAAAGCGATGGCAAACTACTGAACGTAAACTTGCAAAAACATCAACAACAGCAGTGAAATGCTGGTGTTGGCAGTGATTGTCCAGTACAAGTATCTGCAAAAAAAAAAAAAAAGACGTCTTACAACCAATCTTCTTCACTGGTGAGTTCTAGTTGGACAGTTCTGTTTATTCCTTTTTTATATAGTGAATGTTTAATGCTACTCCGTTGTTTGTTGTTGTTGTTGTTGTTGTTGTTGTTGTTGTTGTTGTTGTTGTTGTTGTTGTTGCTGCTGCTGCTGTTGTTGTTGTTGTTGTTGTCAGGTGAAGGTGAGGGTGTGGGATTAGGGTTAAGGTTTAGGATAAGAGATAGGGATTTAGAGTTAGAGGTAGGGGAAGAAGAAGAAGAAGAAGAAGAAGAAGAAGAAGAAGAAGAAGAAAGAAGAAGAAGAAGAAGAAGAAGAAGAAGAAGAAGAAGAAGAAGAAGAAGAAGAAGAAGAAGAAGAAAGAGGAGAAAGAGGAGAAAGAGGAGGGAAGAGGAGGAAGGGGAGAAAGAGAGAGAAAGAGGAGAAGGAGGAGAAGGAGGAGTAGAAAAAAGAATGAGAAGAAGGGGACGACATTGAGGAGGCGGAGGAGAAGTAGGAGGTGATGGAGGAGGAAGAAAAGGAGAGGTGGAGGCGGAGGAGAAGGAGGATGAGGGGGAGGAGAAGAAGTAGGAGAGGACGGAGAATGGCGAAAAAGGACAAAATGAGAAGCTTCGGTAGCAAAAGCATCAGACGAAGTCATGAAAATAAGAGTTTAAATTAAGAATGCAAGTAATCGAATTCTTAAGGGAATTGATAGTAATCGAGTATACCGCAGAGCTCTGCGTTAATTCCTGGAAAAGACATATAAAACGTTAAACAGATGCTCTGTCAATGGCTGTTAGCGTGCGTGGGGTCTGCTTCAGTACGTCATTTGACAGATATTTTAACGAATTCTGACATTAGAGATTAGATGTGTGGTCTTTGATAGGGTGGTAACCTGTCACTTAAACCCGTTTTGCTCATCCCTGGAGTTTATGGATGTCTAATTTGCCACTAATTAGACCGGGGGAAGAAATTATGGGGTAGCTGTATACACTAGAGGGCTTTATTTATCTCAGAGATAACATTTAGAGATGCTATTTATGGGCACATACTAGGGTAGTTTAGATCCATCCACCCAGTGACTTATCCATTGCTGAGCTTTTCCCCAATAGAAGTCTTTCGAACTGTCTCTAATTTTATAATCCGGATATCGTGCCTGTCGCTTGTCGTCCCTGGGGGGAAAGCAGAATCAACAAGCGCACCTTTTAAATCCTCTTTTCAGTTTTTGACTACTGCCGTACCTTTGTCTACATACCCCCCGTTCTGTCTTATGATCACTATCTCTCTCTCTCTCTCTCTCTCTCTCTCTCTCTCTCTCTCTCTCTCTCTCTCTCTCTCTCTCTCTCTCTATCTCTTCTTATTCCTCCAGGACATACCCACACAACATTTTCCTCCAACAATTAATAAAATATTTAATGAAGAAAACTATGTCAGGTGGGTGTAGTGTATGTGTATAGAAATCTGTGGTGTAGTCTATCGTGTATGTGAGATAGGATTCTTTAGTCTAGGATCAGCATCACATTCCTCATCATGCTACGGCCATTCAAATACACCACAGCACAGAACTGGAAGGAGCTCACTCGGTGACGTGTCTGTACGACCGATTGTTGACTTATTCCAAACTGTCCTGGAACGTTTGAAAGTCTGGTCACCACTGTGTGATTTGATTATTTCGAGTCCTTTAATTCTACACACACACAATTCAGGTAGTTAATATAGTCCATTGCGGAACGAACACCACCACTGTCCAAACAATTATATATATATATATATTATATATATATATATATATATATATATATATATATATATATATATATATATATATATATATATATATATATATATATCGCCGACATACTGCTGTCTGTCCATTAACGAAATGTCATTTAAGCAAGGAAAATATAATTATGTTAACGTTTTTTTTCCTTTCTGTATTTTTTTTTTTTTTTTTTTTTTTTTTTTTTTTTTTTTTTTTTAAGATCAATGTTATTGTTCATACTTTAGTGGTGGTGGGTAATATATCCACTGATTCGTTTCTCTTCTAATGACTATTATCTTTCGGTCAAGTATCAGTAATTTTCTGAACTTCCTATACACAGAGTTCAAATCTTGAGATCAGTTAGCTCTGCACCAGAGTAGTGCCATTTGCTTCTTCTCGGTGTGGTAGGTAACTTCACTTTCAGTGGAACCTATCGAAGAGACAACACCAGGTGATATCAACCCGACTCAGACTCAGTATAGGTGAGTGTAGGCCTAAGGCCGTACTCAGATAGTAACATCTATATTTTCATAGAATTGAACTCTGGCATAAGACAGAGAAGTTCATCACATTACTCTAGATGAGGTAAATGAAAGAAAAGCCAAAGGAAAAGCACAGACACCCCAACAGACACCTCTACCAGAATATCCTAGCATAGACCTATCTTTTATCTCCCCACCCTTTCCCCATGTTGCAGACTATCTTCTCATGTCATTGTTCATACCCTACCGAGTGCAATGACACATCACTAGACACAATCTAAGTCACGCATCAGCCTATTGCTGCCGACACTCTTATACTACGGTCACACCCGTAAGTTCACTATGCTCGATTACTAAGCTAAAGCACTAACTACCTTATAAAAACTATTGTTGCCCTGAATTTGAATACATATGCACATCCAGTACAAATGTCCGTTGCCTCTAAGCAACCCGGGACATCGTAATTCCTTTTCTAATTGGGACCACGAATAGATAAACACTTCCTCTCGGTGTAATTCTCGTGAGCACACTGAATGTAAAGCGTTATTTTCAGCCAACATATAATTTGAATGTAAGACGTCACTTGTTTTTCTCCCAACCAAGTAGTCGCCTTCTGTTCTCTGGTCTTTAGATCTTTGTACAAAAACATGCCGACTATCTCCTTTGATATAGACAATTCTAGTTGATATCGTTTTTTCCGTTGCTCACGGGAACTCTGTTCACCGTCTTTCAAAGAGATCCGAGCGTGTTTGATCGGGACTCCGTTTCCGTATTAAAATCGTTCCGATCTTGTTTGATCGGGGCCCCCGTTCTCACAACAAACAAAATCATAGCGGTATAGACCGACGACCTCTGGCCTTTGATCATTTAGGTTCGACGACCTCCAGTATCGTGACAGTGCCTCTCTTGTTGCCATGTGTAAATTTATCTAATTCGTCTTGAAGCCATGTACAATGTGGTATTTCACGTCTTCGAATTCCCCGCACGCCACCCTCTATAATTATAATTTCTAGACATGCATGTGCTTTGATATGCCATAATTATTTCTGGAGCCGCTGTAGCATAGTGGCTAGCAGCTCGCCTATCGGCCCACTGGGCATGGGGTCGAATCCTCACCCAGAGGAAATAAATGTTCAAATTGACATGGCCTTCCACGCCCACCCAGGTTGACATTGGTACCAGGAAATTGTTTGGGATGTAAAGGCGTCGAGAGTGATACTGACCATATCACCCACCAAGTGCCTGTTGGTCTAGACAAATATCGGTCAAGCACCGTCTGACCAATGAGCCGTCAGGCGTCTCAAAGGATTCATTCTCATCTCATCTCATCATGTTCCTCTTGTACCTTGCGGTGTCGAGGTGAAGTATACACATCGTGAGAGTGCCCGGTTGTGGGCTTCATATATCGATATTCCCATGGACTCTGCTATTCCCACCGTCCAACGTTTACGTGGTCCGCCTCTTCCTCTGTTTCCATTAGAAATAAGAAAAAACTCCCGTAGCAGTTTGCTGCTATTATGCTTGCTTGTGTTCGCTGGCTGTGAACTCCAGCGCGAAGTCCTGTATGTTGGATGAATACTCCCTGTTGTCCACCATCAATGTGATGTCATACCGGACCTGAGGTTTGCGTGCGTATCCGTTGCCCCGTGTCTGGCTTATTGGTGTGGAGACTGGTGGTTCCTCGCCATGCAGACAGATACTCTCCGGCTTCGGTTGCTAGTCGATTGGCTAGAATTTCGCGCTTTCTCTTCGGTAGACCCGAGTTCTTCTTCTTCTTTAGTGCGCTTGAAATATGTCTATAATTGCAGTGTTGTATCTTGTATAAATTTAACTCTCTTTTTTAGTTCACTCGGCGGTCAATAGAGTTTATCTTCCACTGTTGTCTCTCTAGGCCAGAAGGTTTGCCTAGATATGTTGTTTTTTGGTCAGTCTTGGAAAATGTGATCTACTATGTGCGACGCCAATCCACGTGTGCACATGGCTGATTCACCAATCTTGAATTTCGTATACATGTGGTTGTGTAATCTATTGTGTCATGTTTTCAGTCGCAGAATAATGACTTGTTCTGGTCTGTCCATAACGTGGTAGTCGTCTTGAGGAGGTTTTGGTTGCTTTCTGACTTATTTGATCATTCTTTTTTTTTTCTTTTTTTGGGTATGTAACGGGCACATCAGACTGTTCTTTTGCTCCTTCTTTATCTAATCGATCAGCTCTCACGTTTCCGCGTACTCCACAATGGAATGGTATCCACAATATGGTAACCTTATGTTCACTGCTAAGTTAAGAAAGTACTGGCAATTTCCAAGTCGCGGCTCCTGGAGTACTGACTTTTTATTTATTTATTTATTTATTTTTAAATTTGCATATTCCTTATAGGACGTTGCAGTCAAAACAAGCATTTTTCAGCTGTTGTTGATGTTCTTGGCATTGGCAAGATTATGTTCAGTAGTTTGTCATTGCTTTCTGAGAGAACGGCTCACACACCCCGTAAGTAACCAACGCAACGCTATCCACTGCCGAATCTCGCACAGCTGTGTTCCTCACGTGGATATACGGGATTACGGAGAAAGTCGTTAACCCCTTCGCCAGGGAGACTGGCTGTACTGACTTAGCATATTTAAATAGCACGACGAGGTAAACTCATAAAAAAAAACATATATTGAAAACAACAAGCTGCCATGATGATTGATAATGAAGTAGGTCAATATCAGCCTACTAAGAGAGGTGTGAGACAGGGATGTGTAATGTCTCCAGATCTGTGTTCCCTGTATAGTGAAAGTATTTTCAGAAATGTTGACGATATGAAAGAAATCATCATTGGGGGACATAACATCAATAACATTAGATATGCGGACGATGAAGTATTGATTGCAGACTATGGGCAGGATCTGCAACATTTAGTAGATGCGATTGTTGCACACAGTGTGTGACGGGATGAGTCTAGATCACTATGCAAACCCCACCACTACTGCGTTAGTGGAATTACTATTTACATTCTGGATTCAGTAGGCAGCTAAATTACTAATAATGACGTCATATTGGCGACGCAGACATTTGCTGCACTAAAACTACACACTGTACTATTGGGGACAGCACATTTCCACGTCATCATCAAATGATGTCACAAGGGAAATCCCCTGTCTTCAACCCTTATTAATATCAAGTCTAAGGACTGGGGACATAGGTCCGTCACTCCCTAGCAACGGGAATAGGCGATATGCTATTAGTACGGCTGCACCGGAAATTGTGACTAACAACTTCCGTCCGGTTCACAACGACCATAGCTGCTGTGCTAAGCAGACCTTATATGAAGTGAGCTGCCATATCCAATTGCATCCTTGGTAGATTATACCAAAACCTACCTTAAGTGCTGCACTAAGACTGGGGGTGAGTGTAGTAACATAATAATTATGATTATAGTAAGGAGTGTGTACACATTTAGATTCTGATATTGGGAAAACACAAACTTTCCCGATCATATATATTTATGAAACATGGGATTTGAAATGGGAGATATTGAGAGAAAACATGTGGGGCCTAGATATATATATAGATATATTGATAGATAAATATATATATATATATAATGTATAAACCTTACTGATTATTTTCATATGCATTTTGTGAATGTATTTACGTGTATATTTTGTTGAAAATATGATATGATTTTGCCATGTGGGCAGAAGTGGAAGAGGCATGTGGATCATGATTCTCACATGCCAGCAATATTACTAGGCGATTTATATTCAAACATAAATGTGCTTACCCCTGATTCACCGCCATGCCGAACTACCCGACACTGACGGTCATAAGTTCAAAGCAAATACCATGTGGTGAGGAATCAGAATTTGGGGAGTAAATAACTCAACAAGGGATAACTGAGACATCCTAAAGCCCAATGCCTGGAATATCTCAGCCCCCTTGCTTGCCTGCTGGCCTTCTTCTTATCTTTTAGCTCGTATATTCTGTGGGGTATACCTCACGACTTCATGGCGACACTTGATTGCTTTATGCCTAATGACTGATGTGGGATTAGGTTGAATTATTGTTGGCCCTTCCTTAGCTATCTAGAGAAACATCCTGGCTGCCCAGGACTTCTTCACCATGGTGTTAAGGAATACCCCAGTAATTATTGCATATGAGTCACTGCAAGTTTTACAACCATGTACATTTTGTAATGCCTTTTTCAAACAAAGATTTGTCTACATGTTCTACTCCAATGGACCATGTGGTCTTAGAATGTGTCCACTTCTGGACCCTTTTTCACCTTGTATCATCAGGTCATACAAGATATAGCCAAGCTGATAAGAACTATTGGCCTTTGCTTTTGATACAGAATAGCAGAGAGGAATTGTTTTATTCCTGTTCTGCACCTGACACATACACAACAGACACACAACACCAACACTCAGACACATTGTTATTGTCAAGACACTAAGGAGTCTGCAACTGTTTCTTTGATTTAAGGAGCCTCGCTGCTGATACTGCTGAAGCCTAACTGGTCCGGTTACCGAAACTTACAGCCACCAACTAGTGGAGACGGAACCTGGAATCCGGAGGAGCATCGTACACCTGTCGAATGCCAGGGTCGACTCCAAGACATAATACAACCGAAAGCCAGCACTATTCCTAACAGAGATCAGATTGTCTCAGGTGACTCTGTGTCTACATGTGTTCTGAGTGTGTCACTGTCTGGATGGTGTGAATGATGATATGCTATCTGTCTAAGCATCAGAAAACTATTTTATTGTTGTACCTGTAACATAAATGTAACTATCATAGTTCACCAGTTGAACCACAATTTTCATTTTCTCTTTTATTATTAAAGAGTATTATTGTTTTATACTTTCACCAACGTACTCCACTCGTGATCATTTTGAACGCAAGGTGTGCGCGTGAGTGCGTGAAAGTATTTAAAACAGGGGGCTCCATCAATTGACGAAGGATCACCGACAGATAAACTAGACAGTCGTGTTAGGGCTTCCTACATACACGAGTGTTCTTCACCTTCTGCCTTTGTCTACCAAGTGAATCCCAGTCTCTTCTATCGGGACCATCCCTTTAGACATTCTTGTAAACGAGCCATAATTTCTAGAGACTGTCGGCAAACTCTTGGATAGGGATTTCTGTATATTTCAATAGAAACACCCTAACGGTCGGTGACAACTGTGGTCTCGTTCCGGGATCTACCCAGCTAATTAGAAATATTTCTAATAAATTGTGTTACTTGGTACAAAAAAAAAAAAAAAATTTTTTTTTCTCATCTCAGTAAAGGGTAGAGTAGTTTAGGAAACTCTGTAATTAGTTGTTTCCGTTCGATTGAGAGAGTGAAAGTGTGTTTTGTATCATTGTTTGTACTAACCATTTTTGTGTATGTACTAATAAGATTTGTAAATTATTGCAATTGTATTAGTATAACTTGAATTGGGAAGTAGTATAATATTGATATAGAAATTGTAGTCCACTGATCACTCACCCTCTCAGTCAAAACTCTGGCATGAGTTCATCAGCAGATTTGCACGCAGCAGCGGTAGCTATGGGGTTATCGGAGCCCGAAGCAGCCAAATATGTCCATGATATGGAGAGGGAGTTAAGGAAAGAAGACAGGGAAGATAAAATACGTAGGCATGAACTCGAGCTTAAGAAACTGGAAGCAGCGACAGAACTTAAGAAAATCGAGGCTGAGAAAGAACTTAGGCAGTTACAGGAAAATGAAAAAATCCGACAGCATGAGTTTAGGATGAAAGAGCTAGAAAACCAAGCTCTATCAGCAACCTGTTCTAACGCCAGCTCTCCGGCACCCAGCATTGAAACCCAGCTACATTCGACTTCTCATGTGGGTCCTATGAGTTTTCCTTTGATGCCGTTCGAGGAAAATCGGGAACAATTGGATAGTTACCTTCAGAAATTCGAAAAATTAGCTGAGTCATTTGGGTTGGCTAGGGAACACTGGAACTTGAAGCTTTCTCAGGCACTGAGGGGACAAGCGTATGTAGTCTTTCAGGGACTACCTCCAGGCCATGAACATTCTTATGAAAGTTTGAAATCGGCTTTATTGAAGAGATATGAGTTAACCTCAGCTGCTTATCAGCGGAAATTCCGAACCGCAAGACGTCTGAAGGGTGAGTCATTCTCACAATTGTCCGCTCGTCTGCAGAGTTATCTCTGTAAATGGGAGACATTGGGAGAGTATGAACACTCCTATGCGGGCTTGCGGGAGATGGTTTTGTGTGAGCAGCTGAGGAACTGTATGTCGAAGCCAATGGAAACTTTCATCATTGAACAAGGGGCACAAACACTGGGGGAAATGATAGTCTTGGCTGAAAGATATTGGACTGCCCATGGGGACTCGGTCCCAACGCAACCTCCCCAACCTCAACAGAACCCACCTCCAAACAATCAGGGACAAACCCTTAGCAATATACCAGCAGACCAGAGGCAACCTCAGCAGCAGCATAACAAAAAACAAACCACATCTGGGGCTAGAAAACCATACTGCACGAATTGTCATAATAATTCCCACAGTACGGCAGACTGCAAGCGCAGAGCAAAACCCCAGATTGCGGCTTGCTTCTCGATAGGGAAGAAAACCACTACACTACCACCGCCTCCCGAAATGAGAGGACATCGAGTGGTAGAGAAGATCAATGTCAATGGACAGTTGGTCGAGTGTCTGCATGATACGGGTTTAACGTATGATGCCATAATAGCATCACACTTAGTAAAACCTGGTCAGTTGACGCAAAATATGGTTGAAGTTATGGGTGCGACAAGAAGTTCGCCTACCCTAACTTTACCAATAGCCCAAGTGTTAGTTAACTCTAGATTTGTTAAGGGAACTATATCGGCAGCCGTGATGATTGACCCTGTCTATGACATGATACTGGGAAGTAAATATGTTTATTTAGGGGAACCATCCACTCCCATGATAGTAGGGAGTGCACTGACCCATGTCCCAACTCTAACACCTGGCTGTAACCAACTTCCTAGTGCTAGGAAGACTCTCCAGAGAGGGAAATTATTTTCCTCAAAACGTTCGCTAGCGGTAGGGGACAAAGTGTTACTCTTAAGATCTAGTGGGACTAATAAGGAGACTGAGTGGCAAGGACCATTCCCCATAATGGAGAAAGTGTCCAACACCAAATATAAAATCTTCATGAAAGGTAAGATAAAAATCTACCACATTAAATTGCTCCGCAAATATTATGACAGAGCAAAAGAACGACCAGTACATCTGGTAGCTCTAAATGTTGTTCAGAAAGTAGGGAGGAGGGAAGAACCTCTTAGCTTTCCATACCCACCTCTGACTGGATTCTCACTAAACTTATCTGGAGAAACGCCAGGTCATACCAAAGTACCAAGCCAGCCCCGGAGTCGAAAGAAGTCTAATAGATCCTTCTCTAGAGGGGAACAATTGGTTCAGATATAATCTGGTGAGAATGCATAGTCGATCTAGGCTCATCCACCCTAAAAGTTCGCTGAGCCGTACTTTTCTCTAGGGACGGCATATGTGACGGGATGAGTCTAGATCACTATGCAAACCCCACCACTACTGCGTTAGTGGAATTACTATTTACATTCTGGATTCAGTAGGCAGCTAAATTACTAATAATGACGTCATATTGGCGACGCAGACATTTGCTGCACTAAAACTACACACTGTACTATTGGGGACAGCACATTTCCACGTCATCATCAAATGATGTCACAAGGGAAATCCCCTGTCTTCAACCCTTATTAATATCAAGTCTAATGACTGGGGACATAGGTCCGTCACTCCCTAGCAACGGGAATAGGCGATATGCTATTAGTACGGCTGCACCGGAAATTGTGACTAACAACTTCCGTCCGGTTCACAACGACCATAGCTGCTGTGCTAAGCAGACCTTATATGAAGTGAGCTGCCATATCCAATTGCATCCTTGGTAGATTATACCAAAACCTACCTTAAGTGCTGCACTAAGACTGGGGGTGAGTGTAGTAACATAATAATTATGATTATAGTAAGGAGTGTGTACACATTTAGATTCTGATATTGGGAAAACACAAACTTTCCCGATCATATATATTTATGAAACATGGGATTTGAAATGGGAGATATTGAGAGAAAACATGTGGGGCCTAGATATATATATAGATATATTGATAGATAAATATATATATATATAATGTATAAACCTTACTGATTATTTTCATATGCATTTTGTGAATGTATTTACGTGTATATTTTGTTGAAAATATGATATGATTTTGCCATGTGGGCAGAAGTGGAAGAGGCATGTGGATCATGATTCTCACATGCCAGCAATATTACTAGGCGATTTATATTCAAACATAAATGTGCTTACCCCTGATTCACCGCCATGCCGAACTACCCGACACTGACGGTCATAAGTTCAAAGCAAATACCATGTGGTGAGGAATCAGAATTTGGGGAGTAAATAACTCAACAAGGGATAACTGAGACATCCTAAAGCCCAATGCCTGGAATATCTCAGCCCCCTTGCTTGCCTGCTGGCCTTCTTCTTATCTTTTAGCTCGTATATTCTGTGGGGTATACCTCACGACTTCATGGCGACACTTGATTGCTTTATGCCTAATGACTGATGTGGGATTAGGTTGAATTATTGTTGGCCCTTCCTTAGCTATCTAGAGAAACATCCTGGCTGCCCAGGACTTCTTCACCATGGTGTTAAGGAATACCCCAGTAATTATTGCATATGAGTCACTGCAAGTTTTACAACCATGTACATTTTGTAATGCCTTTTTCAAACAAAGATTTGTCTACATGTTCTACTCCAATGGACCATGTGGTCTTAGAATGTGTCCACTTCTGGACCCTTTTTCACCTTGTATCATCAGGTCATACAAGATATAGCCAAGCTGATAAGAACTATTGGCCTTTGCTTTTGATACAGAATAGCAGAGAGGAATTGTTTTATTCCTGTTCTGCACCTGACACATACACAACAGACACACAACACCAACACTCAGACACATTGTTATTGTCAAGACACTAAGGAGTCTGCAACTGTTTCTTTGATTTAAGGAGCCTCGCTGCTGATACTGCTGAAGCCTAACTGGTCCGGTTACCGAAACTTACAGCCACCAACTAGTGGAGACGGAACCTGGAATCCGGAGGAGCATCGTACACCTGTCGAATGCCAGGGTCGACTCCAAGACATAATACAACCGAAAGCCAGCACTATTCCTAACAGAGATCAGATTGTCTCAGGTGACTCTGTGTCTACATGTGTTCTGAGTGTGTCACTGTCTGGATGGTGTGAATGATGATATGCTATCTGTCTAAGCATCAGAAAACTATTTTATTGTTGTACCTGTAACATAAATGTAACTATCATAGTTCACCAGTTGAACCACAATTTTCATTTTCTCTTTTATTATTAAAGAGTATTATTGTTTTATACTTTCACCAACGTACTCCACTCGTGATCATTTTGAACGCAAGGTGTGCGCGTGAGTGCGTGAAAGTATTTAAAACAGGGGGCTCCATCAATTGACGAAGGATCACCGACAGATAAACTAGACAGTCGTGTTAGGGCTTCCTACATACACGAGTGTTCTTCACCTTCTGCCTTTGTCTACCAAGTGAATCCCAGTCTCTTCTATCGGGACCATCCCTTTAGACATTCTTGTAACGAGCCATAATTTCTAGAGACTGTCGGCAAACTCTTGGATAGGGATTTCTGTATATTTCAATAGAAACACCCTAACGGTCGGTGACACAGTGAACAACTTGGGTTAGAATTAAACTGTAAAAAGACACCAAGAAGAAGGAAATACCACAATGTTATATATAAATAAATGGGAATATTCTTAAACAAGTGAATCGGTACAATTATCTCGGAACAGTCATAACATCTGATGGGAGATGCCTTGAAGAGATTATAACAAGAATCGCCATGGCGTAGGCAGCCTTTTGCAAGATGAAAAACATACTTACCAATAAAAAGATATCTTTTGCAACGAGAAAAAGAGTGTTGAGGTGCTACATAGAGACTCTGTTTTTGTATGGATGTGAAGCGTTGACAATGAGCAGACAAGCTGAAAACATCTGATGGCTGTGGAAATGTGGTTTCTGAGGAGAATGCAAAGAATACCATGGACAGACAGAAAAACCAATAACCAAGTCCTACAAGAAACAAATGAAAATCATAAGCTGATTAGAGACATTAGATGTAGACAGTCACACATTTTTTGGTCACATTATGAGAAGAAATAAATTGAAGAACTTGGTGACAACTGGCACGATCGAGGGGAAGAGAACAAGGGGACGACAGCGAAGTAAATACTAGGATGACTTGGCAAGTGTCATGGTCGAGACAGGAACACGGAGCTGATCCACGACTCTCGTGATCGAGTGATATGACAAAACATGACCGCCCACGCTTACCGGCATGGCACATGATGATGATGAATAGCACCATAGGTTGTGTACCATGGCTGGTATTTAGTAATTTCTCTGTTGCTATCTTGATTGCCTCAATTTCAGCATCATAGTTATGGCAGTACTTTCCTGTTGGTACTCTGGCCATGTCCCTAGCATTATTTGGATATTCTATGTACACCACCGCTCCTCCATTTCGAACAGCATTTTGTGTTGACCCATCTGTATAGACTCGGATCCAGAGGTTCTATAGACCCGGGTTCGAATACCGAAAAGGTGTGGAGTTTTTGCTCTGACATTGGTAATCATTGAACGAGCTTTAGCATACGGCTGCGAATGAGTAAATTAGTACACAGTATTAGTACAATTAGTAAATACACAACAAAATCAATGGAAGCCTTGGAGATGTGATTTTATAGAAGAATGCTAAAAAAATTAATTGGACAGCCGAAATGAGCAATCATGATGTTTTAAGAGAAGCTGCGTCGCAAAGACAACTCATCACAAACATCAGAAAGAGGCAGTCAATGTGTTTTGGCCATGTTATGAGAAGACACAAGCTGGAACATGTTGTGACAACCGCAGAGATTTGCGGAGATATAGAGGAAGAGAGTGGGAGAAGATTCTTGACAGTCTTGTGTCATGGCACGGAAGAGAGTCGACACACGAATTGATCCATGACGTTGGAGATTGTAATTTGTGGAGAGGCATGATCGTCCACGTCAGTCGGCAAAGCACTGGATGATGATGCCAGGGGACAAAAGAAAACCCTAACCTGCAGAGTTCGCGGCGACTGCACTAGCCAGGCTGCCTTAATTCCTCAGGCTCAATACCCACCTGTCCCACACCGCAAGATACTATAGGCAGTAGATGGAAGTAGAAGCCAGTTTTGACAATTTCCTGCCATGGGTCAGTGATGTAATAGTGCCATCTAAGAGGAAGAGGCGTTGTTGTTGTTGTTGTTGTTGTTGTTGTTGTTAATTATGTTGTTGTTGGTTGCTGTTGTTGCTTTTGTTGTGGTTAATTATGTTATTGTTGCAGGTTGATCTTATTGCTCTTGTTGTTGCTGTTGTTGGTATGGTGTTTGTTGTTGTTGATGTTGTTTTGGTTGCTGTTGTTGTTGATGATGATGATGCTTGATGTTGTTGTTGTTGTTGTTGTTGTTGTTGTTGTTGTTGTTGTTGTTGTTGTTGTTGTTGTTGTTGTTGTTGTTGTTGTTGTTGTTGATGATGATGATGTTGTTGTTGTTGTTGTTGTTGTTGTTGTTGTTGTTGTTGTTGTTGTTGTTGTTGTTGTTGTTGTTGTTTGCTGTTGTTGCTTTTGTTGTTGTTAATTATGTTATTGTTACTTGTTGCTCTTATTGCTCTAGTTGTTGCTGTTGTTGGCATGTTGTTTGTTGTTGCTGATAGTGTTTTGGTAGCTGTTGTTGTTGTTGTTGATGTTACTGGTAGTTATTGTTGCTGTTGTTGTTGCTGTTATTGTTGTTAATTCTGTTGTTGATGCTTTTTGTCGTTGCTGTTATTGTTGTTAATTCTGTTGTTGTTGGTTGCTGTTGTTGCTTTTGTTGTTGTAAATTATGTTATTGTTACTGGTTATTCTTGTTGCTGTTGTTGATGCTGTTGTTGTTATTGTTTTTTCTTTTGTTGCTGTTGATGATGTTGCTGGTAGTTCTTGTTGCTGTTGTTGTTGCTGTTGTTGTTATTGTACAGACAGAGAGAATACCAGGCTACAACTTTAGAAGGAAATCAATAAACAGCGTAAGATACCAAGCAATCAATATTCATTAATTCAAGTGTGCGTGCCAAGTAACTTACAACTGTAGAACGGAACAACAATTAGCAAACGGAGTAATTGAGCATATATCGATATGGGGGAGGGGGTGGGGAAGAGAGCGCGGGAAACACCGTGCAGTTGTCACGTCATAAAATACCAACATCTGTCACCACCCATCTCTCAACAGTTCAACTGCGGTCGTAAAAATTATACAGCAAAGGCATTTCATACATTTGTATTCGATGAACAATAAACGACTACGCAAATATGCTGAAACTTTTGTTATCGGGTATTCGAAGCCAGTTTTGTGCAGACAGACAGATATAATAGCGAGTCTACGGTTACCGTGGGGGTAACAAATGCTCCACATTCGAACAGTATCTGTGACTTTACGCAATATCTATTTCAACCAACATATAGTTCATCTTTTCACCTCATATGTTATATAATTATGCAGTATGCACCTAACGAGATGCTTTGAAATATACAGGCAATAAATTGTGCAGCCTTATATTCATGTCTTCTGTGTTTAACTGATTCACTGCCAAGAGCCGATTTATCGGCTGAATGTTGACAGAATGTTATTTCTTTCATGTCCTGTACTATTTACTACTACAATTTATGACCTAGATATCCGTTACTTTATTTTGCCAAGGTAAATGTTACTTCAACTCAGTGTGTCCACAACAACTATTACATTACCCAAGCAGTTATTACTTTACCTTCTTCTAATTTATTTACTTTTTAATTAAGGCTGCTGGATAGGCTATCGAGCTGTATTATGCCTCTGGGGTATTTTTGCTTCTGGTTATGATTAGCTTACGCATTTTCCTCATGCCGGACATGTAGTACACGGTTCCGTCGCTCTGCTACTGAGTTAAGTGCGTGGAGCAACACTGTGAGCTGTGGATTTCATGTGAAATGCTTTTACATCTTTCCGAGGTTGTTTATATTGTGAACTACATGCTCGTGACATTGCAATCATCACCAGTCCCTATTGGCACTGAACGCAAATTTCCCATGTAATTCACAACATAACACATAGGGAATGGATGTCATTGCAAGGTTCAGCAAAGGACATGAACATTTTATTATCAAATGGTAAGAGTTAAAGGAACAAACAGCGTGAAAATACAACTCAAATATTTCGGATATTTTGATATATCTAGGATAGAAACAGTAGCACTGACCGAGACACAGACATTCCCTGTGGATTTGGGGACGAGGATGTTCAATAGCAAAAAGGAATACATTAGTGAAAATGAGAGAGTATCGTTATGTGTTATGTCTCGGAGGAGGTGGGGGAAAGAAGGAGTCAGAGAAGATGCAGAAGAAGACATAGAAAGAGGTGGAGAAGTGGGAGGAGGAGAAGTAGGAGGAAGACGAGACCAGAAGGTGAGGTAGGGGGAAGAGAAGTAGCACGAATAAGAGGAAAGACGGCTGACAGAGAAAGAGGACGAGAAGGAGTTTAGGAGGAGGATGTCGAAGAAGAAGAAGAAGAAGAAGAAGAAGAAGAAGAAGAAGAAGAAGAAGAAGAAGAAGAAGAAGAAGAAGAAGAAGAAGAAGAAGAAGAAGAAGAAGAAGAAGAAGAAGAAGAAGAAGAAGAAGGTGTGCGGCGGCGAAGGTGTGGGCGGCGGCGGCGACGACGAAAATGATGATGATGATGATGATGATGATGATGATGATGATGATGATGATGATGATGATGATGATGATGATGATGATGATGATGATGATGATGATGATGATGATGATGATGATGATGATGATGATGATGATGATGATGATGATTGTCGTGTGTAAATAATGAATGTCGTAGTAGTTATTTGTTCTTCTTTACCACTTTAGTGTCGTCCCTGGAGTGACGGGAATCAACACCCACATTTGTTTTAATTCAATATCACTAACCTGGAGATATCCAGCAGACTCCGTCCACAACACTCCCTCAATCTGAAGACACCTTCTTCTCACTCTTACTCACCCCTGGATCATGCCCCCTCTCATTCTTCCCCAACATAACATACGTGACAACTCTAGCTTCAACAAATAAAACAAGAAATTTATTAAAGCAAAGAGTATATGTAGGAGAAGTGTGTGTGTGTATAAGGTGTAGAATGTGTAACGTATATTCTAAAGTGTATATAGACTCAGATCAGTGTTCAGGAGTATAGTCATTCTCATCACTGTGCCGAGAAAACACTAACACCATGTATTCCAGACAAGTAACCTCACCAAGGTGATGCTCCTCCGGTCACGTGAAGACTTCCTCCGTTGTCTCTTGAACCACTAGGATGCTTGGACACTGTGGCATAACGCTAACCACCATTATTCATTTACCAAAACATGCCGCAAGAAGAGGAAACAACATTAAAAGAAATTGACTTCACAACCGCAAACGGAGACTAGGACTTAAAACTTAACATCGAAACTGGAACTGCATAAGTGACAGATGACGTGGATTCTTAGAAAGATTTCATCAGACAAAGCTCGGAAACCCATTGGATAGGAGGAGACATGTGACCAGCTTTCGCGCCAACGCCGGATTTGCATATGTTAATATTTCATCAGAATCTGGTAAGCCCGCACTTTTTCCTGCAACCAGCCTGATGAATAGATGTGAGAAGCTGGTGTGACCAAATTTTCAAACATGGAATTGCGGGGTGTCTAGATCTGAGGTAAGCTTGTAATTCCCGAGATTAGACTAAGAACCCGATGTATCAAGTATCAAGTAATGGTAACCCGTGTTTGTAATGTCAATTGAAATGTATTATTATTAATTAAAACCTCTGAAATGTAAAAATGCTCGACTGTAGATTCTAACGACGCAGAGCCGTTCCCGGGCAAAATGACACTCCAATACTCTCTTCGATGAAACTGCCATCTCTGATATTCTTAGAGATAATTATTAACTTTAAGAAGTGCATTATACTACTACATTCTATTCTAAACAACTGTGAGAAGTGATGATTCGAAAGCAATCTTGTGCATCTATTGAATCAATAGGGTTTGACGGAATAAATATTTATATTTTTGTCAAATTTTAATTAGATAAGGGCACACATGAACTGCATTACATGAGAAAGTTGTGCTTCGCGGAACACCATCACGCGCAGTGAACTTAACTCATTAATCAACACGGCTTGAACACAACACCACTCATCACCACACAACCCAACACTCAACATCACAACAGCAACAGATAATGGGAGAGAGTTATTAGACACAGAAGAAGAAGAAGTTGGTTAATTGGGAAAACACAGAGAATTATTTATACACATTATAAACATCATTGAGTGGAAGAAATGTTATAAATGTATGTCATTTATTTACATGCATCTTGACACCTTCTCACTCTTGTCACTGTCTTACTGTACACGTTCACTGACCCCAGGTCAAATGAGAACTTACATACAGCAGGAACAAGTTGATACAAGGCGTACACAGTGTGATAAACTCTGACCACCCCAAATTAACCCAACACTAGCTTAGAGAAAAAAGGAGGGGAGGGGAACTAGTTCCTACTTCAGGAATTTAGATTTCTTCCGACCTACTTTTAGAATGTTGTATTGGTAGGAATGTATATATTTATGTGAATATTCATCAGTGATTCTTGGTGGCTACATACCAACAACCACCCAACACATCAGCAAACTAACCACCTAAATCAGACCTGAGAGAGGGAAGCCGAGAGAGAGAGATGAACCACAAGTGAGATGGAAGATGACTTGGCCATGAGCAAAGCATGGGGAGGCCTTCAGTGGAGCTATACGGGCAGACCTGAAGTGTATCCATCAGTCAATGGACCCTGGCTTACCTAATCTTCCAGTCACCAGGTTACCTTTCTAATTGGTACACACCACACCCAATTTCAGGAAACTGATATTTAATTGTTGAATTACCATCACACTTAACATGTACAACAACAACAATGTTTACTATGTTTTCACACTTGTTGACCTCTCATGTATTGATGCTTGTTTATTGATGGTCTGTGTGACACTGGTCCAATATGCAACTTTTCTAGTATCTTGTGTAAATCACAATAGAGATGTATGTACTGACCAGAAGGCTCGGGCCCAGTCAATAAATGATTAACATGAATTGACCTTCTGTTAATTTATCAGTTCAAACCTATCTGTGAGTCAGCATCTTCTTTGTACATCATGTTGTCAGAATCTAATGTGATTGATTATGTGTTTGAGTGTTTAAAAATAAATCCACTCATAATGACTTACTAAAATGGGGGAGAGAAGACTCTAGATCTATCAACTGCTCAATATCCATGTTTTCTTCATCTAAATCGGGCTAAGAAAATTCTCCAGACTTTCCTCAGATTTGATAAACAAAAAGGGGGCTCCAGAGCTATAGGAATCATTGGAGAAGGGGCAGATTCCCAGTTAGTAATTACCATTCTCACCAGGGCCATAATCTATATCTCCTAGACTACTTAATAGAACGAGGCCTGCAGATAACTCAAGGTTCATATTCTGGGGTTATTGAAGATAGAAGAGGATGGGGCTCTACTTCTTTTGTTAGAGATGGGGCATGCACTACAGTGATCTCAAACTCCCTTCAAAAATATATGACACATTGTCGGCTACGTCCTGGATGGTTCCCATAAATAAATTAAACAATTACATAAAACATTAACACAATTATCTTTAGATTTTGAACATTGTCATTTTCTTATATTGATTGACAGCCACATGATATGAATGACATTAACAGATAAATAAGAGTAGGTGACTGATCATTCCTCCTAAAGAAGGGGGCCATGTTCAAATAGGCTTATACTTCAGAGAGAGGTGCTCCAGGAGAAATATATAGTGTGTATCTACTCTACCAACACTACTTCTCTTCCAGAGAAGGTGTTCTTTTCCTGTGGAATCTGAACTTAACAGCATTTCATCAACCACCGGAAAATCTTATCCGTTGGGAAAACTCTGTCTAATTTCAGATTCTTTTCTTTACTAGGAATTAATTCTGGTTACTTCAGTGCCTGCTGCCTTTGGCTTTTCCAGCATTGACAGACAGACATAAAATAGGGTGTTTTTAATATTGCACATGCTCTGTTGTATATTTGCAGATCAGGGACTGACAAGCTTACGCGGATCAGACTAACTGCAATTATATTTTTTAGGCAGAACAAAGCAATAAATTATAGGCATGGCGGAAACTGCAAAGTTTAGAGCCCAAATAACAGAAACAGGTAGGGAAGGCGGGTTAGATGGTCTTGAGCTAGCTAACTATGTTTCAGATGCATTCGACAAAAGAGAAAGACTGCAAGCGGAATTGGCTCTCAAGGAAAAACAGCTTCAGGCTGAATTGGCTGAGAGGGAAAAACAGCTTCAGACTGAATTGGCTCTCAAGGAAAAACAGCTTCATGCTGAATTGGCTGTGAGGGAAAAATAGTTTCAAGCAGAATTGGAGGAGAAAGAGAAACGATTTCAAGCAGAATTGGAGGAGAAAGAAAAACAGCTTCAAGCAGAATTGGAGGAGAAAGAGAAACGCCTACAGGCTGAAATGGAAGATAAGGAGAGAGAGCGTCAACACCAACTGGAGTTGAGGAGAATGGAGATTGAAGTGGAGATCCGGAGAATAGAGAAAGGGAGTGGTCCTACACCCTCAACCTCATCAGGATCGCCAGTGACAGAACCACCTCCTCAGGTCTCTCAACTTAATTCAGGGGCTATTTCATTTCCTTTGGAACCCTTTAATGAACAGACTGACCACATCGAAGGATTTTTATCACGCTTCGAGGCAATGGCTGTCAGCTGTGGGCTTGAAGAAAGTAGATGGGCGACGAAGTTAGCGCAGGCATTAAGATCCACGGCGTATGATGTGTTCTCGTGCCTCACTAGAGAGGCCAACAGAACTACACAACACTTAAGACGGCACTCTTGAGCCGCTTCGAAGTGGACGCCGAATCTTATAAACTCAGGTTCAAAGCCGCAAGGAAGGAACCGGGTGAGAGTTACGCGCAACTAGTCGAAAGAATGAAGTCATACAAAGATGGACTTGCTTGGGAGGATTTGAGGAAAGTTTTGAAGGACTCTGTGAAATGATCATCATTGATCAGATCAAGGGGAAAATGCAGAACGAAATTAAGGCATTCTTAACCCAAAACGGGGCTGACCGCCTAGAAACTATAATCATCCTGGCAGAGAGATTTGAGAAATCTCAGAAGGAGATGGGAGGAAAGGGACGTTCGAACAACACCACCTCTCAAAACAAAACTCCACAGCCAAAAGAGGGTGAAAACACTGTAGCCACCAGGAAAAAGGGGAAATCCCAGAAAAACACTCAAAACTCAGTCCAAATAACGCCGAAGGAGGACAAACCATTCTGTACCCATTGCAAAATTAGAGGTCACACATTTCAGAATTGCAGGAAAAAGCCACCTCCACACCCAGCGGCATGTTTGGCCAACCGAAAAGAGAAAAAAGTGAGCACTGGTGAAACGTCCAAACAGACACCTCATCAAGACACATCATCTCGTATTCCGGAATACAAATCCATCTTGCAAAATCCATCTTGCTAAATGGATTCAAAACGACCGGTCTATATGATACTGGATTATCGTATGACTGTGTTGTTTCATCATCCTTAGTTCACCCTGAACAGGTGACAGAGGAAATAGTGGAATTACAGGGACCACTGAAGAGTTCAACAAATATGTCTCTTCCAGTGGAAAAAGTGAACATAGCCTCGCGGTATGTCACCGGGACAATCAAGGCAGCAGTCTTGGACGATCCGATATATCCTGTAATCCTCGGCTGTAGATTTATCGTTCTAGGAGAACCTGTTCAACCTGTGGCGATGGCGACCATGACCACTCGATCCCAGGCAACAAAAACTCCAGAAACAACTACGCCAATCCCTCGAACGGAGGAACTGAAGAGGGCACAAGAAGCCGACAGCACCTTGGAACCCTGCTTCAGAAAACTGCCAAAATCACATTTACCTCTACGTAAAGGTGATCTGTTCATGAAGTCAGCACTTCTTTACAGAAAAGCAGGACGAGCTGGACAAGAGTTTAATCAACTTGTTGTACCAACTCAATACAGGACTTAGATCTTAGAGATGGGTCATAGTCTACCATTCAGTGGGCACATGGGTATCAACGCTACTACACAGCGGATTACCACTCACTACTTTTGGCCAGGGATGAATTCAGACATACAACGGTTTGTAAAATCATGCCAACAGTGTCAGAAAGTATCAACAAAACACCGGACACCACCGGCAATGTTGGGTGAGTCGCCAATCACTGGAATTCCATTTGAGAAAGTGGCTGTAGACATAATCGGACCTCTCTCAGCAACGAAGAGGCGAAACCGATTCATATTAACGCTTGTGGACACAACAACCATGTGGGCCGAAGCAGTTCCTATGCCCAGCTGTGACTCCAAACACGTCGCTGATGCATTATTAGGAATATTCACACGTCTAGGATTCCCACAAAGGATCTTGACGGACAACGATTCACAGTTTCGTGGTAAGCTCATGGAAGAGACCTTCAGACTTTTTCATGCACGCCATATCTTCAGTTCACCATATCACCCTCAGTCAAATGGACTTGTGGAAAGGTGGAACGGGACATTGATTAGTATCCTGCGCAAAATTGCCCAGGAGAAGACAGAGGATTGGGACTTGTATTTACCCGCAGCTTTATTCGCTTACAGGGAAGTACCCCATCACTCAACAGGTTTTGCTCCAGCCACACTGTTGTTTGGATGACCGATCAAGGGACCACTGGAGGCGATACTTCGAACGTGGACTGATAATACTACAGATGATACAGTCGTGACTGCATCTACATATGTTGCCGAGTTGAAAAATCGTTTACAACACAGTTGGAAACAAGCGAAAGTCAATCTACGTCAACCCAGACGAAGAATTGCTCGTAACTTCAACCGCAAGGCAAAGGATAGAGAGTTAGAGGTAGGAGAGAAGGTGATGTTGCTGCTTCCAACCAGTAAGAATAAGCTGCAAATAGGATGGAGAGGACCTTATGTAGTGACGGAGAAGATCTCACGTACCAACTACAGAATTTCAGTCAAAGGCAAGATGAAAGTATTTCACATAAACCTCTTGAAGAAGTTTCATGAAAGACCCTCAACCACCGAACCTGCACATCTGATGGCCATGAGTGTGGCTACTGAAGTCGAAGAAGGATCAACAATGGGAGTCGAGTGCCAACTGCAAGCCAAAGAGACCTTTAAGGATGTGGAAATCAATCCCAACTTAACAAAGGATCAGCAAAAGCAGATTAGGGAACTTATGGCAAAATATGCAGAAGTACTTACTGATAAGCCAGGAAGAACTGATTTGGAGGAATTTGACATGAAGTTAAATGACACAGTGCCTGTGCGAGTCAAGACTTACCCAGTTCCTTATGCAAAGCAAAAGACTTTAGAGGAAGAAATACAACAGCTGCTCACCGCAGGAATAATCTCACCATCTGAATCACCCTACAGTGCTAGTGACGTCTTATTGAGAAAGCCAAGTGGAGAACATAGATTGTGCATCGATTATCGACAGCTCAATGCTATTACTGAATTCCAAGCAGAACCTCTGCCTGATCAGGATAAACTCTTCACAGCACTCAACCGAGCTAAGTACTTTACTAGGATTGATCTCAGTAAGGGATATTACCAAATTCCTGTAAAACCGGAAGTTATACCATGGTTAGCTTTCAGCACGCCTGGAGGACACTATGAGTTCAACGTTCTTCCATTCGGATTAAGTAATGCTCCCAGCGTCTTTACACGTATGATGAGAAAATTACTTGACCCACTACAGCATCCAGACATCAGTCACTTCATGGATGACATCCTGATCGCCACTGAAACATTTGAAGAGCATGTAGAAACCCTGCATCTTTTGTTCAGGCGCCTCAGAGAAACTGGATTGACGGCTAGGCCAAAGAAGTGTCAGATAGGATTCCAAGAATTGGACTTTCTAGGTCATAAGATATCTCATGGACTGATAACTCCACAAAAGGGAAATGTGGACAAACTCCAGAGAGCACCTCGTCCAAAAACAAAGAAGGATGTAAGATCATTTGTATCCTTATGTGGATTCTATCAAAAATACATCAAGGACTTCAATACTCTGTCAGCACCTTTAACGGATCTTACCAAAAAGGGGAAACCAGAGAAAGTCACTTGGTCAGCTGACTGTGAGAGAGCTTTCACGGCACTAAAGCAGGCATTAACTGCTCATCCAGTCTTACATCTACCAGACCTCGACCAACCATTCGTGCTGCGCACCGATGCCAGTAACATAGGAATTGGGGCAACGCTGTTGCAGAGAAAGGGAAATGTACCATCAGAGCTATTCCCTGTAGCCTATGCTAGCAGGAAATTGAATGCAGCAGAGAGAAATTGCAGTACTATCGAGAGAGAACGTCTTGCGCTCGTATGGAGTGTACAGAAATTTCAAGCATACCTATATGGCAAACATTTCACAGTGCAATGTGACCATCAACCGCTCATGTTTCTCGCAGCATCTAAGACTCTGAATGCCCGACTTATGAGATGGTCGCTGCTTCTTCAACCTTACTCGTTCCAGGTTGAGTATGTTCCTGGGAAAATGAATGTGGGAGCAGACTTCCTGAGTCGACACCCAGTGCCTGATGAACCAGATCAATCAGATGCAGAAGAGAATACAGGGGAGGAAAAATGGGAACAGCTTGATAACTGAAAATGTTGGAAACATAGTTCCATACCGTAGAACAATCTGGAGTGGGGCCATGTGGCATAACGCTAACCACCATTATTCATTTACCAAAACATGCCGCAAGAAGAGGAAACAACATTAAAAGAAATTGACTTCACAACCGCAAACGGAGACTAGGACTTAAAACTTAACATCGAAACTGGAACTGCATAAGTGACAGATGACGTGGATTCTTAGAAAGATTTCATCAGACAAAGCTCGGAAACCCATTGGATAGGAGGAGACATGTGACCCGCTTTCGCGCCAACGCCGGATTTGCATATGTTAATATTTCATCAGAATCTGGTAAGCCCGCACTTTTTCCTGCAACCAGCCTGATGAATAGATGTGAGAAGCTGGTGTGACCAAATTTTCAAACATGGAATTGCGGGGTGTCTAGATCTGAGGTAAGCTTGTAATTCCCGAGATTAGACTAAGAACCCGATGTATCAAGTATCAAGTAATGGTAACCCGTGTTTGTAATGTCAATTGAAATGTATTATTATTAATTAAAACCTCTGAAATGTAAAAATGCTCGACTGTAGATTCTAACGACGCAGAGCCGTTCCCGGGCAAAATGACACTCCAATACTCTCTTCGATGAAACTGCAATCTCTGATATTCTTAGAGATAATTATTAACTTTAAGAAGTGTATTATACTACTAAATTCTATTCTAAACAACTGTGAGAAGTGATGATTCGAAAGCAATCTTGTGCATTTTGTCAGAAACATTGTTAAAGATGCTATCACTATCTACAGTTCGTGTACTAGAATAAGTGCCTTGTTTTAAAACAGACTTATCTATGCCTATTTACAATCTAGAAAGCTGAAAGAGAAATCAATCTTTCCTTTCTCCTTCATCTATTGAATCAATAGGGTTTGACGGAATAAGTATTTATATTTTTGTCAAATTTTAATTAGATAAGGGCACACATGAACTGCATTACATGAGAAAGTTGTGCTTCGCGGAACACCATCACGCGCAGTGAACTTAATTCATTAATCAACACGGCTTGAACACAACACCACTCATGACCACACAACCCAACACTCAACATCACAACAACAACAGATAATGGGAGAGAGTTATTAGACACAGAAGAAGAAGAAGTTGGTTAATTGGGAAAACACAGAGAATTATTTATACACATTATAAACACCATTGAGTGGAAGAAATGTTATAAATGTATGTCATTTATTTACATGCATCTTGACACCTTCTCACTCTTGTCACTGTCTTACTGTACACGTTCACTGACCCCAGGTCAAATGAGAACTTACATACAGCAGGAACAAGTTGATACAAGGCGTACACAGTGTGATAAACTCTGACCATCCCAAATTAACCCAACACTAGCTTAGAGAAAAAAGGAGGGGAGGGGAACTAGTTCCTACTTCAGGAATTTAGATTTCTTCCGACCTACTTTTAGAATATTGTATTGGTAGGAATGTATATATTTATGTGAATATTCATCAGTGATTCTTGGTGGCTACATACCAACAACCACCCAACACATCAGCAAACTAACCACCTAAATCAGACCTGAGAGAGGGAAGCCGAGAGAGAGAGATGAACCACAAGTGAGATGGAAGATGACTTGGCCATGAGCAAAGTATGGGGAGGCCTTCAGTGGAGCTATACGGGCAGACCTGAAGTGTATCCATCAGTCAATGGACCCTGGCTTACCTAATCTTCCAGTCACCAGGTTACCTTTCTAATAGGTACACACCACACCCAATTTCAGGAAACTGATATTTAATTGTTGAATTACCATCACACTTAACATGTACAACAACAAAAATGTTTACTATGTTTTCACACTTGTTGATCTCTCATGTATTGATGCTTGTTTATTGATGGTCTGTGTGACACTGGTCCAATATGCAACTTTTCTAATATCTTGTGTAAATCACAATAGAGATGTATGTACTGACCAGAAGGCTCGGGCCCAGTCAATAAATGATTAACATGAATTGACCTTCTGTTAATTTATCAGTTCAAACCTATCTGTGAGTCAGCATCTTCTTTGTACATCATGTTGTCAGAATCTAATGTGATTGATTATGTGTTTGAGTGTTTAAAAATAAATCCACTCATAATGACTTACTAAAATTGGGGAGAGAAGACTCTAGATTTATCAACTGCTCAATATCCATGTTTTCTTCATCTAAATCGGGCTGAGAAAATTCTCCAGACTTTCCTCAGATTTGATAAACAAAAAGGGGGCTCCAGAGCTATAGGAATCATTGGAGAAGGGGCAGATTCCCAGTTAGTAATTACCATTCTCACCAGGGCCATAATCTATATCTCCTAGACTACTTAATAGTACGAGGCCTGCAGATAACTCAAGGTTCATATTCTGGGGTTATTGAAGATAGAAGAGGATGGGGCTCTACTTCTTTTGTTAGAGATGGGGCATGCACTACAGTGATCTCCCACTCCCTTCAAAAATATATGACATACACCCATGACAAACACTGTCTAATGAGAGTCTTCAATCTGATTCCCACTATGAATTTCCTCTGTTACTTAACTGATTGTTAATCAGAAAAATTCTAACCCTATTGTCACTGTTACTGGGGAAATCTCAATGGATCTAGTGTCACTGGTTGTAAAGATTCCCCATATTAACACCACAATCTGAATGTTCTAGGTATCAGTATAAATTTTATGAATGTTCCTGGTATCAGCAGTGTATTTATACAATGTTCTGACTGTTCAGTGATACAATTATCACTCGCTAAACATAAATCTCATCAGCATGTCCTGCTCAGCTGAAGCCAGGTTCCAGCAAACCAACTTGGGTATAAGCCCAATGTAGCGGCCTCTCAGCAACTTCTGTCTTCAAATTCTGAGCCATCATCTTCTAAATTGTGTTCTAGCTTCACTGTTGAATATCATAGCACACATACGTTGACCTGTAAGTGGAACCTGTAGAATAGAGAATACTATGGTGAGGGCAACTCAATCCTGGCCGGAATTCGGTAAGTGTAGGCCAATAGCAGCACTCAGATCTATAACAGAGATCCGATCTCTGTCATACGGCCAATTAACTCATCATATGATCTGAGACATGACAACACCAGGAAATAATAAAGTAACGGGTAGAAACCCAGCAGATGCCCTACTGAAAGATCCTACCATTTCACATTCCTCTCTTCCCTCTCAACCATCCTTAATCTCTCTAATTATTATTCCACTACATTGTCCTCAACTCCCTGAGTAAAATGATATATCACTCAAGCTAGTTGAAGCCACACAATAGGATACTAGTGCCGACGCTCCTATGATACTTTCTAGCACCGCACTTATAGAACATTCTATCACTAATCATAATACATTATATCACCACACCTATAATACATTATATCACCGCACCTATAATACATTATATCACCGCACAGTACTGTACTCTATTCCTAATCATACTCTAAGTTAGATATGGTTAATAGCCTACCATATGCCTATTCCGGTTGCTAATCGAAACTAGGCAATCACAGACTGGATCTATGTCCGCCGATAACTATCAACAATTTGACACCCTAGTTTCTTTCATTGAGCACAACTCGGAAAACTGCACCGATCTTTCCCACTTCAGAAATCTTGATCGACTAACTCCACTTGTTTACCGCAACGCTTTTTTATATTGGGCTGGAGTGACGTCACCAAAAAGTCTAGACGCTGATCCGTCCAGAATCTGGTTTCCTCCTCCTGTTCTAGACTAACTGGAGTCAATCTGCCGTCCAGTTCACTTTCATCTGGGGAATTCTTTGTCTCATACAACAAAGATCCTGGCTGTCTGTGAGCCAGAGACCTTCTCCCCACATCACAGACTCCATCCGACTTCTAGTCAGACATTCCGTCTATCACTTCAAAGGCCGACTCCCGCCTTGCAGACAGATGACGCCGTTGTTCGTCTCGAGCAACAATTTGTTAACAAAATGCCGACCGGTGTAGACATTGTAACGCGACGTATTTGTTTCTCGAACAATCCACATCATACAGAAATGCCGACCGTAGGCAGACAGTTTGACGCGACGTATTTTTCTCATTTCATACAACATCAAAGGGTTGCTTGTTTTTGCAGACTAATGTCGGGTCTTGTTTGTCATTGATCGAACATCAAGTTTATTTTCGTGACAATGATGATGATGATGATGATGATGATGATGATGATGATGATGATGATGATGATGATGATGATGATGATGATGATGATGATGATGATGATGATGATGATGATGATGAGTAGGCAGTAGCAGCAGCAGAAGTAGAAGACGTGGAAGAAGAAGAGGCAGATTACATAGGTATAATGGAAGGACAATTAGCAACTCGAAAAGCTGAACATATACTAGTGTGGGTGGAAAAAAGAGTTAATCGGTGTTCGGGATTCCCTGTGCAGTTGAAAGGCTAACAAAAGCCATCATCGTCGATTTTTCAACATCTCATAAAATATGGTCATAGCGTGATCAAAGAAACAGTATTTCGTATGCTGTATTACACGAACAATAAACGATTTATAAAACAATGTGAGGCGTTAGCAATGATGCTATTCCAGCCGGTTGTGTGAAACAGAAATAGTTCATGTTAAATTTGAAATTACCCTAGAGATAACAAATGCTCCACATTCAAATAATAACCTGTGACTGTGTGTTTAAATGGTTTCAGCCTAAGTATTATTTATTTACTCATTTCAAATTATATATAACTCTACACCTGACGTGATGCAGCTGAATATGCCAGGCAATACATCGTGCAACATACGTTTTTGTGGTTTCTGTGTTTAAAGACAATAACAACATGACCTTGATAAAAAAATTAAAACAATACAAAGAATGAAAGATAACTCCGACAAAGCTTTATATCTGAGATGCTTGACTGCACGCATTGACCTTCACTAATTCACTTAAACAATCTTGCATGAATAATTCACGACTGCTGTCCTCCCAGGGAGAGAGAGAATCCGAGCTCATGAGACCCGGGTCTGTCACATCTGGAGATGGGAGTGCCCTAATCCTGGCAGTCAACAATCGTAGAGACTGCAGCTGTTGCACACAAGAAATATACCTAGTGCTACAAGTGTCCACATTTACTTGCCTCTTTTATGAACACATAGACAGATACACATACATACAGATTAATACATGCATAGATGAACTGTCAGATATATGAGAGAACTTCACATGAAAACCTCACAAGTGTGATAGAAATTACAATAACCTCGCCATTGTCGTGTAACCTGTCAAACGAAAAATAATACATTTGTTCTTTACTTTTTCAGAATATATTCACCAGGAAAAACAAACATTTAAGGTGTTAATATAAAATTGTGTGCATGTCAGAAGTGGGGGTCATCTTTTAACTCCCCTTTTGACGTCACCATATTCGTCTGCACCATGATATCACGTGCTTAACACTCTTGGCATTTTTAAACAACATTATTGACACGTTGCAAGACAATAGTTTTTGTTATTGTCATTTCTATCACAATTTAAAGGTTTTCATTTGAGGCCCTCTAGTAAGTTCATGCATATATAGATAGAGAATACGAATTTTTAACATTGACCCAAAGGGAATAAAAATGTCATGAATTATTTTTTTTATTAAACCTATCAGTGTTAGATATAAAAAGCGAATGAGCTTATATGTCAACTATCACCTATAATGAAAGATCTACATATATCAATGTAAACAAAACGATAATAAATAGCATATTCACGCCAACCATATGCTACCAATGCCTAACTTGGACATTAGGCAAAGCGCACTTACGCAAAGTCAATACCTGAGAGATGAGATGCTTGATGAGAGCTGACAACTGAACTATCGGAGACCGAGAAAGAAATGATATTATCAGACAGACAGTGGGATCAACATCTTGTGCCACATTTATTGAAAAACAGAAATGGTTTGGCCATCTGTTTGGAATGCAACATCATCAACTACCAGCACTGGCCCTACATCAAAGAAGATCTGCTACGAGAGCAAGAGGATCCATCCATCCATCATGTGCCATGCCGGTAAGCGTGGGCGGTCATGTTCTGCCATCTCACTCGATCACCAGAGTCGTGGATCAGCTCCGTGTTTCTGTCTCGACCATGCCACAAGGCCAAGCCATCCAGGTACTTGCTTCTAGGTCTTCCCCTTGGTCTGTTCCCCTCGATCTTACCAGTTGTCACCAAATTCTCCAATCCATTTCTTCTCATAACATGCCCAAAAAATTTTGACTGTCTACGTCTAATTTCTCTAATCAGTTTACGATCTTCATTTGTTTCTTGAAGGACTTGTTCACTGGTCTTTCTGGCTGTCCATGGTATTCTTTGCATTTTCCTCAGAAACCACATCTCTACAGCCATCAGATGTTTTTCAGCCTGACTGCTCATTGTCCACGCTTCACATCCATACAAAAGTACAGGTTCAATGTAGCATCTCAACACTCTTTTTCTCGTTTCAATTGATGCCGGAGAAGAAAATGATTTTACGACATCAAAGACATTGTGCAATCACACGGAATGACACTATCCAGTGCCACCCATCTGGTGCTGGAAAGTCAATTATTCCTCTCCACGATGCTTGACTGCAACAGTTGAAGATGATGATAACGATGATGATGAATGAAATTTTTTTTAATTTCTTTTTAATGTTACATATCCCTAACAGAACGTTGCAGTCAACACCAGTATTTTTCAGCTGCTATTGATATACTAGACAAGTTTTACGTTAAGTAGTTTGCCATTACTTTCTGAACGACCGGCTCACATACCCACGTAAGTTACCAGCAGGCCGCAAACCACTGCCGATTCTCGCAGCTGCTGTTTTCCCCACGTGGATTTACGGGAATACGAACAGTGCTTTCCTGATATTATCACAGGCATACTTTAAGAGTCAAAGAAACAAACGGCGTGAAACTACACCTAAAAGCTGTCTGAAATATCTAGGATAGAAACAGTTGGACTAGCCCAGACATACAATTCTCTATCGATTTGATAATTTGATGTATAGTAGCAGAAAGGAATCCATTGGTGAAAATGTGAGATTATTATTGTGTGCTAAGTCTCTGAGGAGGTTGCGGAACTAGAGGAGGAGGGGAGGAAGGAGTAGGAGGAGATGGAGAAAAGGAGTTAGGAAGAGGTGGAGAAGATGGAGGACAAGTGGGAAGCAGAAGCGAGGGGTGATGAGAAGTAGGAGGAAGAGGAGACGCAGAAGAAGAAGTAAGAGGACGAGGAGAGAGGGAGGCAAGAGGAAGATGACATGAAGGAGCTGCTCTGAGGAGGAGGAGGATGAGGAAGAGGAGGAGGAGGAGGAGCATGTCAGGAGGATGAAGAAGAAGGATGAAGGAAGATAGAAAGAAGAAGAAGAAGAAGAAGAAGAAGAAGAAGAAGAAGAAGAAGAAGAAGAAGAAGAAGAAGAAGAAGAAGAAGAAGAAGAAGAAGAAGAAGAAGAAGAAGAAGAAGAAGAAGAAGCAGAAGAAGAAGAAGAAGAAGAAGAAGAAGAAGAAGAAGAAGAAGAAGAAGAAGAAGAAGAAGAAGAAGAAGAAGAAGAAGAAGAAGAAGAAGAAGAAGAAGAAGAAGAAGAAGAAGAAGAAGAAGAAGAAGAAACAGCAACAACAATAACAACAGGACCATTATCAACAACAACAATAATGAAAGATAATTCCGACAAAGCCTTAAATCTGAGATGCCTGACTGAAAGCATTGACCCTCACTAATTCACTTAAACAATTCTGCATGAATCATTCACGACTGCTGTTCTCCCTGGTAGACAGACGAGCGTCCGAGCTCATGAGACCCGGGTCTGTCACATCTGGAGATGGGAGTGCCCTAATCCTGGCAGACAGCGATGGTAGAAACTGCAGCTGTCGCAGACAAGAAATATATGAGGAGGCTTAGAATTTAAATTTTAAAAAATAAAATACATAAGTCCTTTTTCGTTGTAGTCACCACTGCGTTCAATGCAAGTACTCCAGCGCCGATAATGTGCTTGGATACCTGTAGTAAAATGGACTCTGGTGTCACTACTCGGTGTGTCTGACCACGGTCATGAACAGTCTGTCACAGAAGTCACGCCTTTTTAAAACTTCTTATTCCACTCATATATTTGCTGGAATTACAGGCATGCATAACCATACTGGACGTTTATTCGCCCATAAATTTATTTTTGTTTCAACCCTTCACTAATCAAACAACGGATAACAGACCACTGCTACACTTTGATGCATGTCAAATGTGACGTTGACATCTTTAAACTATCGTTATGACGTCACCGTGTCCGTCTGCAATGTATTGTCACGTAATGAACACTTTTGACATCCTGAACAGCAATATTGACAGGTTAAAAGATAATGGCATGGTTATTGTAATTCATATCACACTTTTAAGGTTTTATTTCATGCCATCTCGTAGATACATTGAATTTTGACATGTTGACATATGATGGTGAAGGAAGAAGAAGAGGGGGAATATTGTTGCTTCCTTACTAAGTGTTAGCGATTCACATCTGCAGTTTTCAATGTGCTCGTTCTAAACTGCGATAATTCTGCTGATATCATTCAAATATAGTCATGTTTTAGTCAGATTTATTGAGCTAATGTATCACAGTAGACGATACTACCTGCTTTCTGTTAGCGCCGAATGTTGGGCGGCGCATACCAAATCCGACACGGACATTGTGCCAACGGCTTCGGGAGGAGGAGAGCAATTTTGGGGGCGGGGGTGGTTAGTTAGTTAGTCTTTCCTCTTGAGCCTAAGGCGGCGCATAGGGCAGAAGTCCTGTCTCTCCATGCTTGGCGGTTCGCTGCTATCTGTTGTAGATCTTGGATATTTACTTGGCCATTGAATGAGCCTTCTCTAATGATGGTTCTACACAGGGTCTCTCTCGGTCTTCCCCGTTTTCTTTTCCCTACTGGTGACCATATGAGGGCTTGGTAGGGGAGTCTTGACTTGTCCATTCTGAGTACATGGCCGATGTAGTTCCAACGGCGTCTTCTTATGAAATTGGATACTGTATCTTGCTTAGTCTCTTGTCTTATTTGCGAATTGGTTCTGAAGTCTGTCCAGTGGATGTTTAGAAGTCTTCTAAGACATTTGTTCTCAAAATTGTCTAATTTTTTATCTAAAGCTACCGTTGATTTCCAACTTTCACATCCATACGTTAACACTGGAATCACACAAGAGTTGAAGATTTTAAGTTTTGTGTGTTTGCTGAGTGTCTTTGACTTCCAGATGTTTGACAGTTTATTGAAGGCACTAGATGCCAGAGCGATTCTAGATGATATTTCTGGTGTTGAGTCCCCTGTAGATGTCATTTTTCTTCCTAGGTATGTGAAGCTGTTGACTTTTTCAAGAACGTAGCTGTTCAATTTGGTGTCATCTGAACTGTTGGTAAGATCAATAGTCTTTGTTTTTGTGGTGTTAATTTGGAGACCAATTTGCCCTGAAACATTTTGGAGGTGGTTTATTTTCTCTTGGGCATCCGGGTGTGTTGAACTCAAAAGCACTATGTCGTCGGCAAAGTCCGGGGGTGGTGTACAAGCCATTTTTTCGCATATCCTATTTACAGGACATCGCTGTCAACACCAGCATTTCACCGCTGTTGTTTATTTCTTGGCAAGATTACGCTCAGTGGTTTGCCATTGCTTTCTGAGCGACCGGCTCACATACGTAAATAACCAACGCGTCGCGATCCGCTACCTAATCTCGCGCAGCTACGTTACCCTACGTGGACATACGGGATTACGGAGAAAGCCAATAATACCTTCGCCAGGGAGACCGGCAAACCATATTCTAGATCAGTGGGGAATTCCCCCCCCCCCCCCAGGGGGGAATTTTAGGGTTTCCAGGGGTGGGGGGGGGGGGGGGGGAAATTAAGATTATTTCTAGATTGCATTAATACAAGAGCCAATTACTTTATATTGTTTTTCCCGTCATACTTTACGGTTCTGTACGTATCACCCTTCTGAAATTCATTTTATAACGTAAGTAGATCCGCAAATCATGTATTATGTAGATGTCTAGACATGTTTTAGTATGTGCTATTAAATTTAGCTTCAATTATTACGTATACTGTGTAGGGGCAGGGGAAAATTTTTAGGGAGGAAATACGAAAAGAGGGGGAGGATGACGTTCTAAACATATGGTGAGAGGGGGGGGGGGGGAATGACGTCCTAAAAATATGGTGAAGGGGGCACGGGTCAAAAAAGGTTGAGAACCCCTGTTCTAGAGCGAAGAAATGTAACCTAAAGACTAAATGTCATGACAGGGCAGACCAGGTCCTAAGCCTTGGTTGGTAACTGGTCTAGGATGGAAGCTCCTAGAGACGGACAGTTAGAGCACTGCTCTGCTGATCCGACAGCGTCTGCAGAGTGTCTTGTTCCAGACATTTTCGTGTTACCTATCCTATGGTGTAAACTAGGCAGACCTAGAGAGGGATCATGCTTCATGAGCAACACATGGTCTCTAAATTCAGTCCTGGCTTTGGGCTATGGAGAGGTATAACTCCATGTTACAAACAATCATCTATCAAGACGGCAGGGTGACAACATTCAAAGTTGTGAGCAACGTCAGATGTAATGATGCTTGGATCAATCTCCAATGTTTCCTAATCAACGTAGGTTATTTGAAGATAACAGAGATATACTAGATATCAGTGTATATCATTTATAGAAGAATGCATGCAGTCTATACTTCTTCCTCTTCTTCTTCTCCCTCTTCTTCTTCCTCTTCTACTTCTTCTTCTTCCTCTTCGGTTACTTTCTCTTCTTCTTTCTACAACTTTTACAACTACTACTACTACTACTACTACTACTACTACTACTACTACTACTACTACTACTACTACTACTACTACTACTACTACTACTACTATTACTACTACTACTACTACTACTACTACTACTACTACTACTACTACTACTACTACATCAATCCATTAAGTGCCATGCCGGTAAGTGTAGGCGGTCATGATTCGCTATTTCATTCAATCACCGAGTCGTGAATCAGCTCGGTGTTCTTGTCTCGACCATGCCACAAGGTCAAGCCTTCCAGGTATTTCTCTGTCTTCCCCCCTGGGGCTGGGTGGTCTCGGGGTATGGTGTCCGCCTCGAGTGCTGGAGGTCCCGGTTTCAGGCCCCGGTGAGGACCGGGATTTATTTAAAAAATCCACCTGGACTTCCAGTAATAAAATTTCCCCTGGTCTCTGGGTAGTGAGATCGGACGCCCGTGTGTATTGTTGCGCACGTAAAAAATCCTTTGGCATTTGGAAATCGAAATAGAGTAGCCTAACGGTGCTGCCCGGGCAAAATTTCGAGTTAAAAATCTACCCAAAGTATTTCAGGATCCTCGCCGATGCAACGGAGTTCGTGCATTGAGCTGAGTTTCTCCAGACTCAGGTTTGTGTTAGGAGGAAAACGGAGCACTTATGGGTTAAACCTTGTGCCGCGTTGTTGATCCAAGGAATAAACTAAACTAAACTAAACTTCCCCTTGTTCTCTTCCCCACGATCTTGCCAGTTGTCACCAAGTTCTCTAATTTATTTCTTCTCATAACAGGCTCAAAAAATGTTGACTGTCTACGTCTAATTTTTCTAATCAGTTTACGATTTTCATTTTTTCTTGTAGGACTTAGTCGTTGGTTTTTCTGTCTGCCCATAGTATTCTTTGCATTTTCCTCAGAAACCACATTTCTACAGCCATCAGATGTTTTTTTTCAGCTTGACTGTTCATTGCCCACGCTTCACATCCGTATAAAAGCACAATCTCTATGTAGCACCTCATCACTCTTTTGCTCGTAGCAGTTGACATCTTTGTATTAGTCAGTATTAACATCTGTTCCCAAAGGAGACAAAACTTATACTCCTTGGGGATTTCAATGCCAGAGTAGGCACGGACACCACCTCTTGGGGTGGCATTATTGGAAAGCACGGAGTCGGAAATTGTAACAACAATGGACTTCTCCTTCTTCAGACATGTGCCAAACACGATCTCCTGATTACCAACACAATTTTCCGTCTCCCCATGAGAAACAGGACATCGTGGATACACCCTCTATCGAAACACTGGCACCTCATTGACTATGTCATCGTCAGGAGGAGTGACAAACAAGACGTTCGGGTGACAAAATCCATGTGTGGTGCCGAATGTTGGACAGACCATCGTCTCATCATCTCGAAAATAAACATTCACACCAAACCACCACGGCAAGGGGTGAAAGTGCAAAAAAAAAAAACTTAATGTCACACGCCTAAACAGCAAGAAAATGCAGTTGTCGTTTGATAATATGCTGGAAGACCGCCTCAAGTCCAATGCTGCAGCTAAACAGGATACAGAAACAGAGTGGAGAGCCCTAAAAGGCCCTAAAGGTACAGGAAAATTGTGAACTGTCTGAGTCCTTTCCGGTCACCAATGGAGTGAAACAAGGATGTGTCCTGGCACCAACACTGTTCAGCCTCATGTTTTCAGCTATGTTGACGAATGCCTTCGTGAACAACGACATTGGAATAGACATCAACTACCGCATGGATGGAAAGTTATTCAATCTCAGAGGCTGAAAGCTAAAACCAAAATTGACAGCGACACCGTCAGAGAGCTCTTGTTTGCTGATGATTGCGCTCTATACGCCAACTCAGAGGCGGACATGCAACATAATGTTTCAGCTTTCTCACATGCCTGTGCCAACTTTGTGCTCAATATCAATTTGGAGAAGACTGTAGTCATATACCAGCCAGCTCCAGGGAATAATCACACTGTGCCAAATATCAAAGTGAATGGTCATAGTCTAAGTGTTGTGGACAAATTCACCTGCAGCACTGTGTCACAAGCTGCCACAATTGATGATGAAGTGAATGCAAGAATCTCCAAGGCCGGCGCGGCCTTTGGCAGACTGTACAAGAATGTATGGGACAGAACTGGAACAAGCTTGCAAACAAAGTCTACAAAGCAGTTGTATTATCCACATTGCTATATGCTTGTGAAACCTGGACGGTTTATCAGCGACACGCTAGGAAATTAAACCACTTCCACACAGTCTGCCTTAGGAAGTTACTGAAGATTAAATGTCAAGACAAGATCCCAGACACTGAAGTCTTAGAAAGAGCGTCCATGCCCAGTATCCACACTCTATTAATGAAGAATCAGATTCGCTGGGCTGGTCACTTGACTCGCATGCCAGATCACAGGCTCCCTAAACGAATTTTTTACGGCGAGTTGCGTTGTGATAAACGCTCCCAAGGCGGCCAGAGGAAACGCATTAAAGACACTCTGAAAATCTCACTGAATGCCTTTGGAATTCATCATGACACCTGGGAGACTGCAGCCAGAGACCGAAATTCGTGGCGTGCATCATTACTCAAGGGTGCAGTCATTTGTCAGGCAGCCAGGACTGCAGGAGTTGTGAAGAAAAGACAGGACAGAAAAACCACTGCAGAAAATCCTCCTCCAGAAACGTCAAGCAATCATTGTCCACATTGTCAAAGAACATTTCGAGCCAAAATAGGCCTTATCAGCCATCTTAGAACTAACGGCTCCATACTTTTAACCCCACTGGATGAAATGAATGGTCATCATCATTCTTGATGGACAAACAACAACAACAACAACAACAACAACAACATTGGTCAGTATGTTTTTCATCTTGCAAAACGCTACGTTAGCCATGGCGATTCTTGTTCTAATCTCTTCAAGGCATCTTCCATCAGATGTTATGACTGTTCCAAGATAATTGTACCGATTCACTTGTTTAAGTATATTTCCATTTACTTGTATATTACATTGTGGCATTTCGTTCTTCTTAGTGACGACCATAATCTATGGCTTCTCACAATTTAATTCTAACTCTTGATATTAACTGTGTGCAACAACAGTATCTACTAAATGTTGCAGATCCAGCTCATTGCATTGTCTGCATTCAATACTGTATGATCTGCATATCTATTGTTATTGATGTTTCTTCCTCCATGCTGATTCCTTTCATATCATGTATATTTCTGAAAATTATGTTCACTATACAGGGACAACAGATCTGGGGGAAATACACATCCCTGTCTCACACCTCTCTTCATAGGCTGATATTGACCTACTTCATTATTAATTCTGATTGCAGCTTGTTGTTATCAATATATGTTTTTACAAGTCTAAGGTCTGTCACATCAATTTTAGATCTGCAAGCATCTCAATCATGTTGATATGTCTTACTCTATCGAAAGCCTTTGTATAGTCAATAAAGCAAAGATGTATATCTTTGTTTACTTCTATAGAACGTTAAATGACTATTTTCAGCATGTACACAGCATTTACCGTACCCTTGCCTTCTACAAACCCATATTGTTCTACTCCTATTTCGGGTTGTAATTTCTTCCTCATTCTTTGCATGATAATTCTTAGCAAAATCTTTGTGATGTTAGTTAGTTAGTTAGTTAGTTAGTCGACAGATCATCCTCGTTGCACATCGAACCATTCAGTCCATAAGTGCTCGGATCCCCTCCTCAGCAAATCCCGCAGCGTGTAGCGGCTAACGACGCCAGTTCTGTGTTGGTTTATCAATCTTCTTTGGCTTCCTGCGTAGTGTTCTTGTTTGGCCACCCCTCTTTTAATTTGCTGCCCCCGCAGTCTGGCCATTGTTGTAGATTCACAGTCATCACTTGGTTCTCGCAAAAGTCTCACTTCTCGTAGAGCATTCAGAATGTCAGCCTGGTCCATGGCGCGTCCGCCCTCCACAGTAGCCTCACCTGCGAGCTTGTCAGTCCGCTCATTTCCTTGTACTCCCGCATGACCTGGCACGAAGATGAAACTAATCTTTGCCAGCCGAGACCGCTTCAGAGGCAGCAACCATTCTCTTCGGATCGACCCCTCCTCTATCCTCTTGATCATGTTCATTGAGTCGCTAAGGAAACAAGCCCTAGTGAATGTCTGTGTCTCGAGCCATGTTATTGCTTTACTTACTGCCATGACTTCCATGGTCAGGCTACTTGTGGTTTCAGTGAAAGCACCAGAGTCCTCCTTCACAATTCTCCCTCCGGCCCGAGCTGTAAAGGCCCATGAGCTTCTCACTTGTCGGACGACCGACCCATCTGTGTAGATGACCGCGTCACCGTCTAGCGAATTCTCGAAAATCAACGCTTGTACTTCAGCCTCAACAGCAGCCGGATTTTCTTGTCTGCATTTTCTATCTAGTTGGATGCAAACTGAAAAGGATGTGCAGAAGTCTGTTGGCACTTGCACCCACTCCTCGCTAGGTTCTAAGTCCTCAAGTGAACACACCTGATGAAGAATGTCTTCGGCTTGACCCATCCACGACCGTCCTCTTTTTAACCTGCTGCCCTTCACCTTCCTAATTTCACTATGCAGTGGATGTTGTGTGTTTGCGTTAATTCTGAGGTAGGCGCGTGCCCTGCAAACTTGTATTCTCTCTTCAATGGTTGGAAAATCAAGAAGGTAGCGCATCGCCCTGCATGCTGTATCTCTTGTACATCCAAGAATAATGCGCATAGCTTAATTCTGTATCCTTTCCATCCTTTCTATCTGCTTATGGCTGAGAGTCAGGATTGCCATTGCATACTCCAAAACAGACATGACCAGCCCCTCGTACAGAAGACATAGATGGCGCTGCTCACAGTTTGCTGCCGCCATCACCCGCATCGCTGCCAAACCCCGCTTGGCCTTTGTTATCACCTGGTCTATGTGCACATTATAAGCAAGGCTTCGATCAAACCGTATCCCCAGGTAATTCATTGCCTGCGTTCTTTCCACCGTCTCTGAACACAGCATTACAGTTGGTGTTGGATTGTTGACAATATGATTATTCAACGAGAACCAAGTCACTGTTGCCTTTGTTGGGTTGACCATTGCCCCAGCTTCATCACACCAAGTACTTATGCGATTGAGTTCGGTTTGTAGTTCCACAGCAACCTCCTCTCTATCCTTACCCTGACGATACACTAAAACATCATCGGCATATGACAATGTCCTGCCAGGTCCAATGATCTGCTCACTGGTGATTCTCACTGTGTAGGCGTTGAACAGTACCGGAGATAATGGTGATCCCTGTGGTAGGCCAGGATATATTGTTGTTGGTTCCGAAGTCCAACTGCAACATCTAAAAACTACTCTCCGTTGGAAGAGGGCTGCAGCGATCCAACTAAGGAGGAATGGACTTACGTTTAGTTCAAGAAGCTGAAACATTAAAAAATCCAGTGGTACTCTGTTGTATGCGTCCTCAAGATCAATCGCTGCAGCAACGGTTTCAGTGCCTGAGTGGAAACCTTCATAGACATCATGGGCAAAGACTGCTGCATTGGTCCAGGTTTCTCTTTTTGGACGATCTTTGTGATGTGGCTCATTATACTAATTGTTCTATGTTAATCACATTCCAAGGCTCCTGATGTCTGAGGAATTGCAATAAATACAGGATTGCATAATTCATGAGGTATATCTCCAGTATCATATTGTGTTCAGCAGTCTGGTGACCTGATATATTCCATATTCATTAATCAATAAGCATTAAGCATTAATCATTTCTGTTGTGATGTTGTTTTAACGGGGAGTCTTGCCAGTTTTCAGATAGTTAAGAACATTCTGAATCCTCATTTTCAAACTTGATGATCCTTCATTATTATTTTGAATATCATACTTTTCTTCTCTGTTATCATCTAAAGGTTTTTCACATAATCTGCTAAAATATGATCTTTTTGAATTATGATTTTTCCATCTTTTGTTTTATGCAGCCTGCTGATGTACGTGTTCTTTTATTAGTAAGCTCTTGAATTCTTTTGTGCATTAATTTGGTGTTTTCACTGTTGTGTGTGTGTTTTATTTGTTTTTCTTCAATTTCTATGTAATTTTTCTCAAGCCATGCTTCTTTTGCCTCGTTACATAATGTTCTGACTTTTCTGTGAATTTCTTCATATTTTGCAGGATTATTTGTGTTGTTTCTTCTTATTTCGATTAGTTTTAAAATTCTTCACTCATCCATTTCTTATGACCCACTTTCTTTAATTTTGGAATAATTGTTTCTGCAACCAAACTGATTGAATTCTTCAACATTTCCCATTAAATGTCGACATCTTGAAATAGGATCTCTAGATCAGACAATATATAAAATATGTTCTTTACTTCTATGTTAAATTTGGCTTGTATTACATTGTCATTTTTTAATGTACACAGATCATAATTTGTGTTTCCTTGTGAATACTTGACTATCTTTAACTTTACCCTCAATGTTCCTTTAATCATTCTGTGATCACTGCAACAGTCAGCATTGGGAACTGTTTTTTTTTTTTAATTGTTAACGCTTTGATTAAACATTCAGCTAATCAGAATGTAATCAATCTGGTTTCTGATTCTGCTATTAGGACTCCTCCATGTCCTTAATCTTCTAGGATGTTGTTTAAACCATGTGTTTCCTACAATCATGATAAACTAAGCAACGTTAAAACAGGTAGTTTTACGTTGATTTCCTTCTTGGCAGTCTCCATAGTGTCCGGCTGACCGTAGCTATTGTCTTGTTACAGAGATCTTCTGCCTACCATCGCGAAACTTGAGACAATAACCAACAACTGTCTGTCGGCTGCCCTCAAAGTTTCATCCACCAACTGCCTTCCGTGCTTTCTTGTGAACAACTTCCGAAAATGAAAACGAAATAACCACACATCCTCCCCAGAAATACACAAACGCAACGTTCTCTGAAGAAAGAAGCGTTACGTCGTACTACTACTACTCATTGGCACCTTGCCGTCTTGACAGACGATAGTTTGTGCTTCAAAAAGGCATAAAATAACCTTTACCCATGGCGGTAGCGAATACGACTGATAACGCCAATTCGCGCTGTAAATGTTCGTTTACAGTGGGTGCATGTGAACACGTGGTTATTTCCACCATCATCCACCATCTTACGTCTCACACGCTCGGTGTGTGACTTATCTGCAATTATTTTCTCCTTTGTCTTTATTACATTTCTTATGTTTGCCCTCCATGCAACACATTCAGAGGCGACTTGCTCCCAATGTGCATTATCAATGCCTGTATCAATCATGTCCCGTTTACACACATCTTTGTATCGTAGTAGAGGCCGACCCTGAGATCTCTTACCCATCTGTAATTCACCAAAAAAGATGTCCTTTGGTATTCTACCATCATCCATCCTCCTAAGATGTCCTATCTATCTAAGTCCTTCGAAGACTGAGCATGGAATAAACCGTCACACAACCTAATCTTTCCAATACTTCAGTATTTGTGATTTTGTCTTGCCACTTAATACCAAGAATTCTTCGCAGACACCGCATATGAAAGCGGATATCCTTTCTGGCATACTGCTAATGACAGTCACTGAAGTATTCACTTACCTCAGTAACCTAAACAAGTTAGATGGAATCAGCAATCGGATTCTCCGCTGTGCTGCGCCAGTAATCTGTGCATCACTGACCTATGTATATAATCAGTGTCTCACCAAAGGTCACTTTCCATCAGCTCTCAAAATCTCTAAAGTGTATCCTCTTCTTAAATCTGGTTCATTAGACAATGGTCTCCCGAACAATTATAGATCCATTTCTTTACTATCATCACTATCTAAACGACTAGAAAAACACATCCATAAGGTAACATTACAGTATTTAGATCGTAACAAGCTTATAGTTGACAGTCAATCAGGATTTCCACCAAAATATTTTAACAAACATGATCGAAAATTGGCACCAGAATATAAATAAAAATAATCTATGTGGAGCTGTGTTTATTGAT
>OY992876.1:273045418-273075418 GCA_963921405.1 Cepaea hortensis
GTTTATTGTTCTTTCGTGCATATATAATCCTATTCCTCCATACTTGTACAGCCGTTAATTTCCCTTGTGTAATATTGTGACGCGTTGGCTTTTCCTAAAATGCCAACATTTATTACTTCTGCTCAGATGTTTCGGATATTTCTCCTGGTTGAGTTCCTCGACATTGTTTGTACTTTAGAACCAATAATTTATTCGAAGATTCAACTGTCACATACGGGTTGGGTGGTGGGGCAGGGGGTAAGGTAGGGGCCAGGGGGTTCGGTGCTGGACAGCATTAGGGTAAACTGCCCTACGCTTAAGTCGGTTGTGATTACCGTGCTCTCTCTCTCTCTTTCTCTCTCTCTCTCTCTCTCTCTCTCTCTCTCTCTCTCTCTCCCAGGTGACGAGAACAGTGTTATTGACCTGGCGCTGGTGTCTTTGTCTTTCGCTACAGAGTGTAGATGGGGTGTCCTAGGGCACCATGGCAGCGACCACCACCCTTGCAGCATATTGATGCAGAACGGCAGAACCAGGCAGCACAAGTCAACGGTCAAGACCTTTAAGTATGGCAGTTCAGGGCAAGATGTGGAGGAATCATCATGGCAGGAAAAAAACATGAGAACAGCCACCTTGGTGGAATTGTGAGGTGGAGAAGGCTTGGGTGGATAAGCGTGGTGCTGTGAGGAAATGGGAAAACGCCGAGAAGAACAGAGCTGCCCATCCGAGTCTTACTGTGCAAATAGAAAGAGAGATGGACACTTCAGTTAACCATTTCAAAAAACTGGTTAAAGTGGTTAAAAGTGAAAAATGGGCAGAGTTGTGTCAAAGAATAAGCACAGACAAGTCACTGAAATTGTACTGGTGACTACATAAATGTATGAATGGGGTAGTCAAGAATAAGAGTGTTCCTGACTTCCAAAGTGCTGATCTTATCTGGCGGAGGTCTGCCGAGAATAAGGGCAAAGCCCTTTTCGAACGCTATCTAGAACAGAGCAACCAGACAAACATGAGAGGCTGAATTTTTGCCAAAGCTGTCACTTCGGATAGGTGTAAGACCCAGAACATTGCAGTTGAAGACACAGTGACAGTGAAAGAGATCAGGGCTACGCTTCGACGAAAAAGAAACAGCGCAACAGCTCCAGATGGTATAAGGTATGACGACATCAGTATGTGTACCGACAACAAGCTAGATAAACTAGCAGATATGTACAACAACAGCATAGCGAGTGCTGTCATCAAGGAGGAGTGGTTACACAGCTATCTGATTCCCTTGCCGAAGCCTGACAAAGACCATAGAAAATTCAGGGAGACCGGGTAATAACCACGCAAAATACAATTGGCAAGCTGCTGGAGAAGTTAATTGCCAGGAAAATATCAAGCCAGCTAGAGAGGCAAGGTTGTTTCCCACCTACCCTTGGAGAGTACCGTCCAAACAAAGAAACCTGGACCAACGCAGCAGTTTTTGCCCATGATGTCTATAAAGGTTTCCACTCAGGCATTGAAACATGTGCTGCGGCGATTGATCTATAGGAAGCGTACAATATAATACCATTGGAATGTTTACTGTTTTAGCTGCTTGAACTTAAGATAAGTCCATTCCTCCTTAGTTGGATCGCTGCAGCCCTCTTCCAACGGAAAGCAGTTTTCAGACGTGACAGTTGGATTTCTGAACCAACAACAATATATCCGGGTCAGCCACAGGGTTCACCATTATCTCCAGTGATTTTCAACGCCTACACTGTGAGAATTACCAGTGAGCAGATCACTGGACTTCGAAGGACATCGTCATATGACGAGGTGTTTTAGTGTATCATCAGGGTAAGGATAGAGATCGGATTGCTGTAGAACTACAAACCTAACTCAATCGCATAAGTACTTGGTGTGTTGAAGCTGGGGCAATGGTAAACCCAATGAAGGCAGCAGTGACATGATTCTCTTCGAATAACCATATTGTCAACACTCCAACACCAACTGTAAATCTGTGTTCAGAGACTGTGGAAAGAACGCAGGCAATTAATTACCTGGGGATACGTTTTGATCGAAGCCTTGCTTATAATGAGCACATAGACTAGGTGATAGCAAAGGCCAATCGGGGTTTGGCTGCGATGCGGGTGATCGTGGCAGCAAACTGTGAGCAGCGCCATCTGTGTCTTCTATACGAGGGTCTGGTTATGTCTGTTCTTGAGTATGCGATGGCGATCCTGACTCTCATCCGTAAGCAGATGGAAAGGATGGAAATGATACAGAATTAAGCTATGCGTATTATTCTTGGGTGTACAGGGCATACAGCATGCAGGGCGATGCGCTATCTTCTTGATTTTCTCACCATTGGAGACAAAATACAAATTTGCAGAGCACGTGCCTACCTCAGAGTCAGTGCAAACACACAACATCCACTGCATAGTGAAATTAAGAACGTAAAGGGCATGAGGTTAAAAGAGGAAGGTCGTGGGTGGGTCAAGCCGAAGACATTCTTCAACAGGTGTGTTCACTTGAGACCTTAGAATCAGGTGAAGAGTTTGTACAAGAGGGTGCCAACAGATTTCTGTACGTCTTTTTCAATTTGCATCCAACTAGAAAGAAATGCAGACAAGAACATCCGGCCGCTGTGGGGGCGGAAGTACAAACGTTGGTCTTCGAGAATTCGTTAGATGGTGATGCTGTCATTTACACAGATGGGTCGGTCGTTCCAGGAGTGAGAAGTTTACGGGGGAATTTACGGCTCAGACCGGAGGGAGAATTGTGAAGGAAGATTCTGGTGCTTTTGCTTTGACCACAAGTAGTCTGACTATGGAAGTCATGGCACTAAGAAAAGCAATAAAATGGCTCGAGACACAGACATTCACTAGGGCATGTTTCCTTAGCGACTCAATGAGCATGCTCAAGAAAATAGAGATGGGGTGGATCCGAAGAGAGTGGTTGCTGTCTCTGGAGCGATCTCGACTGGCAAAGATTAGTTTCATTTTCGTGCCAGAGCATGCGGGTGTACAAGGAAATGCGCGGACTGACAAGCTCGCAAGTAAGGCTACTGTGGACGCGCCATGGACCAGGTTGACTCTCTGAATGCTTTACGAGAAGTAAATCGTTCGCAAGAACAAAGTGATGACTGTGAATCTACAACCATGGTCAGGATGCAAGAACAGCAAATTAAAAGATGTGTGGCCAAACAAGAACACTATGCACGAAGCCAAAGAAGACTGATAAACCAACACAGAACTGGCGTCGTTAGCCGCTACACGTTGCGGGATTTGCTGAGGAGGGGATCCGAGCACTTATGGACTGAATGGTTCGATGTGCAATGAGGATGATCTGTCGACCAACCAACTAACTAACTAACTAACTAACTAACTAACTAACTAACTAACTAACTAACTAACTAACTAGCTAACTAACTAACTAACTAACTAACTAACTAACTAACTAACTAACTAACTAACCAACCAACCAACCAACCAACCAAATAACTAACTAACTAACTAACTAAACCTTTAGTTAATATCAAAGACATTAGTTACTATCTAAACCTTTAGTTACTATCTAAACCAGTGGTTCTCAACCGTTTTTGGGCCCATGCCTCCTTTACCATATGTTCAGAACATCACTCCCTCCTCCCCCCCCCCCTTTTTCGTAATTCCTCCCTATAAATCTTCCCCCCCCCCACCCTTACACAGTATACATAAAAATGGAAGCTAAATTTAATAACACATACTAGGACAAGTCTAGACATCTACATAAAACGTGATTTGCGGGTCTACTTACGTTATAAAACGAATATCATTAGGGCGAGAAGTACAGAACCGTTAAATTTAGAGCAAAAAACAATATCAAGTAACTGGTTCTTGTATTAATGCGATCTTGAAATAATCTTAATTTCTCCCCCCCCCCCTTTTTTTTTCCTGGAAACCCTAAAATTGCCCCTGGGTGGGGGAGAGGGGGGGGGGGTAAATTCCCCACCGGTTGAGAACCACTGATCTAAACCTTTAGTTAATATCTAAACTGTTAGTTACTATCTAAACCTTTAGTTACTATCTAAACTGTTAGTTACTATCTAAGACTTTAGTTACTATCTAAACCTTTAGTTACTATTAAGACTTTAAATAATATCTAAACCTTTAGTTACTATCTAAACTGTTAGTTACTATCTAAACCTTTAGTTACTATCTAAACTGTTAGTTACTATCTAAGACTTTAGTTACTATCTACACCTTTAGTTAATATCTGCACTGTTAGTTACTATCTAAGACTTTAGTTACTATCTAAACCTTTAGTTACTATCTAAACTGTTAGTTACTATCTAAGACTTTAGTTACTATCTACACCTTTAGTTAATATCTGCACTGTTAGTTACTATCTAAACCTTTAGTTACTATCTAAACCTTCAGTTACTATCTTAACTGTTAGTTACAATCTAAACCTTTTGTTACTAACTAAATTTGTAAAAGTCATTAAAGTCGAGAAGATCGATTTCATTTCCCGGGTCTTATTCCATATGGCTCGGTCTCTTTCTGCTTGGCGGCCTGCCGAAAGCGCGAATACCAGCGATGACCCCAAGGAGTCTCCGATAAAAATGCATTCATTAACCTTAAGACGTAGCCCGGAATCTGACCCAGAACCTTTGGAGCGTGAGGCAGACAACTTGACCGCTTCGCCACCGAGACTCAAAGTTACTATCTAAACCTTTAGTTACCATCTGAAACGTTAGTTACTATCTGAAACTTAAGTTACTATCTAAAGTTCTAAACCTGTACCTCAATCAATCAATCATGTGCCATGCCGGAAAGCGTGGGCGGTCATGACTCGCCATTTCACTCGATCACCAGAGTCGTGGATCAGCTCAGTGTTTCTGTCTCGTCCATGCCACGTGGCCAAGCCATCTAGGTATTTTCCTCTCGGTCTTCTTCTTGGTCTGTTCCCCTAGATCTTGCCAGTTGTCACTAAGTTCTCCAATCCATTTCTTCTCATAACATGTCCAAAAAATTTTGACTGTCTTCGTCTAATTTCTCTAATCAGTCTACGAATTTCATTTGTCTCCTGTAGTACTTGGTCATTGGTTTTTCTATCTGTCCATGGTACTCTTTGCATTTTCCTCAGAAACCACATTTCTGTAACTATCAAACGTTTTTCAGCTTGACTGCATTTTGTCCAAGTTTCACATCCATACAAAAGAACAGGCTCTAAGAACCCCCTCAACACTCTTTTTCTCGTTTCAATTGACATCTTTTTATTGGTCAGAATGTTTTTCATCTTGCTAAACGCTACTTTCGCCACGGCGATTCTTGTTCTAATCTCTTCAAGGCATCTCCCATCAGATGTTATGACTGTTCCGAAATAATTGTATCGATTCACTTGTTGAAGAATATTCCCATTTACTTGTATATTACATTGTGGTGCTTCGTTCTTCCTAGTGACGACCATAACCTGTGTCTTCTTACAATTTAATTCCAACCCCAGCTGCTCACTGTGTACAACAACCACGTCTACTAATTGTTGCAGATCCTGTGCATTGTCTGCAGTCAATACTGTATCATCTGCATATCTAATGTTATTGATGTTTCTTCCTCCAATGCTGATTCCATTTATATCTTCTACATTTCTAAAATATTTTCACTGTATAGGGAAAAAAGATCTGGAGACATTACACATCCCTGCCTGACACCTCTCTTAATAGGTTGATATTGTCCCACTTCATTATCAATCCTTATGGCAACCTGTACCTACGATAGATAAAATGCCTTGTTTTACCTGAGGTTGTATCGGCATTTTCCATATGACAGAGGCCAGAAATAACTATAATTCACATCAACTCATGAAGGCCAGAACTGTCGAGTAGATAAGGGCGGTAGCTATTTACTTCCGGTGTGATGATGCCGAGGTAGCGAGTTCAACTCTTATACCAGTCCGGTGGAGTAAAATGTAAACTTCTTGTCTTTGACTTGGGGATGTAAATTACAAGTATCTCAGAAGTCGGTTCACTTGATGGCGAGGAACACTGGTAACAGTGAAAGCTAGCCTACATGCAAAAACCAGTCCAGTTGACAATAAGTAGTAACACGTGTATAGAATACGCTTGAGTTCAAAGCGAGTGGATAAAGAAAAATATATCTGCTCTACGAAAAATCGAACAATCTTATATTTATCATTTTTACTGTAATATCCCTTACCTCAAATTCCCCGTTAACTTCTCCAAACAAATGAAAGGAAGTTAAATAGACATTCTTGACTTCTCAATCACTGAACTGGAAAATAGTCCTTCTTAAGAGAATGAACATTCCGTACAAATAAGTCATTCGAGAATTACTTTCTTAGTAAACGCCATTCCGTTGCTGCCAAGAAAATAATAGAGGTTAGTCAATGAGCGGAGAGAAATCTGGTACAGCCACCGGGCATGCCAGCAGCCAGCGAGACAAACACGTGATTGATTTGTTGGCCTCTGTTGCCGATTTGAAAAATGGTCTACAGTTTCTCTAAAAGTATGTGCACAACAGCATCATCAAGTGGCTTGTCAGTAAGCAGAACAGTTAGTTGCATATCCTATGCAGGACGTTACATTCAACCCCAGCATTGTTTGACTGTTTGTGACTTCTTAGCAGATTTAAGTTCAGTAGTTCGCCATTGCTTTCTGAACGACTGGCACTCATACCATTGCATGAAAATCGGCGATCTGTTTCCAAATTGCCTGTAGCTGTCTTTCGAACGTGGTATTCGGGATTACGAATTGCGTTCGTAACCCCTTTGCGACAGAACCGGCTTCTCGTTTTCACATTCCTTCACAACGAAAGGTATTTGACTTTAGAGGTAGGATTGGGCATTGCAACGCGTACCCAGTCCTCTTGTGCATTTGCCATCTCAAAGTATTTCTCCTCACTGTCCCCATGAGGAGTTGGTTATGGTATCTATCCTCTCTCTTTCCCACACAGGCGACATTGACGTGCGTGTCCAGACGTTACTCCATGTTTGTGCAGTCGGGTTAGACTCGGTGTCTCGTCAGTATCCGCCATATGAGTCTGTACTGCACTGATTATATCAGCCATGTCCTTCCTTCGTCCCGTTTGCGTTGGTGCTTTATTTGTCAGCTGATCTGCGCGTTCGTTAGATTTTTCTTTGGCATGTCCGCGTGTGTAAATCCAGGTGAGGGATGTCCGAGTGTGTACATCCAGGTGAGGGATATCCGAGTGTGTACACCCAGATGAGGGATGTGAGGCGCAACTTCTGAATGCTGTCAATCAATTTAGAGCCCTGCTCTTTGTTAAAGGATGGTATGGAGGGAAAGGAGAATTAAAGTGCACTCAAGGAAAACAACATTATAATGGATGGACAACATTCAGAGATGGCCAGGAAGATGCATCTGTGGATGAACCTGAAGATAAAGGACAGTGGACGTTGAAGATGCATTGAAGCTAACCTTCATTGCGGACATGGTACTTAACAATGATAATGACAATAATGATGAAGATGATCATGATCATGACGATAGCAATAAGTAAGATGATCTGGATAATGAAGCTAATAATCATGACGGTAATGATGATTTTGATAATGATGATAGTAATAATTTTTTATGGATTTGGAAAAACAAAGGATGCACAGATGTCATTGTTGCACTTAGACAACTTATAGAAAAATCAATCGAATTCAATAAAACACTCTACCTAGCCTTTGTCTACTGACACATGCCTGGGGTCATTGACATAAGGTGAGTGTCCGTACAATATAAACAAGTTCACGGGGTGAAAGGGCATTCACCGGAAAGAAAATATAAGAAGATAAACGGGGAAAGGTGTGGGAGAGAGAAACAGTTAGGCTGGGGGTAGTGTTGTGTGGAGCCTAGGGAGGGCTGCAAAGAAGGGGTAAAAGACAGTGGAAAACATTGACTGGGGACAGTTGAAGTAGAGACCGAGAGAGGGTCGGATCGTTTTGGGACAGTGGAGTATTTAGAGCCGACAAGTGTAGGTCGGTGGTCTGCGAAGTGAATGAAGGGGGAATTAGTGATAGAACTCTGCCCTGTGGGTCTCAGCGATGGGAATTCTGAGACTAAGGATTAAAGACTGAGCCCGGTTATCAGCAGACATAGTGAATTGAAGCCTAGCCCTTGAGAGGGTCAGATAAATAACAGAGGCTTAGATCCAGTGAGGGTGGATCGAGTGAATTCGGGCCTGGAGAGAGGCTAGTATACCTGTCGTGTTGGAGGATATTAAGTAGGCTTTGAGAGGCAGTGTTATTCGAAGTATTCAATTGTGAGGAAGATATATTCTGAGAGAAGTATGGTTCCTGGATTTATATGTTACGTGTGTCAATAATTCATTCGTCAATTAAAGGATATGTGCGCAAACTTACTCTTGTTCACTGACTGGCGGAGGTGTGCTGCATTGGTGACTTGTGGTGTGAGAGAGGTGGCAAGCTCAGCTTCCACTCTGCAGTGAGATAGTAGAAGTATTAGAACGACAAATCTCATTCTGGGACAAAAGAGTTTGTGACATCGAACAAGAAAAGGCATTTGATAGAGTAGATAGAAACAAGCTGTGGGAAATCCTTAAACAATATGGAGTGAGTACACATCTAACAAACCTATGTAGAAGCTTATACAACAACAGTGAATGCATAGTGAGGGCAACTGGAGGACACTCAGAACCCTTCACCAAAAGATCCGGAGTACGACAAAGTTGTGTCCTGTCCCCTCTCTTGTTTATAACATATATAGACAACATATGTACAGAAACCAGCCAAACAGAGACCGCAAGAACACTGCATCACGATAACACAGAAGAAGAACCATCTGCAAATCTAACCATTAGAGAACTCCTGTTTGCGGAATTACAAGACCACATGAATAGTCTAAACGAAATGTGTAGGGAACATAATATGAAAATTAGCATAAATAAAACAGAGGTATTGACCATAACTAAAGAAGAAAAAGCAACAACGATTCACCTAAATGAACATCCCTTGAAACAATTAAAGAGTTTCAAGTACCTAGGAAGTATAATATCATCAAATGGTAAATCATAAGACGAGATCGAAAATAGATGCAATAAGGCAAACCAACTCAATGGACAAATGGCACCAATACTAAAGAACAAACATGTATCAATAACTACTAAGAAAGCACTTTACAACACTGTCTTCCTACCAACTCTATATTACGAATGCCAATCCTGGACAATGACAGAAAAAGAGAAAAGAAAAATAACAACAACAGAAATGAGATTCCTGAGTAGAATACTCAATGTATCAAGAAGAGATAAGATCAGAAATGAAGAAATCAGGACTAAAGCGGGGGTTATAGCTGCACCAGATCTTATTAGAAAGCAGCAATTCAAATGGTTTGGCCATGCAAGTATGTTACCAACTAACAGTATACCACAACAAGCAATGATATACAGACCAGAGGGAAGCAGAGGAAGAGGCCGACCACGTAAACGATGGAGGCAGGGAATAACAGAGTCCATGGGAATATCGATACATGAAGCCCATAAACGGGCATTCTCCCGCTGTTTATACTTCACCTCGACACCGCAAGGTACAAGAGGAACATAATGAGATGAGATGAGAGATGAGGTGAGATGGTAATAATAATGATTATGATGGTCATGGTGATGGTCATGGTGATGATAATAATAATGATTATTTTAATAATGATTGTGATTATGACGATGATAATATTAATTATCACGATGGCCAGGGTGATGATGATAACAATATTTGTAATGATAATGATAATTATTAGTATTATTACTATTATCGCGATAATCATGATGATGTTGATAATGATGAGTATGTTGATTATAACCATAATGAGTGTGGTGTTCATGGTGATGATGACAATATTAATTATGATGATAATAATGATGATAATTATGATTATGATGATAAAGCTGATTATGTTGATTAAAACAATAGTGAGTATGATGATCATGATAATAAATTTTACGATGACGATATATGAACAGGATGTACAGTGCACTTTACAAACTCCATCGACATATTGAACTCAATAACAATAGACCAAAAAAGCCATATCTAAGGCAAATTTTCAAATGTATTCGTACCCACCCAAAAGTATGTATATAGCATGCATTGGTATTAACTCATTGTGATCGACAAAGATGCTACGAATTCGTGCACTAAGTTTAGACTCTCCTTCTATGGCGTTCATGTCTGGCCATTAATAACGATTGGTGGTTTCTGGCGCAATGCGACTGCCGCCGCGCCCTCAAACCATCGTCTTAGACCATCACGAATCTGTTATGTCGGTCTGCCTCTTCTCATCCTGACATCCTGACGCCGATCTGTCCAGTCGTTGAACACTACTGTTCTTCTCACACACACACACACACACACACACACACACACACACACACACACACACATATATATATATATATATATATATATATATATATATATATATATATATATATGTATGTGCGTGCGTGTGTGCGTGCGCGCGCGCGTGTGTGTGTGTGTGTGTGTGAGTTACTCATCTGTTTCCTTGATGTGAATTGGACATCTGTGTTCTGGAATACACGCGTATGATTACAACAAAGTGGATAAACCGAAAATAGGTATAAAGTTAGGGAAAGTGACCAAATACAGGAAAGACAGCAAACAATACAACTTCGGATTGAATGGAAGTAAAGTATACGGCTTGGACAATTTCGGAATGAAGCAAAGTACAGTAAATAGTGAGGACAACTTTGGAATGAAAGAAAGTACAGTAAATAGTGAGGACAACTTCGGAATGAAATAAAGTACAGTAAATAGTGAGGACAACCTCAGAATGAATGAAAGTACTTAAATAATGAGGACAACTTCGGAATGAAGGGAAGTGCAATTAAAAGTTTGGACAACTTCGAACATTTTAAGAAAGTACAGTAAATAGTAGGGACAACTTCGGAATTAAGGAATCTACAGTAAATATAGGTAAAACATTCCATTGCTTAGACCTAAACGATATATAATGCATAGAAGTTGACATTTTATCTTCTAGAGAATTCACAATCAACAAACCAAACCCCAGTTTTTGGGACACCTTGTAGTTGAAAACGACAACTAGCCAAAAAATATTCCCTTATGTATGGCACGTTACACCCTCCTTAGGTATTTATAATGCCCATGTTATATATAATCAGATTGCTACTGGAACTATTAGTGTTGGAACTCTTCGCTAGCTGCTGAGGATGGGGACGGAACGCTTATGGGAATGTCCCGAATGTTGTGATGTCGGTTCCTAAATCAATCAATCAATCAATCAATGCCCATGTTAAACACTGCCTCAGTGAGTCATTTGTTATTGATTATTTTTAATGCGTTTTAATGTTATTGTTCTTTTGTTGTCAAAATTTGCTTCATAAGTGATGTTGAATGAAAGAATGTATGAGAGGAAATAGAGAAGAAGGGCAGAATGTCAGACGGGCCTACGTGCCCAATTCTTAACCCTTTGAAAATAAAGACTTTAGTTCGTTCGCTAAACCCAGGCACATTACCTTTAAACTTCAATCATAACATAAAAGAAAACTCGAGGAAAGCAATTGCTTTACCTTACTGTTCCTGAGTTGTCTTCGGCTGTCATCTAATCTATTGAAGCACTGTAGAATCGCTAACTACACAAAGTGTTAATGTTGAATTTTATATGTGCAGAGGAAATAGAAAATGGGAAATGGGGAGGAGATTATTCAGTAAATAAATTATGACTTCAGCAGATGATTGTTTGGCAATTCACGTGAAAATAAAGCCCACGAGTAATTGGATTTTAAATTAAGCAAAGGCTCTTAGCTGAAGGACAGATGGGAAAATTGAGAAATTCTGTGCTTCTTGGGCAATTAGTATGCACTCATGTAGATCTCTTGGGCGAGGGTGAGCACCTACAGGGTTTTAAAGAATGCACAGTGAAGTAGAGTCTGTCAAACAATTTAAAATTGCATCACTTGACTTTGGGAGAGAAGGTTGCTATTATCGTCGCATGACTTTGGGAGAGGAGTAGCAGTTGTCATTGATGACTTTGTAGAGTCGCTTGCAGCTATCATCATATGGCTTTTCGGGGAGAAGTGAGAACTCTGAAAATAAATACAAGCAGTAAATAGGAACAGATGTCCAGAAATAAAGACTACAATAAATGACAGCAGAATTAAGAAACAAAGGAAATTACAATTAGTTAGTTAGTGTGACAAAACGTCAGTGGCCCATGTCCTCAGGTCTTCTTTGGGTTTGGGTAAACAGGGGGAAACAGCTTTCGGGAACCCTCAGTTCTCTTATTCGCTCAATCACCATGGAAGATAGTTCTCTGGGATACTTTAACAACACGATCTTGGTAATAAAATAATTAGATATATGTCTTTTCTTTGGGGAAACCCCGCTAGGGCGCCTTGCACCAAATACACACGGGTTCAACTTCGGGGGGAGAATTCATGTCCGTTTCTAGACCTACCGTTACCCACTGCATAATGTCAAGATCTCAAGTTGAAGATTGGGACATTTTAAGTGCAGCATACTGCTGGTGTATGAAAGGTAATCTTAGGTTGTAATTAGTCCTGCACTTATAAATCTCTATTGTCTCGACTACTGAGATGAATTGGCGAAACGGCAGTCTTGCCATATTGGGAGGGGGTGACCGTTAGCCAATCTGGCTAAGCATCTTGATCTTGGCATGGCAAGGGAACAAATCTGTACAATAAACATTTCCCAAATGATATCGCTTGTTCTTGGCAGCCGATAGACAAGTGCTATCTTTCTTCCTACGGCTTTACCTCTACTTAGTGTCATCTTTCATTTGAATATAATCATTGGATAGCTACAGTATGCCGGAAGGAGGGAAGGGCTCCGTGGGGATGTGTTCCACCAATCTATGATCTATCTTCTTGAGCCGGAAGAGGATATCCACTGGGTTATCTTGTTCATCTTTTGGCGGATAGTGTGGCCAGGTGAACTGAATGGTTACGGGTCGAAAAGATAATCGAGTTCTACGGGTAAGGTGAGGCACGGCCGGTACATTGCGGCGACAGCTCAGACAAGAGCAGCAGCCGGAGGAGTAGTATCTTCTTTTCTATTCTTGCTGGGGATGGGGAACTACCCTGAGTGCCATACAACCTCACTACTAGAATATTAGTTAAGGGGGAGAAACACATATCCTTAAACACAACACACCACAAGAGCTTTGTCGTGAGAAAGGCATGGTTTGCAAGGGAGAGAGAAGCCGGGAAACGAATGCGCCCAATAATAATAAAGGCAGGGTATGAGTGTGGAGAGTGAGTCTTGTATGAAAAAGGGGGCATAGGGTAGCCGACAGGACGTCTATAAGATGGAGGTCTACTCAAGCCAGACGTAGCCAATCCAGGGGCTACCTGACATGTCAGACCCATTCAAGCAGGCCACTTATCTAGTTGATTAGGTAAGCCAAAATGCATAACCAATTTATTAACTGAGGCCCAATTGGACCTCAGGATTGTGGTGCATGAGTCAACCCGGTCGCTCACTAATCTTTATCATCTACAGGGTCCTCCCTTTGACCGTAAAGTGAGTTGAAAGACTCGACAGGGCTTCTATGCCTAGGGCTATATGCAACTGATGAAGCCAGGGAAAGGCAGTGTCCATACCAGGTAGAATGTTTCTAATTATAAGGGAGAATCAGGACTAAAATTAAACGAGTGACAATACCGCAACGCAAGTATTCTCATCGACTTAGGGTCGAGTGTTTGCTGATGATTCTGGTTGGACCTACGCCTAATTCCCATCCTTGTCCGGGACAGCGAAATACTCTGATTCATTCCCTATACACAATCTGGTCTCAGGACATTATTTCCCAACCAAAATTGTGCCAAGTGATCCCATGGCACTTTCCCAGACCAGATGAGTGACTATATCGTGTTGGCCACGGAAACCTAAAAGCTGTTGTTCGAACAACCTACGCTGGAAAGAGAAGCCCGAAACTGTGTCCGGTGAGGTGGGTGTGAACTAACAAGACAATATTGAGATCTGTGGTCTATGATGTTCAGAGTTTTCTTGCTTCATGTCTGGACTAGAGTTGTCTCCTCAGTTTGTTTGTTTTTTTAGACTTTTATAGGTTCATCTGTCTCGATGTTTTTCTGTGTTGTCCTTTATTACGGTATTAAATTCTAATTATAATGACTGAGACGATCGTCAGGTTATGTTTGTGTCAGCCAGAAATACACTGCAGGAAATATACCCCGAGGTCGAAAGAGAGAGTGACAGTGAGTCCGGGGAACGGAGGAGGGTTGGCAGCAAAGACCTATTCCAGCCAGGGCTATAGAATAGTATGGAAACATTGTGACAGGCTATTTGGGACCCTCCCCGTAGCTTGGTACAATTTCTGGGGGCACGTCGCGGGATATTTGAAATCCTGTTGGAGTTCTGGCTGATATAGTGATAGGGGACAGATATTCTTGTCTACTATCAATAGGTTCTGCCTACCGTGCCTGGCTATTGTCTAAACTCTTTCTGACACAGACTGACCGACATACGACGTGTTGTGGTCGTGTAATATATCCAGTGTGCACTTGAAATTGAAATTAAATATACATTTACCTATTCCCTTACCCTCTGAGTTTAAGATGGCATCAGCTAAATTTAATGTTGCTGAAGTACAGGCTACAGGGCGTGAGATGGATTATGATGGGGCGGAGTTACAGAAATATGTTCAGGAGGTGGAAAGAGACTTCAGACAGGCTGTGCGCGAAGCCAAGAAAATTGAGGCTGAGGCTAGGAAGATGGAGGCCGAGCAAGCAGTCAGAGACCATGAGTTCCGTATGAGGGAGTTGGAGCTGAAAGCTCAAACTGCCAAGGAAAGCGAGGGTGCAGTGGGAGGCGCAGTTCTCCCTGACTCAACAACTTCTAGTGGCGGTCCATACCAGGCAATGAAGTTCCCATTACTCCCGTTCGATGAACACAAAGATAAGATCGACCAGTATCTTCACAGATTTCAGTCGATGGCTTTGGCTATGGGATTGGAACGTGGGAAATGGAACTTGAAACTCTCACAGGGCCTGAGGGGGACAGCGTACGAGGTCTACTCAAGGTTGCCACCTGGTATGGAGAATGACTATGAGGCCCTGGAAAAAGCATTATTTAAAAGGTTCCAGATGACAGCCCATACATACCGACAGCAGTTCAGAAAGTCGAAGAGAGAGCCAGGAGAGATGTTCGCAGTCTACAGTGTTAGACTGAAGTCTTACCTTTTGAAGTGGATGTCATTAGCTGGATTTGCTAACGACTATGAAAGTTTAGAAGAATTAGTGGTCGTGGACCAAATGAAGAGGATGATGCCTAAGCCATTGCAAACCTTCTTGCTTGAAAATGGGACAGAAAGGTTAGACGTAGTAAACACATTAGCGGAAAGGTATGTGCTAACTCATGGGGATAATGGGGAACAGTCACAACCCAATCCCCGACCACCAGACACATGGTCTGGAAAGAAGAAGAACCCTAAAACAGCTCACACCAAGAAGGAGGATCCTTTCGATAAAGTTCCAATTAAGAAACCCTCTGGTAAGAGTCCACCTGGATCTCCTAAAAGAAAGTGGAGTGAAAAGTGGTGCACCTACTGCAAATCTCCCACACACAATACGGCTGATTGCAGGCGTAAACAGAAAGACTCTCACTATGCTGCCTGTCTTGTAGAAACCGGGGAAGGGTCTAACAGGGAGGTAGAAGGGAGGGGTCTTGAGAACAAAGATTCAGAGAAACCACCAGTAGTAGAGACGATACTTGTGAACGGACAACCAGTCGAGTGTCTCTATGACACCGGTCTGCAGTTTGAGGCCGTAATTTCCTCACACTTAGTGAGCCCAGAGCAGCTAACCGGGGAGTCTATTGAGATTCAAACGGCGACCAAGGGTGCGGTAGCGATGTCTCTTCCGATTGCGAAGGTAGACATCAAATCGAAATATGTTACCGGCACTATCCAGGCAGCCGTTCTGCTAGATCCGATCTTCCCAATGATCTTGGGTTGTCGCTACGTCTTTCTAGGGATCCCAACAGAACCCATGTACGTAGGGGCAATGCAAACCAGATCTCAATCGGGAGATGAGCAGACGCCGGCGTTGATCGTGAATCCCTTGCCTGGGGAGTTACGAGCTGCTCAAAGCCAGGATGCTACTTTGCAACCTTGCTTTAACCAGTTGCCAAAAAGTTCTGACCCACCAAGACGGGGTCAGTATTATATGAAGAATCGGTTACTGTACCGGAGAGCCGGAGTGGAGGAACGCCAGCATGGACAGCTGGTAGTTCCTAAGGCCTATCGGGAGCAGCTTCTTCATATGGGACACACCATTTCATTCAGTGGACATATGGGTGTCGGGGAAACACTCCAGCGCATTTCCTGCCATTACTACTGGCCAGGGATGACTGGAGACGTGCGTCGGTACGTCAAGTCGTGCCCAGAGTGCCAGCATGTGGCACCAAAACACTGGACGGCTCCGGTAATCCTGGGCGACATGCCCATTATGAACTCTCCTTTCGAGAGAGTTGCGATCGATCTTGTTGGTCCTCTTCCTCGGACTAGGAAGAGAAATATGTACATTCTTACGATGGTGGATTGCTGTTCCATGTGGGGTGAGGCGATACCGTTGGCCACAATCGACTCTAAGTGAGTGGCTGATGCACTGATGGAGACCTTTACTCGGTTGGGATTTCCAAACCAGATCCTGACAGACAATAGGTCTCAGTTCTGTGGTAAGCTGATGGAGGAAGTCTTTCGTATCTTCCAGACTAACCACATTCACACAAGCCCATACCACCCTCAGTCAAATGGGCAAGTAGAGAGGTTTAATGGTACCTTGATGACCATGCTTCGGAAGCTGGCTCAAGAAAAACCAGACAGATAGGATGAGTATATCCCAGCCGCCTTGTTCGCCTATCGGGAGGTTCCCTATGGGTCGACCGGGTTGCCACCAGCCACTCTACTATTCGGGAGGCCAATCAAGGGTCTCTTAGAAGCTCTATTGAGATGTTGGACAGAGGAAGAAACTTCCGAAGAAGTTGTATCCTCATATAAATACGTCGAAGAGTTAAAGAAGAAACTACAGACGGGTTGGGCTATGTCAGCTCAGAATCTGAGGGCGGCCAGAAAGAGACACGCGGCCTACTACAATAGAAGGACGAAAGATCGGTCTCTTAAAGTGGGGGATCGGGTTCTGTTGTTACTTCCAGTAGGTTCCAATAAACTCGAGATTGGTTGGCAGGGGCCTTTCCAGGTGGAAAGGGTTGTGTCTCGTACCAATTATGCCATTCGGATCAGGGGGAAATCCAAAATCTTCCACATTAACCTTCTCAAAAAGTATGAAGAACGATCCGATGGTACTTCTCTCCCACTAATGACAATGGCGGTCGCGATGGAAACTGAATCGGGTGAAGACGCGGATAAGGGATATCCTTTACACTCTGGGGAAACCTATAGGGATGTACATATAAATCCTGATCTATCAGCTGAAGAAACAGACCTAGTCATCCGTTTGTTGGAGTCCCATCAGCAGATTCTTACCGATCGGCCAGGGCGGACAGGGTTGGTCGAGTTTGATATGACTCTGACTACCCAAGACCCCGTTCGCCAAAAAATATATCCAGTGCCCTTTTCGAAAGAGAAGGCCCTGGAAGCCGAAATCCAGAAGCTTCTGGACGATGACATCATCACTCCTTCGACTTCTCCTTATAATGCTGGGGTTGTCTTGTTGAGGAAGCCCAGTGGGGAGCACCGCCTATGTATTGATTACAGGCATTTAAACAGTTGTACGACATTCCAAGTTGAACCGTTACCGAACACAAATCAACTATTTGCCAGACTAAATAAGGCAAAGTACTTTTCGAAAATTGATCTAAGCAGGGGATATTATCAGATCCCTGTGAAGCCCGAGGTTTGCCCCTTGCTCGTCTTCAGTACTCCGAGCGGGCATTACGAATTCAAGGTGATGCCATTTATGCTGAGCAATGCGCCCAGTGTGTTCACCCGCATGATGAGAATGTTATTAGAGCCTTTAAAGGATCCCTCTGTGGTCTCGTTTATGGATGATATTCTCATCGCGTCTGACAATCTGAGGGATCACCTGAAGTCCTAGGGACAGATTTTCACAAGGTTAAAAGAGGAAGGGTTAACCGCCCGTCCAGACAAATGCATGATTGGTTATCAATCCTTGGAATTTCTGGGACATACTATTACCCCAGGGGGACTGGTACCGGAGGAAAAGAATATTGAGAAGGTCAGACTCGCACCCCGTCCTAAATCCAAAAAGGATGTTAGGTCTTTTTTATCTCTGGGTGGGTTTTACCAGAAATTTATTCCGAATTTCAATTAAATTGGGGCGCCGTTGACCGAAGCACTGAAGAAAGGATCGCCAGATCCTATAGTCTGGACCCCGAGCTGTGAAGAAGCTTATGGGAAGCTGAAACAGGCTTTGGTGGTTAGGCCAGTCCTGCAACTCCCAAATTTGGAGAAAACGTTTGTTCTAAGAACCGACGCGAGTAACATAGGGATTGGGGCAACTCTGTTGAATGAAGGGCGAGATGATCCTTCGGTGCTATGTCCGGTGGCGTATGCCAATAGAAAACTGTTACCCGCGGAACGGAATTACTCCACCGTCGAACGGGAATGTCTAGCTCTAGTGTGGGCAGTACAGAAATTTCAACCTTATCTGTATGGAGTACCGTTCAAAGTGCAGTCCGACCATCAACCTCTGACGTTTTTAGCAACTTCTAAGAAACTGAACGCGAGGTTAATGAGATGGTCATTGCTCCTACAACCTTATCAGTTCACGGTCGAATACATCCCCGGAAGGGAGAATGTAGGAGCGGATTTCTATCACGGCATCCTATGGTTGAATGTGAGGGTGGGGCCATTCGAACAGAACCTCTGGCAGTAGAAAGTTCGTAGGGTTCGACTTTCTTAAGATGGGGCCTATGTGACAAAACGTCAGTGGCCCATGTCCTCAGGCCTTCTTTGGGTTTGGGTAAACAGGGGGAAACAGCTTTCGGGAACCCTCAGTTCTCTTATTCGCTCAATCACCATGGAAGATAGTTCTCTGGGATACTTTAACAACACGATCTTGGTAATAGAATAATTAGATATATGTCTTTTCTTTGGGGAAACCCCGCTAGGGCGCCTTGCACCAAATACACACGGGTTCAACTTCGGGGGGAGAATTCATGTCCGTTTCTAGACCTACCGTTACCCACTGCATAATGTCAAGATGTCAAGTTGAAGATTGGGACATTTTAAGTGCAGCATACTGCTGGTGTATGAAAGGTAATCTTAGGTTGTAATTAGTCCTGCACTTATAAATCTCTATTGTCTCGACTACTGAGATGAATTGGCGAAACGGCAGTCTTGCCATATTGGGAGGGGGTGACCGTTAGCCAATCTGGCTAAGCATCTTGATCTTGGCATGGCAAGGGAACAAATCTGAACAATAAATATTTCCCAAATGATATCGCTTGTTCTTGGCAGCCGATAGACAAGTGCTATCTTTCTTCCTACGGCTTTACCTCTACTTAGTGTCATCTTTCATTTGAATATAATCATTGGATAGCTACAGTATGCCGGAAGGAGGGAAGGGCTCCGTGGGATGGGGTCCACCAATCTATGATCTATCTTCTTGAGCCGGAAGAGGATATCCACTGGGTTATCTTGTTCATCTTTTGGCGGATAGTGTGGCCAGGTGAACTGAATGGTTACGGGTCGAAAAGATAATCGAGTTCTACGGGTAAAGTGAGGCACGGCCGGTACATTGCGGCGACAGCTCAGACAAGAGCAGCAGCCGGAGGAGTAGTATCTTCTTTTCTATTCTTGCTGGGGATGGGGAACTACCCTGAGTGCCATACAACCTCACTACTAGAATATTAGTTAAGGGGGAGAAACACATATCCTTAAACACAACACACCACAAGAGCTTTGTCGTGAGAAAGGCATGGTTTGCAAGGGAGAGAGAAGCCGGGAAACGAATGCGCCCAATAATAATAAAGGCAGGGTATGAGTGTGGAGAGTGAGTCTTGTGTGAAAAAGGGGGCATAGGGTAGCCGACAGGACGTCTATAAGATGGAGGTCTACTCAAGCCAGACGTAGCCAATCCAGGGGCTACCTGACATGTCAGACCCATTCAAGCAGGCCACTTATCTAGTTGATTAGGTAAGCCAGAATGCATAACCAATTTATTAACTGAGGCCCAATTGGACCTCAGGATTGTGGTGCATGAGTCAACCCGGTCGCTCACTAATCTTTATCATCTACAGGGTCCTTCTTTTGACCGTAAAGTGATGTGAAAGACTCGACAGGGCTTCTATGCCTAGGGCTATATGCAACTGATGAAGCCAGGGAGAGTCAGTGTCCATACCAGGTAGAATGTTTCTAATTATAAGGGAGAATCAGGACTAAAATTAAACGAGTGACAATACCGCAACGTAAGTATTCTCATCGACTTAGGGTCGAGTGTTTGCTGATGATTCTGGTTGGACCTACGCCTAATTCCCATCCTTGTCCGGGACAGCGAAAGACTCTGACTCATTCCCTATACACAATCTGGTCTCAGGAAATTATTTCCCAACCAAAATTGTGCCAAGTGATCCCATGGCACTTTCCCAGACCAGATGAGTGACTATATCGTGTTGGCCACGGAAACCTGAAAGCTGTTGTTCGAACAACCTACGCTGGAAAGAGAAGCCTGAAACTGTGTCCGGTGAGGTGGATGTGAACTAACAAGACAATATTGAGATCTGTGGTCTATGATGTTCAGAGCTTTCTTGCTTCATGTCTGGACTAGAGTTGTCTCCTCAGTTTGTTTGTTTTTTTTAGACTTTTATAGGTTCATCTGTCTCGATGTTTTTCTGTGTTGTCCTTTATTACGGTATTAAATTCTAATTATAATGACTGAGACGATCGTCAGGTTATGTTTGTGTCAGCCAGAAATACACTGCAGGAAATAGACCCCGAGGTCGAAAGAGAGAGTGACAGTGAGTCCGGGGAACGGAGGAGGGTTGGCAGCAAAGACATATTCCAGCCAGGGCTATAGAATAGTATGGAAACATTGTGACAGGCTATTTGGGACCTCCCCGTAGCTTGGTACAGTTAGTTAGTTAGTTAGTTAGTGAGTGAGTGAGTGAGTGAGTGCGTTAATTAGTTAGTTAGTTAGTTAGTTAGTTGATTGGTTGGTTGGTTGGTTGGTTGGTTGTTTGGTTGGTTGGTTGGTTGATTGGTTGGTTGGTCGTTCGTTCGTTCGTTCGTTGGTCGTTGGTTGGTTGGTTGGTTGGTTGGCTGGTTGGCTTGTTGGTTGGTTGGTTGGTTGGTTAGTTGGTTGGCTGGTCGTTAGTTGGTTGGTTGGTTGGTTGGTCGGTCGGTCGATTGGTTGTTTGGTTAGTTAGTTAGTTAGTTAGTTAGTTAGTTAGTTAGTTAGTTAGTTAGTTGGTTGGTTGGTTGGTTGGATGGTTGGTTGGTTGGTTGGTTAGTCGGTCGGTCGGTCGGTCGGTTAATTAGTTGGTTGGTCGGTCGGTCGGTCGGTCAGTTAGTGAGTGAGTGAGTGAGTGAGTTAGTTAGTGAGTGAGTGAGTGAGTGAGTTAGTTAGTTAGTTAGTTAGTTAGTTAGTTAGTTAGTTAGTTAGTTAGTTGGCTGGCTGGCTGGCTGGCTGGCTGGCTGGCTGGTTGGTTGGTTGGTTGGTTGGTTAGTTGGTTGGTTCGTTCGTTCGTTCGTTGGTCGTTGGTTGGTTGGTTGGTTGGTTGGTTGGCTTGTTGGTTGATTGGTTGGTTGGTTAGTTGGTTGGTTGGTCGTTAGTTGGTTGGTTGGTTGGTTGGTCGGTCGGTCGATTGGTTGGTTGGTTAGTTAGTTAGTTAGTTAGTTAGTTAGTTAGTTAGTTAGTTAGTTAGTTAGTTGGTTGGTTGGTTGGTTGGTTAGTCGGTCGGTCGGTCGGTTAATTAGTTGGTTGGTTGGTTGGTCGGTCGGTCGGTCGGTCGGTCGGTCGGTCGGTCGGTCGGTCAGTTAGTGAGTGAGTGAATGAGTGAGTGAGTGAGTTAGTTAGTGAGTGAGTGAGTGAGTGAGTGAGTGAGTTAGTTAGTTAGTTAGTTAGTTAGTTAGTTAGTTAGTTAGTTAGTTAGTTAGTTAGTTAGTTAGTTAGTTGGCTGGCTGGCTGGCTGGCTGGCTGGTTGGTTGGTTGGTTGGTTGGTTGGTTATCATCCTTGCATTCCAGACATATATACATAGGTGCTGAGATCCTCCCCCAACATATTCACCACCTCTGTGTTATTTGACGAGACCCCTCATTCCCCCGATGTGCCTCTCATGTCTGGCCGCGTCAATTCTTACTACCAAATCTCTCTTTCTGGACAACGATGTGAAATCACTCGCGTCAAATCCCTTACCCTGTACGTAAATGGGGAGGGAAAACTCCGGAATAAAGAAACACCACAGAATAAGAGAAGATACAGCAGGTAAGAACACCGAAGTAAAAGAAAGTACAGTACATGAGGAAAGCCTCAGCGGTGCAGTGGCTCGCACGCTTGCGTTTCAGTCCGGTGGAAATGATTTCGAGTCCGCAATAATGCGAATTTGTAAAATTGACCTGAGGACTTACAGTACAAAGTAATGAACCGAACAAAAAAAGGAAAGTACAGTAAACAGCCCGGACAACTTCGGAACGAAGGGAAGTACAGTAAATAGTAAATGCAATTTTGGAATGAAATAAAGTAGAGTAAATAGTGAGGGAAACTTTACAATGAATGAAAGTACAGTAAATAGTGAAGGAAACTTTATAATGAAGGGAAAAACAGTAAATAGTGCGGATACCTTTGGAATGAAGAAAAGTACAGTAAATAGTGATGACAACTTTGGAACGAAAGAAAGTACAGTAAATAGTGAGGACAACTTTGTAGTGAAGGAAAGTATAGTAAATAGTGACTGAAACTTTATAATGAAGGAAAGTACAGTAAATAGCGAGAGAAACTTTGAAATGAAGGAACGTACAGTAAATAGTGCGGACAGCTTTGGAATTAATAAAAGTACAGTAAGTAGTGATGACAACTTTGGAATGAAGGAAAGTACAGTAAATAGTGAGGACAACTTTGGAATGAATTAAAGTGCATTAAATAATCATGACAACATTAGAATAAAGGATAATACAGTAAATAGTGAGGATATCTTTCGAATAAAGGATAATACAGTAAATAGTGAAGACAACTTTGAACAGACGGAAAGTATAGTAACTAGTGATGACAACTTTTGAATGAAGGAAAATACAGTAAATAGTGAGGACAACTTTGATATGAAGAAAAGTACATTACATAATCAGAACAACTTTAGAATAAAGGAAAATGGAGTAAATAATGTGGGACTCGTGGTAACTTAATAGCTAGCAGTCTTGCCTAGGAGATCGATGGTTATATGTTCGGATCCTTCTTCAGACATGGATATTTATTCTTACGAGGGTAAGGTAATAAGTAAGTCAGAAATGGATGTAGAAAAATAACTAAATATGATAACAATTTGAAACAGTTTATTTTTATACATACATTGTCCCTTTATTTCTCAACTTAATTTCCGCTAACACTGATGTACTTATCCCATCGTTTTATCAGTCCTCCCAAACCGACTGCATAGCCATTTGTGACTACTTATTAACTTACCCTCGTACTTGACCTGGAATATGTTAAAGTCTCGATTCTAAGAAGACAGATGTAGATATGAAACGATGAAATGTTAGAGGCATGTGTCTAAGAAGACAATGTTGTGATGTTTATATTTCGTGTGTGAAGCGTGCGTCAATTATGTATGCAAGTCGACATCTGGCCAACAAATTCATGCTTCAGTTGTTCCGAGGACATAACAAGCACACGAATAAAGTAAAGGTAATAACATGTACAGAGTAACTAACATATGTTTTGGAGATGTTTTTATTTACAAACCACATAAGAGTTCGAGTGATACAGTTTGCCACCATGGCTTCTTGTATTTGCTGTGAACTGCATTATGTATGTCGTACTCCACACCTGGAGTGAAATTAACGCAATTTTAGATACGAGGATTAAAGTGAGAGGGGGAGTCTGGGGAGTTTTAGGGCAATATCTCAATTTATCTGCACGGGGTTTATCTCAAACGGCTGGGTAACTTTCCACAGAGAGGCCTACCGAAGCGTCATACCTAACACAAACTCCGTAGTTCCAGCGACGATTTATGAAAGTTCCCGAAAACTGTTTATTCATAACCCTAATCGGGGACTTAACATATTATTCAATGCGCAAATGTTATAGTGATGATTGCAGACAACGAACAGGATCTGCAACATTTAGTAGATGCAGTTTTTGAACACAGTGAACAACTAGGATTAGAATTAAATTATAAGAAGATGGAGATTATGGTCGTCTCTAAGAAGAAAAAAATACCACAATGTAATATAATGGTAAATTGGAATGTTTTTAAACAAGTCGATCGGTACAACCATATCGGAACAGTCATAACATCTTATAGGAAGTGCCTTGAAGAGATTAGAACAAGAATCGCTATGGCAAAGGTAGCCTTTTGCTAGATCGGAAACATACTGACCAATAAAAATAAGCCAATTGTTATGAGGAAAATAGTATTGAAGTGCTGCATAGAACATGTACTTTTATGTCTATGTGAAACATGGACAATGAGTAGACAAGCTGAAAAACATATAATGACAGTGGAAATGTAGTTTCTAAGGACAATACAAAATATTATCACGAACAGACAGAAAAGCCAAATATCTGGGGTGGATTGGGGATGTAAGGGTGACCAGTTACACACATTCCCCGCACCCACCACACACATCCCCCACACCACAAGTCCTTCAAAAAATAAATGAAAACCTTAAATACATCAGAAAAATTAGATGGAGACAGTCAAGATTTGTTGGGCACGTTATTAGAAGTAATAAACAAATGGTGACAACTGGCATATTCTAGACCACGAGATCATGAGTTGTGGTGACCAGTTACCTCGGTAACGCCTCAATCAGTTCACCAAACATTCTAAATATTGTCAGGTGCCCAGTGTTGTGAGGATGACTCTATCCTAGAGCCGTATTAGATTGGAAAGATTAATAATGCACTCCGGGTATTGAACTCGGGTGACAGTCTCATCATAATACACGACTGTATTTTTACATACTCACAATCCGATTGCATAAATGTTGGAGCTGCTTATATAACACCATTCGTCAGTCGTATATTGCCCCTACATACTCCATGCATCTCTGTCTGTCTATCTACCTTCGTGTCTGTCTGTATGTCTCTCTGTCTCTCAGTCTGTCTCTGGTACTATCTTTCTGTCTGTCTCTCGCACTATGTCTCTGTCTGTCTCTCTGTATGTCATTCAGTCAGTCAGTCAATTACTTTGTCAATTAGTCAGTCTGTCTGTCAGCCTGTCATTAAATCAAATCAAATCAAATCAAATCAACTTTATTTTAAAAGGGTAACAAATTGGGCACGCAGGCCCGTCTTACATTCGGCCCTTCCAATCCCTCGTCTTTCGTTCATCAAGAGCATTATACATTTACATAGGAAGAAAGATAAACATTGTGAAATGAATGTTGTAAACATAATCAAGACAAATTACCATGTTATGAGGCCCATCTCCCACCTACCCATACATCACCCCACCCATACACACAACCCCACCTACCCACACACACACAGACACCCAGGGACACATACATACCCCACCAACCAACCCATCCCCCCTCCTACACATCCCCCACCCACAAACACTGCCCTCACCTGTTCCCCCAACCAAAACACATTCACCACCCACAAACATCCCCCACCAACCCACACATCCCACGCCCACCCACATACACATCCTAACCCACACATCCTCTCCCCCACCCACACCTCCAACCACCCATCCCCAAGCCACATCTATATCGACCACATATTCCCCACCCACGCACACACATCCCCCACCAACCCACACCTCGCAAATCCACTCACACATCCCCAAACCATACACACACATTCTCACCAACTGACATCTCCCTACCACATCTCCCTACTCTCTCTCTCTCTCTACCCCGACACACACGTATCTCCCTAACCACCTATACATCCCCAATCTACTCACACACACCCCACCACCCTCACATACATCCTCCACTAACCCACACATGCCCTAACCCAATCCCCCATCACACACATACACCCCAACCAGTACATCACATACATCCTCTACCACGCAATATTCCTAACCCACACACCGCACACACATCCCTCACCAACACATCCCACACCCACATACCACCATGCATCCCCACCTACACAATACACACATACCCCCACCCACATACCACACAATATTCCCACCCACACCCACACAGATACCCTTACCCATCCACCCCACATAACCCTACCCACACACACATACCCCACCCACACAATATCCCCAACCAACACACCACGCACCTCTCCCGACCCACACATGCATTTCCCACCCATCCACCAACACTCACTCATTCACGCACACATCCTCCACTACGCACCCACACACCCCCACCCACCCCCGATCAAACATCTCTCGATCACAATACCCCTACCCACACACATCCTCCATCCACTCACGCATCCTACCCCGACACATACACATCCCTCACCCACCTACACATCCCTAAGCCACTCATACACCCCAACCCATACATTCTCCAACCACGCACACATCTCCCACCCACACACCCCTACCACCCACACATACTTCTCCCAACCACCACACACCCCCTACTCACCCACACATATCCCCCACCCATACACACATTCCTCGCACCCACCACATACATCCCCCACACCACAAACTATCCCCCACTCACACACATATCCTCACCCATACCACCACAAACATACCTCCCATCCGCACATCCCCCACCAACACACCGCACACATAACCCAAACCCACACACAATACACTTCTCCCCACCCGCCCTTACATCCCTAATCCACCCACACAATCCCCTACCCACACAACCCCACCACCCACACATACTTCCCCAAACCATCCACGCATCTCCACCCACCCACACATATCCCCCACCCGAACACACATCCCCCGCTCCCGTCCCATACACATATCCTCCACCCATACACACATCCCCCACACCCATTCCCACACCCCTACTTTCACCCCCACACATCCATCCACACATCCCACCAACACCCACAAATATCACTACCCACCAACACCCACACACCTCAACCCATCTAAACGCATACCCCCACCCACATTCCCCCACCCACACATCCCAACCCACACATATCCCCACACTCACACACGTCCTCCACACACTCTCACATCCTCACATCTAGATACATACAAAATGCCTCACGTGAGCAATGAAACTAGTATGAACAAACTCCCACACTTTACTCACACATATACACTGACAATTGTTGTGAGCAGTCTCATAAAAATGTTAAACATTGAGAAAAATGTGTACATAAACAGCGTGTGAAGTAAAAATAGTGATGCTCCCACACACACACACACACACACACACACACACACACACATACACACACACACACACACACACACACGATCACTCATTCCGTCTCTCACTCAAACTACAGTAATGTACATGAGTTTACATTGTACATGATAAAATCAAATGGTATTTAACTGATAACATGACAGATGAGAATACACAAACATATGGATTCGCGTGTTTCATAACATGCGTATTACATGACATGCATCTGCTCAGCTCTCTCTCTCTCTCTCTCTCTCTCTCTCTCTCTCTCTCTCTCTCTCTCTCTCTCTCTGTGTGTGTGTGTGTATTCTTTCATATACACACACTCACACGCATGCGAATCAGTCATGCAAAATCATATTCATAGTCATTTTGTTTGTGTGTCTATCTATTTTTCCTAGCCATTTGTCGAATATACTCGGCCCGATACATCCTACAAGGAAAATTTATCAATAGCATTCACCCAGCGATAAATTACTGTTGTATTTCGGGAACACAAAAAACTATCGCAGCATTAGTTTTTCAAGCGATAACAAGACGCCAAGTAAAACACGTATGGGTTTGCTTGCCGTCACAGCCAAGAAATATATGTTTATAAAACAAAAAATTTGCAAACGGATACATCTAAACACATGTCCGTCCCAGCAGATTTGACTGCTTCGGTTTCATTCATTGATGTAGAAAACAGTCTTGCACGTTGAAAATCACTTCTAGTTTTCACGCTTCTTCTTCTTCTTCTTCTTCTTCTTCTTCTTCTTCTTCTTCTTCTTCTTCTTCTTCTTCTTCTTCTTCTTCTTCTTCTTCATCCTCTTCTTCTTCTTCTTCTTCCTCTTCTTCTTCTTCTTCTTCTTCTTCTTCTTCTTCTTCTTCTTCTTCATTCATCTTTAGACGTCAATATGAATACATGCAATGAAAGCAGCAGTCATCTTAAGTTTGTTGATATCTCCACAGAGTTTGTCCTAAAATGAAGCGGTTATAGACCAACATTCTTTTCTCTTTTCTACGTATGTTGGACACTGCTGCAACAAATGTTTAGCTGTCATTTTACCAGTTCCACGGTTACATTCATCAGTATCTCTATCTTTCATTTATCAATCAAATGTTATTTCAGCCTTGTGTGTCCTTTCCACAGACTGAAGATTATTACTTGTTCTTTTCGGTTGTGTTGGCATATGCATCATCTTCATGGTAGCCTGGATGCTCTGATTCCCACTTGGTTCTACAATTTCTTCTTTTAAATCTCTTGGCCTCATAATAGGTTGTGTTTATATCAGGCTGAGATAGTCATCATCATACCTTTCTTAATTGAAATGTGGTTTCTGATGACAATGCACAGAATAGCATGAATGAGTGGAAAACACATCGAGAAAGTCGTTTGAGAAACAAATTCAAGTCGTAAATTGAGAACTTACTCATAAACAATCAAGATCGGTACAAGTTAAGTTTTGCTGTATGGCAGCCATTCATGGAAGGTGTTATCAGTCTAATTGAACTTGGAAGCAACAGAGATGTGGTTTCTTAGACGAATGTTGCGAATTCCTTGGGCTGCCAGAGTAACAAACTAAAGATTGCCTGAAATAGGCTCATGAAATTAGAGCATACTATACAACAATAAGAAAGAGACAAACAGCGTTCTTTGGTCGTGTAATGAGAAGAGAGACATTGGAGTTGGTGACAACTGGAAAGATCAGTGGGGAAAAGTGGCAGCGGCAGACCGAGAGAAATTAATCTGGATGGACTGAGACGATGGCATGGTGAAATATTATCAACAGAACATCAAGAACCGAGATCTGTGGAAGGCATGAACTCCTACGCCGATTGGCAGGGCACGTGATAGTGAACTAATTATGAAAAGAACCCACAGCGCCCAGTTACGGCACCTCGGCACACAAACTGAAAACCGCCGATATCGTATGACTCTTTACCTTGCAGTGATAATGATCACAGCGTGATAAATTGTATTTTTTCTGCTCTCGATCATCACATGTCTATTTGGTCTTCCTCTTTCTATGGTACCTTCTTACGTACGTGTGTGTGAAGGAGTGAATGTGTGCGCTTTGCTTTATGTATGTCATCATCATCATCAAGTGCCCTGCCAGCAGACGTAGGCGTTCATGGTTCTCCACAGATCTCGGCCCTTGGTTTTCTGGATCAACTCTGCTGCTGATATTCCTCCGTGCCACCGTCTCAATCCATTCAGCATCATTTCTCTTCTAATTTCTTCTTAATTTGTTCATTTACATTCCAAGATTCACTGCCATACAGCAAAACTGGTTCTACATAGCATTTCAGAACTCTCTTTCTTACACTCGGTGATAGTGACCTATTGCACAAGATACTCTTCATTTTCTGAAATGCGGCCTATGCTTGCCCTATTCTGCTCATAATCTCTGTTGTACATCTTCCATCTCGTGTTATTCCGGTAAATGTCCCTAGGTATCTAAAATTATTCAATTGGTTAAGAATTGTTCCTTCTATTTCTATGTCACATTTTGGTGTCACCATTATCTTTGATATCACCATTGTCACCATTTCACCATTTATGTATGTATGAGGATATATGCGAGTG
>OY992876.1:273080418-273085418 GCA_963921405.1 Cepaea hortensis
GGAAAACAAAGACTGAAGCGGCCATTTCTAGTCAAGAGAGCACACAAGAAAGTCTACCTTTCCCTTCGGGGAGAAGGTATTTTGCCTTAGAAATATATCAGTCTCTGCAACTATTGGTATGTTATATCTATATTATTAAAATGTATTCATGTATTTTTATAAAGTACATATACCAGTGTGTTAATTAAGAATTAATTAGAATGATAATTCAACAGTTCTTGTAAGCTAGAGTCTGATTATTTTTTTTACCAATGAAGCACATGTTCTGCCACGCTGTAAATTTTCCTATGTCTTACAAATTTAAATCCCTATGTTAATATCTTTTATAGGCATTATGAACTTATATCTAACTAATAGTGTTTATAACCTATGAATATTATGTGTACTGTAGTACACATAAAGTATCAACTCTCATGTCTGAAACACATTCTAGAGATTTTCTCAATGTAGGAGCAGACCCCTGATTCATACTTCATAGTAAAGAACTAGTGTCTGTCAATTTCATATTCCTATGTTAAAACTTCTAGGCACTGTGAACAATATCTGACTATTTATGCTTAGAAATCGGCAAATAATCTATGTACTATAGAAAGGTGTTTTATCCATGCGGGGACATACAAATGATTACGCGTATTCCTGACTCTTAGTCAGGGGATAAAATACTTCGCCACATCATAATCTGTAACTTGGAACTATAGTGCTAAATTTTAGTACCATCCTTTTGTTAACAGATTAGTAACCACTCCATATGAGGAGGGACATGTAATCATTTCATAAAATATTGCTAGGGACGCCATGTTTAAGAATATAAATTCATGAACAAAGGAAGTAAACGCGTGATCCAAATCAATGTTCGGATAGGATTCAATCCGCATCACCTCACCGTAGTAGGAACAGAAGCGAAGATTGTGAATAAATTGCTTGCAATATTCAGAAGACTGGACCATGCGGCATAAGTTATTCTAATAAATACTCCTAATAATAGCAGTCATTGACAAAATATATCACAGCGGCTACTATCCTCATCTGCGGTACGCAGTGGGGGAAAACAATGTATGTTTTAGTTATGGATTAACCCCTGAAGAAAATTCAAAACCATTGGCTCCGGCATTAAATTTTATGATTAAATTATTATGTCTGATTATCATGTACTTAATATCAGAGAAATGTACATGTATGTTTTTTTTTTTCTGGTATGAGAATTTTCTCTGTTCTGATTGTTACTTTTTTACTGTGGGAATATACATTTTAATGTTGCACCTTGGGATTAGAGGATGTTGATGTAAGAATCCATGTGTATGTCAGTACTTAAGCCAATGTTGAATAGTCTTGACCTAAGGATGATTATAGTGCCGAAAGGAAGACGCGGCATTAGAAACCACAGAGATTCTGTATAGGCTATTCTCTTCAAGTAATGAGAGAGACAATATCAACATGTTGGATGGACAGAATGACTTCACTCATCTAATAGTCCCAGTAACAACAGAACAAAATATAAGTGAGAAAATACCTTACTCACTATTAAGAGTCAGAATGGCTCTACTCAGCAATGAGGGACAGTGGAACGTGGACACCCACTCCTTTCCCCTTCTCCCCTTGTTGTTTTGTATTTTTTGTTTGTAATTGTCTTGTGAAAGTTAACACATCACAGTAGGTTAATGCTCGTGTTGTATTCTTTGTCATCCCTTTTCTATAGAAGAGAAGCAGGTGGTGGTTGAATGTGGTGGGACTATATCACTATATCTGGATCCTGGGTCAACAGCCAGAAAGTAAATGTCCTAACCATAGTCTGCATCTAGAAATACCCATGGACTGCTGCGCTCAATAGCTCCATAGCGAGCAACAGATAAATTAGAAGACAACTGACTGGGTGAGTGATTAAGTCCTATTTTAGTAGGAATATCCAGGATGGACTTCAAGATCTAATAATCTACAAAGATGAAGATCAACAGAGTAACTGACAACAGTGTATCGTCTGCTTTACGTCTGAGAAGTATCACCTATAAGCCTTATCACTCAGCAAAATCAGTGAAACTATGGGACAATCCTACAAGTTACTAAAACTAGCAACAGTGAAAGCCCTTCAACTGTTGGTTGGGTTACCAAGTTAATATCCAACAATGGATAAGTCTTCGAAAGAATGTCTCACAGCTGCAACAGTCAAACATGGAATTCAGCTATTCAACACTAAGTTCTAGCTCAACCAAATGGGGAGAAGACACTGAACCACATAAGCCAATACAACCAAGGTACAAACTTAATATCATCTGAAACATAACTACGAAACCAGATTACCTCAAGGTTCCAAACCCTAAACACCATCAGATAAAAGACCATATGAAAGCAGCTAAATGTCTCTATATCTGCAACAAGAGGAATCATCCAATTGTTTGCAAACCTGTTACTGTGCTGGATTTATTCATCTGTGGATATATGTAGGTATAGATCAAGTGTGGCCCTAGTCACAGATACTACCATGAGATGCCTCTCAGTCAAATAAAGTTCTACACTGGACTAGATAACGACTAACTCTTTGCTGGTCCAATGTCAACCTAAATGCCATGGGTTATAGACTCGCGACTTGGTGGGTGTAAAATCTTTGTTGAACTACTTGGGATTCTGATATTACAAGCAGAGCAGCTGAATGGACGTCTACTTGGCACCATGTATGGTGAGATGGTAAAGTACCTTCTACAGAGCTTAAGTGGAAATTCCGGAAAGTTAGACCAACCTGAGGCCCCAAATTTCAATAAAAGACACCGAGCCTACTGCAACAGAGTACTCGAATATTCTAGCCCACGGAGGGATTTGTGATTGTGTGTAATTTCTATTATAAAGTATGATTTGCACCAGCCAATTACCAGTGACTAAATAGTAAGAACATAACTGAGTCCATTAATTCGGTACCCAGATAATGGGAAAAGGATCTAATCGACAGCAAAGATGAACTCTTAACCGCACACCAGGAGATAAATGACTATTAATTAGTTTAATTAGTAATACAAAATGCTGTTTATGTGTGGTTGTTTTTTTCTGAAGGTAACAGGTCAGTAGTTTTTTTCCAATGGTATATATGTATAATATGTTGGCACCAACTCATTATTTTTAACAATGAGTAAATTGTAAAAGGTGTCAGAAACCAATGTTTATATATTGGGTTCTAGGTACTTGGATCATTATTTGCCTTAATTATGAGGGAAAATGAAAGTAGACCCAATTTGTGGTTGTTGTGTTGTTTGTAATAACATTGTTGTTGTTTTTTGGGGTCACTGGGTACTATGTTGTAATACTGCACATCATTCCCATGCCTGTCTGAAAATGCATAGTGTTTATTACACATCTATATATGTAATCGCAGATCTTGAGTTAATACCTGAACTGTTTGTCCAAAAGTGTTGTGTACATCAAGTAAATGTGGTGTCCAACAAGTGGTTGTTTATATGTTGTGAACAATCAATATCCTTCTAGCACAATAGTTAATTTAAAGGGTGATGAAGTGGGAAGGGAAACCTACACACAGATGCCATTGTTTCAAGGATCGAACTCTTTTCTCCTGGGATTTGTGGTAACTATCCCTGATCACCCTGCATTCTAACCAGTGACCAGAGAATCAATAATACCCCCTAGACATTTTAACAAATTATTCTCAGGAATTACAATCCACATCCCACAGATTCAAACATCATAACACTGTACAAGAACAAGGGAGATCGGAGCGACTGTAACAACTATAGGGGTATCTCACTTCTGTGTATTGTTGGGAAAGTATTTGCCAGAATTTTCCTGCACAGACTTCAAGTCCTGGGAGATCAAGTCTACCCCGAATCACAGTGCGGCTTCCGTCAGAACGGGTCTACAATTGATATGATATTCTCATTGCGACAGATGCAAGAAAAATGCCGGGAACCAAATCAGCCACTGTTTATTGCCTTCATCTACCTCACAAAGGCATTCGATTTGGTCAGTCGTGAGGGTCTGTTCAGAGCACTAAAGAAGATTGGCTGCCCACCAACTCTTCTGTCCATTGTGGAATCGTTCCACACAGGCATGAAGGGTATAATCAAGTTTGATGGCTCAACTTCAGAAGAGTTTGAAATCAAGAGTGGAGTTAAGCAAGGTTGTGTACTATCCCCCACCCTCTTTGGGATATACTTTTCACTTCTGCTGAAATATGCCTTTCGTGATCAGGATGACGGTATATACATTCACTCACGCTCAGATGGTGGCCTCTATAATGCTCAGAGATTGAAGGCCAAGACCAAAATTTGCAGGGTACTTATCAGAGAGTTGCTTTTTGCGGATGATGCTGCGATTACGACCCACTCTGAGGAAGAATTTCAACATCTACTATCATCATTCTCCAATGCTTGTTCTGAATTTGGTTTAACAATTAACAAAAAGAAGACACAGATTATGTCACAAGGTGCACATGATGTACCATCAATCTTTATTGACGACGCCGAACTGGAGATAGTAGACCATTTTACATATCTAGGATCAGAGGTAAATAGCAAATTATCCCTCGATCAGGAAATCAACATCAGGATTGGCAAGGCAGCAACAACAATGAACATGTTAGCAAAAAGAGTCTGGGAGAACAGGAAGCTTACTGCCAAAACAAAAGTCCTCGTCTACCAAGCCTGTGTCCTTAGTACTCTTCTTTATGGCAGTGAAACCTGGACAACTTACTCACGCCAAGAGAAACGTTTAAACAGCTTTCATATGCGGTGTCTGCGAAGAATACTTGGTATTAAGTGGCAAGACAAAATCACAAATACTGAAGTATTGGAAAGATCAGGTTGTGTGACGGTGTATTCCATGCTCAGTCTTCGTAGACTTAGATGGATAGGACACGTTAGGAGGATGGATGATGGTAGAATACCAAAGGTCATCTTTTTTGGTGAATTACAGATGGGTAGGAGATCTCAGGGTCGGCCTCTACTACGATACAAAGATGTGTGTAAGCGGAACATGATTGATATAGGCATTGATAATGCACA
>OY992876.1:273090418-273105418 GCA_963921405.1 Cepaea hortensis
GTTTCTGACCGTTGAGAAAATGGCAGGGTTGGTCCAAAATCCGTCCAAAGAAGCTCAAAGAGCAGTGATTCAGTTTCTTTCATTTTAAATTATGTCGACCAGTGGACATTCATCTAAGAATGCAGGCAGCTTACGGTAACAAATGTGTGTCGAAGGCAACAGTGACAGACTGGGCACGAATGTTTCGGAAAGGACGTCAGTTCACGACAGATCTTCGACAGCCGGTTCAAGCACATATTGTTGCAGCAGGAAAAAAAACATCACCAAAATTGATGCAGCAGTACAGATAAACTGTTGTCAAAGCCTATATTCGCTAGAGAAAGAATTTGATGTGTCAATTTGGAAATTCAAAAGGTCATTCGTAAGAGACTACAATATCGGAAGGTGTGTTCACAGTGGGTACCATGGATGTTGACAGACCACCAAAAAGAGGAACTCATGGGATGGTGTTTGAACCACTTGCTGCGTTACAGAGTGGAGGGTGATGCATTTCTCTTCCGCATAGTGGCAGGCGATGAATCAGGTGTCACCACTTTGAGCCGAGCAGTAAACGAGAGAGCATGCAAAGGAGGCATCCTGGATCACCAAAAGCCAAAAAATTCAATTTACAGTTTTCCGCTGGTAAGTTTACGCTGAGCGCATTTTTTTACCATGAAGGGCTATTGTTTGCCGACTTTAAATAACTTGGTGTCAACATCAACTCTACCCACTACTTGTTAACACTAGACAAGCTGCAAACAGCCATCAAGAATAAACGACCCGGCATGCCTTCTCGAGGTGTGATTTTGTTGCACGATAATACTCGTTTGCATGTCGCAAAGATAGTGCAGGAAGCAGTAGCAAGGAAGAAGTGGGAAATTCTGCAACATCCAGCCTATAGTCCTGATTTGTCACCATGTGATTTTCATTTGTTCGGACCTCTAAGAAAAATGCTCTCAAGGGGCAACGATTTCACACAGATGCAGACGTAATGAACGCGGTAAACACTTGGTACAGTGAGCAACCACAAACCTTGTTTGCGGACGGCATTCGCCACCTAACAAGCAATGGTATGCTTGTCTGAATACCTACGGCGACTTCTTCTGATCAACCCATGGTGCACAATTCATTCAAAATGAATGCTTTTTTTAAATTCTATCGCACCTGTTAATGTTTCTTTCATGCTTTTGTAATAAAGCCATTGGAACGGGTTTCAAATGAACGCCCGTAATAGATATCAAATAGCAGAGAAGAGAGCACACATCCCTGTCTCACTCCTGTATTGACTGTGAACATATCTGATATACCTTCCTGTGTTCTTACTGCACTTCGCCTAGAGTGGTACATGGCTATGATGTTTTCTAGCAATTGCCCTTGTATCCCATAGTCTTCAAGGACGGTCCATAATCTGTATCTGTCTACTCTATCGAAAGCTTTTTCCTGATCTACAAACACAATATTCTGCTGGTCACTATATTCGATAGTTTTATTCACATATTTGTCTAAGTGTAAATAGTGCGTCAGTGCAACTTTTACTTTCCGAAAACCGAATTGTACACTGCTTAACTGTTGTTCAACTATGGGTCTAGCTCTTTATTCCAATAGTTTTGTCAGCAGTGATATACCTATGTATGGTTCGCACTCTCTCATCCTGCCTTTTTTCCATATTGGTACTATTATTAGTTATTATTACTATTATTATTATTACTATTATTAGTTATTATTACTATTAGTTAGTTAGTTAGTTAGTTAGTTAGTTAGTTAGTTAGTTAGTTAGTTAGTTAGTTAGTTAGTTAGTTAGTTAGTTAGTTAGTTAGATAGATAGTTCGTTCGTTCGTTCGTTCGTTCGTTCGCTCGTTCGTTCGCTCGCTCGCTCGCTCGTTCGTTCGTTCGTTCGTTCGTTCGTTCGTTCAGTTTAGTTTAGTTTAATTTAATTTAGTTAGTTAGTTAGTTAGTTAGTTAGTTAGTTCGTTAGTTGGTTGGTTGGTTGGTTGGTTGGTTGGTTGGTTGGTTGGTTGGTTGGTTGGTTGGTTGGTTGGTTGGTTGGTTGGTTGGTTGGTTGGTTGGTTAGTTAGTTAGTTAGTTAGTTAGTTAGTTAGTTAGTTAGTTAGTTAGTTAGTTATGATTATGCTCCAATCCCGTACCAGTGAATATCACAATTGTCCAATGTGAAAAGTGGAATAGACAGGAGTCTCGGCAATCCAACAGCCCGCACAGGTACACTGCATTATGCCGCCGCCATAATGCCAACACAAAAGACATCCACGACAACCACAGTTCATCGTCGATGGACTCGGCAGTCACCAGAAAGACCTCATTTACCCGACCCGGGTTTTCTCACATGGCTCGGTCATTTTCCGCAGCGCGACCCGCCGAAAGTGTCGCATAAAGCACAAACTCCGTAGCTTCAGCGCCGACTCCCAGGAGACTCCTGGAAAATGCACTTGTGAACCCAAAAGGCAAATCAATCAATTCAGCAACAGACGGTAGCCATTTTTCCGAACATACAGGTCACTGTACAGAAAGATGTAAAAGCATTCCACGCGAATTTCACAGCTCACAGTGTCGCCCACGCACTCACTCAGTAGCAAGGCGAAGGAACCATGTACTACCAGTCCAACATGAGGAAAATGCGATTGCAAACCGTAGCTACAAGCATAAACACGCCACAGGCCTTAACGGTTCAATGCCTAACCGCCATGTTGGCGACCGGAAGTCCAACATAACAATACATAAAATAACAATAACATCATCATCATCATCAACTGCCCTGTCAGCTTTCATATGCGTTCATGGCTCTCCACAGATCTCGGTCTTTGGTGTTCTGAATCAGCTCTGCTGATGATATTCCTCCATGCTACCGTCTCAATCCATCCAGCATCATTTCTCTTTGTCGGCCTACGCCTCAGTTCCCCTCGATCTTTCCAGTGGTCACGATGTTCTCCAATGTCTCTATTCTCATCACAAGACCAAAGAAAGCTGTTTGTATCTTTCTTGTGTTTGCATATCGTGTTCTAGTTTCATTAGCTCCTTCATGCAATTGTTGTTAGTTACTCTGGCAGTCCAACGAATTCGCAACATTCGTCTCAAACACCACATTTCTGTAGCTTCTAAGTTCTTCCTAATTTGTTAATTTACATTCCAAGAGTCACTGCCATACAGCACAACTTATTCTATATAGCACTTCAGCACTCTCCTTCTTACATTCAGTGATAGTGACTTACTGCATAATACACTCTTCATTTTCTGAAATGCGGCTTTTGCTTGCCCTATTCTGCTCTTAATCTCTGTTATACATCTTCTATCTGATGTTATAAATGCCCCTAGGTATTTAAAATTATCTACTTGGTTAAGAATGTTCCCTTCTATTTCTATGTCACATTTTGGTGTCACCAGTTTCTTTGAAGTCACCATTGTTACTGTTTTCTTGATATTCAAGCAGAGTCCTTTCTTTGCACTCTCTGTTACTACAATGTCCAACAATTGTTGTAGGTCTGTTGCATTATCCGCCACCAATACTGTGTCATCTGCATAACGTATATTGTTTATTTTATAACCTCCGATTAGTATTCCTGGCTTTTCTTTGATCTGTCTCATTATTACTTCGCTATAGAGGGAGAAGACATCCGGTGATAAGACACCCCTGTCGTACTCCTAGCTTTATCTGTTCGTAACCACCCTCTTTATTTAACATTTTAATTACTGTTACTTGGTTCTAGAAATATTCTTTATTATTCTTAAATCTTTTCCATTTATGTTGATATCTTGATTTTTCACTAGACTCCTGGGAGTCGGCGCTGAAGCTCCGGAGTTCGTGTTTTATGCGACACTTTCGGCGGGTCGCCCTGCGGTAAAAGACCGAGCCATGTGGGAAAACCCGGGTCAATGAGGTCTTTCTGGTGACTGCCGAGTCCATCGACGATGAAATGTGGTTTTCATGGATGAATTTTGTGTTGGCATTCTGGCGGCGGCATTATGCACAGTGTACCTGTGCGGCTGCTGGATTGCCGAGACTCCTCATTCCTATTCCACTTTTCACATTGGACAGTGGGGAGCATTTTGTGTGAGATTCACTGGCACAGGAATGGAGCATAATAGGGACAACCCGTTGCAGTGAAGTTGGAACCTCGACTAACTAACTAACTGTTGATATCTTCCAACTTTTAATCGGGTCATCATGTTTTACTTTATCAAATGCCTTTGTAAAATCTAAGCAGCACAAATATATGTCTTTTTGTTTCTCTATTGACCTTTCTATTAGTGTTCGTAATATATATATATATATATATATATATATATATATTGCTTTGTTTGTACCCTTTCCTTACACAAAACCATACTGTTCTTCACTAATTTCCATTTTTATTTTCTTTCTTGTTCTTCTCATTCTAATTCTGAGTCGAAGCTTAGTGACATGGTTTACGAGGTTAATTGTACGAAAATCTTCGCATTCAATTGCTCCTGGTCTTTTTGGTATAGCTTTAAATACAGATTTCAGCATATCGCTCGGTAAGTATCCACTGCCGTAAATATCATTCAAAATTGTGATTAATATACCTACTCCAAATTCTCCTAATACTTCTTATTCTTCTATTGTAATTTAATCTGGCCCAGCTGTTTTTTTTTTTTCCTTTCTTCATATGTTTCATAGCGTCAGCGATTTCTTCTTTTAGAATAAGTGGGCCTTCTAAGTTACTTTCTTCTGTTAATTCTTCCCTTTCTCCATTACATAATTCTCATATATACTCATTCCACCTCTTCATTATAGCACCTTTCTCCAATAATATGTTTCCTGTTTTTTATTTCAAACACCCTGTATTTATTCTTATTTTTCTTCCCATGAGCTCACTGATTTGTCTGTGCATATTTTTTTTTATCTTTAATGGAATTCAATTAAATTTCTTTGCATTGCTCGTTTAACCAACTTTCTTTTGCCTTCACACATTTATCTCTTTTTTCTTTTTTAATTTTTTTAGCATATTCTTGTTTGTCTGTCTCCCTGGCCTAGAGGTTAGCACCTTTCTCCGTAACCTCGAAAACTCTCGTGGTTGACGTGAGCGCACGAGAATTGGAAGCGGTTCGAGTCGCGCCAGTGACTTATGAAAGTATGGAGCCGGTCGCTCAGAAAGTCGTGGCGTGCTGATGAGCGTAATCTAGCCTAGGAATACACATACAGCTGAAAGATGCTGATGTTGACAGCGATATCCTGAAACAGGATGGAAACGATGGAAAAAAATATTCTTGTTTGTCATTTTTATTCTGTTTCCTTTTGTCCATCAGCATTAAGATTTCTTCATTCATCCATTTTTTTCTAGCTTTTTGGCTTCTTTTCGGTAATATTTCTTTGCTAGTTTGATTAATGGAGTCCCTTAAAATTTCCCATTGTTCATTTATACTCTGTATGTTAGCTATTGCATTGCACCTATTTTTCACAATCACTCTGTATTGTTCTTGAATTTCTTTATCTACTTTCAGAACCTCTTTATTAAGTCTCAAGTTCTTAACCATTTTTCCCTCTCTTTAATCTTACTTTTATTTGCCCACATAGTGGTACATGATCACTACTACAGTCAGCAGCAGGCATTGTCTTTACATTAATTAACACATTTCTAAATTTTTTTAAAAATAAGTATGTAGTCAGTTTGGTTGCATATTTTCATATCAGAGCTTTTCCTTGTGTATAGTCGTCTTTTTTATGTTTAAACCATGTGTTTCCATTATGTTAGTTTCTCTCCTATTTCATTTCTTGTACCTAAACCATAATTCCCAACTATAACTCTATTTTCCCCTTTCCTACTTTTGCATTAAAATCTCCCAGTATTATTTTTAGTTCTTGTGATCCAATTTGAGCTTCGCCTTTATTACTTCATCGTAAAAGTGTTGTATTTCTGCATCACTACTACTTGTTGTTGATGCATTTACTTGTATAATATTTATATCTATTGGTTTGCCTTTGATGTTGACCATTATAACTTTGGATACACCAGTATCCATTAGTTGATTTGGTTGTTTTTTCATCAAATATTATTCTTACATCTTTTACATGTGTATCCCCTCCAGAAAAAAAATTATTGTGTATTTGTCGGTTATAATTGTGCCAGAACCATTGCATCTCATCTCACTTATGCCTAGTACATTAATTTTAATGCTTTTCATTTCTTGTAGAACATTGTTTAACTTTCCCAGCTCATTTAATGTCCTAACATTTCATGTTCCTACTCTAAATTTATTTAGTTTAGTTATGGTTTTGCCATCAATAGCTGGATGACGGTCTGGTGTCACCTGTAGTTCACGACTGTCCCTACCGGGCGAGGATGTCCTAAGACAGCCATTAACGTCGTTCACTATCTCTGAAATGTGTGTTGCCATGAAATCTTGGGAAGATAATGTGGTGATTTCCCCTTGCCTTCCACATCCACATGGTGGTCTTTTACCTCTGCCTTTGACCGCCATTTCCGACTGTCAGGACAAATGAGTGCCCTGCTCTGCTCAGCTGCAGAGTTGTCCACTTATTCCGGTGGATACTCGGTCCCCAGAGCTGTGTTAGCCACACCGTGGTGTGTTCCCATTTCTACTACTAGGAGGTGCAGTTGGGATTTTCCTTTGCTAAAGTTATGGTCTATGACCAAAACCTTCCAGTACTTTTAGAGGACATAAAATAACATACAAATACATAACATAACCATACTTAACATAACATAAAAATATATAAAACAGTGGTTCTCAACCTTTTTTGACCCGTCCCCCCATTCACCATATTTTCAGAACGCCTCCCCCCCCCCTTTCATATTTCCTACCTAAAATTGTTGCCCGTGCCCCCTTCACCATATTTTCAGAACGCCTCCCCCCCCCCTTCATATTTCCTACCTAAAATTTTTGCCCGTGCCCCCTTCACCATATTTTCAGAACGTCATTTCCCCCTTTCGTATTTCCTACCTAAACATCCCCCCTTACACAGTATACGTAATAATGGAAGCTAAATTTAATATCACATCCTAAAACAAGTCTAGACGTCCACATAAAACGTGATTTGTGGGTCTACTTACTTTATAAAATGAATTTTAGAAGGGTGAGACGTACAGAACCGTAAAGTACGAAGGGAAAAACAATATCAAGTAATCGGTTCTTGCATTAACACGATCTTGAAATAATCTTAATTTCCCCCCCCCCCACGCAAACCCTAAAATTCCCCCCTGGGGGGAATTCCCCACTGGTTGAGAACCACTGATATAACATAACAAATACATAACATAACAATACATTACATAACAATACATAACATAATACTACACAACATAACAATACATAACATATCATAACAATATATAACATAACATAATAATACATAACATTATAATACATTACATAGCAATGTGAAACCCGGACCCATGAGGTTTACCTCTTTGCGAAGAGTTATTTTTTGTAAAGATTTGGGTGCCATGAGATGCCCTGATAAGTAAAGGCGGTCGACAATATCAGCCATGCAGTGTCGATTGACCTATACAATTGTGGGTCTAGTATCATATATTCAAAACTCAAGATGTTTAAACGTGTTCTGTGCTTTGATTTATCTCGGGCATGCTTACAACGATTTTTTCACTTTCATTTGAAGGAAGGAGAAGAAATAGGGATCGAAAACAACGGTCCTTTGGTTTGAGAGTCCCTGGATTAGATAACCCAAGCGATATACGTACGATAATATATGATAATAGTTCAAACTACATGCCCCTACATTTACTGCTAAACAATTGTTAGCTCTGATAACTGAAGTGCAGTGACCGAGCTAATAATTGACGCAGTCAGTTTTAAAAAAATTGAGTTTAATGCCGTGTTCCTTTTAAACCCTAGAATTGTGCGGCGCGGTTCTCAATAAAGTGATTATAATTTCATTGCCTTAACATGAGAGACCATGAATAGTGAAGATAACTGTCTTGTGTTGCATATTCTGTAGCTCATATAAAGAGAATAATCAGGCAAAGAGATTCCTCAATTTTCTGATCGTTTATGATGGTTTGGATTTATTTGTGCATATACGTGTACCTTTATTAAGAATGGGGTGTTTTATATGGTGTGTTTAATTAAAGGGATTTCGGTTCTCATATCTTTGCTTCTGTGTTTCAGCAAAATCTTTTCATGCACACATCTATTGTCTTTCCATTTCTACACGTTTTCATCATGGTTATCATCACAGGTCACGTTTTCATCAAGGCCACGTTTTCATCAAGTGCCTAGTTTTCATCAAAGCCAAGTTTTCAACAAATGCACGGTTTCATCATGAGCCTCGCTGACATAAGTTTAACATGGCGCCTGCCAGAACCATAGAATCATAGATATTGTTTAGTCTTTCCACTTGAACCCTGCGGTGTAGGGGTATCATACGTTGTTGTTTAGTTTTGGCCATGTCTAACAGCTTTTAAAGGCGCCGTGTGGTCTAGCTTAGTTCTTTCACTTCTTTATTGGACTTTATGGGTGGATTATCTTTCCTTGTTACCAGTGTCTCTTCCCATCAGGCGACCAATTCCGACTGTTGTAGTACTTGTAATGTACATCCCCAAGTCATTGACGAGAAGTCAATATTTTAATCCAATTAAACGGTGTGAGGATTTAAGCCGCTACCCTGCCTACAGCGCACATGAAGCTTAAAGGCAAGCGCTCCTACCCTTTCGGCCTTGCTGACCTCCGCCGCTGTGTTTAGCTTTCTTCTTCTACGTTGAAGTGTAATGTAATTTTACGATGCCTGTTTCCATACCAACAGATACATAAACTATAGCAACACAGGGCAAAATGTTCGCTACCAAGGACGCGTTGTGTAACCAATCGGATTCAATGAATGACAATTGTTTAATTCTAGAAGTTCGCCCGCTTAAGACAGAGGATCGTCAGCATAGTTTCAATGGTGAGATAAAGACATGCGAATCGACTACAGATGCCAGGGTTGTTGTCGCGTGTGCAGATAGAATATCGGATGCTGCTGTCCCGGCGGACCCGCTAGACAAAATATCAATATCTATCGGTCCAAAGAGTCCGCCGAAGATAACGTAGGTATTGCTTAAATTTATTTAGTTTTACTATCATCTCACCAAACTTACCATTGCTTGTTTGTGCTAGGAAGGTTTGTTCCGGGCCAAGGAATAAAGACTGGTTGCCAGGGCAGTCACCTCAAAGCGTACGCCCTCGGATTTCTTTTCACATCTTACATGAGGTTAATATTTAGTGTGTGGTTTTTTCCCTCTTTTACAGTGTTAATTATTGGAATGATTTAAAAAGTAATATTGATGTTACAGTTGGTTTTAAAACATTAAAATTAATACACAGAGCAAAACGAAAGATAAAATTGCAGATGAAGTGGAAATATACAAAGTATGTATGTGACGATCTTAACAAGTTTATAAAATAACGCAAGACTTTTTATAGTCGCATTGTGGCCTCACGATCTTTAAGAGTTAAAAAATAACGCAAGATTGTTTTAATCGCACTGTGGTCTCACGATCGTTAAGATTTAAAAAATAACGTAAGAATTTTTTTGTAGTCGCAATGTCCTTTTCAGGACGTTAAGATCAACCTAAGATGGAATTCCTCCTAACTTTTCTTTTAGTAGTTTGCCATTACCTTTTGAACGAGAAGTCAACGTTTAAGTCCAACTGACCAGTGTAAGGGATGAAAGTCGTACGCTGTAATCAGCGCACCAGAAGTTTAACAGCTATATCGCTCTAATTCATTCTGCCACGGCAACAGCCAACACAAGACTTACCGGAGAAGAAAGATACACGACCGTTGTTGTGTGAGGCGGACATTCTCATGACTCGGCCATTCAGCCATGTAGCTTATTTAGTTTTTGTTTGTTTGTTTGGCGTTCGCCTGCTTTGAACTCAAACGTTGTCCATACACGTGCTACTACTTCTAGTGTACAGGGTTGATTTTTGCATGTGGATTAGCTTTCCCTGCTACAAATGTCCCTCGCCATAAGGCGAACCCACTCCAACTTCTGAGGTACTTGTAATTTACGTCCCCAAGTCAAGGACGAAAAGTCAACATTTTAGTCCCAGTGTCCGGTCTGAAGGTTGAACCCGCTAACTCGGCATCAGCACACCGAAAGTTTAAGAGCGATCGCTCTGATCCATTCGGCCACCACGACCCACGCTAGACTTCCGGTCCCCAACATGGCGGATAGGTATTTGAACCGTTAAGGCCTCTGGAGTGTTTACGCTTGTAGTTACGGTTTGCATTCGCATTTTCCTCATGTTGGACTGGTAGTACATGGTTCCGTCGCCCTGCTACTGCGTGAGTACGTGGCGCGACACTGTGAGCTGTGAAATTCGTGTGAAATGCTTTTACATCTGTCCGCTGTTGTTTGCACAGTGAACTGCATGTTCGGAACAATGGCCGGCTGTCGCTGAATTGCCTGGCATGCTTTTTCGGTCCATGAGTGCATTTTTCGGGAGACTCCTGGGAGTCGTCGCTGCAGCTACGGACTTCATGCTTTGTGCGGCGCTTTCGGTGGGTCGCCCGGCGGAAAGAGACCGAGCCATGTGGGATAAAACCCGGGTCAATGAAGTCTTTCTGGTGATTGCCGTTTCCATCGACGATGAACTGTATTTATCGTGGAGGTCTTTTGTGTTGGTATTCTGGCGGTGGCATAATGCACAGAGTGCCCTTGCGGGCTGTTGGCTTGCCGAGACTCATGTCTGTTCCACTTTTCGCATTGGGCAGTGAGGAAAATTTTGTGTGATATTCACTGGCACAGGAATGGAGCATAATGGGGACGACCCGTTGCCGTGAAGTTGGAACAGGGACTACCTAACTAACTAGGCCTCCGCTTATTTAGTATATAGCATATTTTAACTAGATATGTCCGACGGACGGACGGACGAACAGACAGATAGACAGACAGACAGACCACCCATCCACCGACCCAGCAACGGACAGACGGAGGGACTGACGGAAGGAAAAACGGACAGATAAACAGACTTAAGTGCCAGGGGTCTACAAGACCCCATTATATTAATCTCTACACATCAGTTTAGTTATCATACTAATGTTGGCACATCGTAAATCATGCCGGTTTTTTTTTTAAGTTAGTTGTATATCCTTTACAGTACGTCGCAGTCAACCCCAGTTTTTTTTTGGTGATCTCTTGGCAAGCTTACGTTCATCAATTGGCCATTGCTTTCTGAACGACTGACACCCATACCATTTTACAAACAAAACCAACACAAGGCGCTCTGCTGTCAAATCGTCAGCAGCTGTTTCGAATGTGGTATGCACGATTACGAAATGTGTTCGTAACCTCTTCGCCATGGAGCAGGTCGTTTTACATCTGTAATATTTATTTTCCTTACTTCTGTTAGCAATATACAGGCACTGATGCACTTACTGAAAGGCAACATCGGAACTGGGGTATTGGCGCTTCCACAGGCTGTGAAACATGCCGGCATTTGGGTACGTACACTTTACATCATCATTATCATCATCATCATCATCATCATCATCATCATCATCATCATCATTTTCATCATCATCTTTATCATCATCGTCATGTGGCGAGGGTAAGGCGTTCATGTCTCTCCACATATCTCGGCCTTGGTGCCTTAGATCAACTCTGTCACCTTATGAGTTCACCCAACATTATTTCTTTCGGTATTTCTGCCCTGGCCATGTGGGAGGGCGGGGTAGTGAACAGGCTGACAGACTGGCAGGACATGCACCTCTTGGTGGTAGATTACCCATGGACAAGGGAAAGGTGCTCGAGCGCCTGTGGGACCAGGTGGAGAAGGCGAGGGAACAGACTGAGAACCCGTATGTGGAAAGAATGACATTGCGGGAGATCGGCAGGGGTTCAGAACTGAGAGGGAAGACAAGGAGAATCTTAGTTCAACTCAACTCTCTCGTTTTGCATGTCTCTCCTCCCGTTGATCTATCAAGTTGTCATGTTGTTTTCCGGTTCCGATCTCCTCATCACATTACCAAAGCAAGCTGTTTGTCTCTTTTGTTTTTAGTTGTGTATAATGTTCTATTTTCATTTGCCTCTTCCAGGCAATCATTGGCAGTACAAGAATGTTGTGGAACATTCGTCTCATGTAAACGATGGACAGTCCATGGGGATCTCGATATATGAAGCCCATAAACGGGCATTGTCCCGCTGTTTATGCTCCACCTCGATATCGCAATGTACAAGAGGAACAAGATGATATGATGAGACGACTTGATGGGATGAGTAGATGAGACAAGATGATGAGATGATATGAGGTGAGATGATGAATGATGAGATCAGATTATGAGATGACATGACATGATAAGATGGCTTGATGAAATTAGATGATGAGATTAGGAGATGCGATAATGAGATTATATGATGAGATAATGAGGTGAGATGATGAGATGAGAAAATGATATGATGAGTTTAGATTATGAGGTGATATGATGAGCTGAGATTACGATATGATGAGCTGAGATTATGAAATGAGATGATGAGCTGAAATTATGAGATCATATTATGAGATAAGATGATGAGATGGTGAGATAATGATATGGGATGATGATTTATGACGAAATGAGATAATGAGATGAGATGATGAGATGAGTTGATGAGATGAAATTATGAGATGAGATGTGAGATTAGATGATGAGATTAGATGAAATAGATGATATGAGATGAGATGGTGAGATACTGAGATGAGATTATGAGATGAATTGATGAGAATAGATGAAGCGATGAGATGAGATAATAAGATGAGTCTCAGTGTTGAGAATTATACACGGTGTACTGGCACTTTGCCGTCTTCCCAGAAGAGAGTTTGTTACACTGTGCTTCAAAAAAGACAATAATGTCTCCATAGAACAAAGCCTAGGCTGAATTGTAGAGACCAACGTTTGCCCATGCATCATACTCCCTCTCACGGCCTGCCTAGTTTACTCCAGATGAAAGGTACCACCAATAGTCTGAATCAAGATAAGCTGTAGAAGCTGCCGGATCAACAAAGCAATACTCTAACTGTCCGCCTGTCGGAGTATCGATCCTAGACCAGATGCCAACTAGGGCTTAGGGCTTGGTCTGCCCTGCCATGACATTTAGTCTTTAGGTTGCATTTCCTGGCCCTAGGATGAAGCTCGTACCCACACATTTGCGCTTATACAATTTGCATGTACAGTAAAAGATGTGATAATGTGATACAATAATGTGATATAGTAATGTGATACAATAATGCGATACAGTAATGTTATACACTAATGTGACACAATAATGTGACACAGTAATGTGATACAAAATGTGATATAATAATGTGATACAATAATGAGGTGCAATAATGTTATACAATAATGTGATACAATAACCTGATACAATAATCAGATACAATAATGTGATACAATAATGTCATACTATAATGTGATACAATAATATGACACATAATGTGATACAATAATGTCATACAATAATGTGATACAATAATGTGATACAGTAATGTGATACAATAATGTGATACAGTATTGTGAGACACTAATGTGATACCATAATATGATACAATATTGAGATACCGTAATGTGATACAGTAATGTGATACAATAACGTGATAAAATAATGTGATACAACAACCTTGTGTTACGATTCTCTTAAAGAAACCATAGAACAGTAACACTGTAACCTAGCATGTAGGCCGCCAGGCAGTCTCCGTGGCCAAGTGGTCACGCAGCCTGCCTAGCGATCAGAAAGTCGTGGGTTCGATTCCGGCCCACATCGTTCGGTTCACGAGTGCTACTACTGCTGTTAATACTACCAATACTATTGCTAATATTACTTCTACTGCTGTTAATACTACCAATACTATTGCTAATATTACTTCAACTGCTGTTAATACTACAAATACTACTGCTAATATTACTTCAACTGCTACTACTACTGCTACTATTACAGCTACTGCTAATATTACTACTACTGCTAATATTACTACTACTGCTACTACTACTGCTAATATTACTACTACTGCTAGCATTACTACTACTGCTACTACTACTGCTAATATTACAACTACTGCTAATATTATTACTACTGCTAATATTACTATTGCTGCTAATATTACTACTGATGCTAATATTATTACTACTGCTAATATTACTACTGCTAATATTACTACTACAACTAATATTACTACTACTGTTACTACTACTGCTAATATTACTACTACTGCTACTATTACTGCAAATATTACAACTACTGCTAATATTACCGCTACTGCTACTACTACTGCGAATATTACTTCTACTGCTAATATTATAACTACTGCTACTACTACTGCTAATATTACTACTACTGCTAATATTACTACTACTGCTACTGCTACTGCTAATATTACTACTACCGCTACTATTACTGCTACTATTACTACTACTGCTAAAATTACTACTACTGCTACTACTACTGCTAATATTACTACTACTGCTACTACTACTGCAAATATTACTACTACTGCTAATATTACCACTACTGCTAATATTACTACTACTACTGCTAATATCACTACTGCTGCTAATATTACTACTACTGCTAATATTACTACTACTGCTACAACAACTGCTAATATTACTACTACTGCTGATACTATTACTGCTACTACTACTGTTACTACTACTGTTACTTCTACTGTTACAACTGCTACTTCTAATATTGCTATTACTACTACTGCTACTACTACTACTACTACTACTACTACTACTTCTACTGCTGTTAATACTACCAATACTATTGCTAATATTACTTCTACTGCTGTTAATACTACCAATACTATTGCTAATATTACTTCTACTGCTGTTAATACTACCAATACTATTGCTAATATTACTTCTACTGCTGTTAATACTACCAATACTATTGCTAATATTACTTCTACTGCTGTTAATACTACCAATACTATTGCTAATATTACTTCTACTGCTGTTAATACTACCAATACTATTGCTAATATTACTTCTGCTGTTAATACTATCAATACTATTGCTAATATTACTTCTACTGCTGTTAATACTACC
>OY992876.1:273110418-273112918 GCA_963921405.1 Cepaea hortensis
GACGTTGCGGCGGTTAGCCTTCATTAGCAAACAAACACATTCACAAAACACACCATATAGTCAAGGAGATCTCCTGTGACTACAACAAAACGTGACGACAGGACGAGAAGAACAAAAAGATGAATAAAATGAAAGCAATGATGAGAAAATGAAAATTGGAAAAAATTTTCATACTTACCTCAAATTCCGAGCTGTGTATAACGGTTATACTTTAATTTATACTGTAAATTGCATGTTCAGAAAAATGACGGCCGGTCGTCTGCTGAACTAGCTGTGTTTGCTTTATGAAGTGATGTATGTGCAACTGCTGATTTTCAAGTGACTGCCGCGTCCATCGACGATGAACTGTAATTTTAGTGACGGTCTGTTGTATTGGCATTCTCGTGGCGGCCTTATGGTTGTATGCCTGTGCATGCTATTGGTTTGTCGAGACTGCCGTCTGCTCCACTTTTCACATGGGACAATAAGAAGCATTGTGTGTGATATTCGCTGCCACGGGAACGGAGCATTAGGGGGTGACCATTTGCCGTGAAGTTGGAACCGCGACTAACGACAAATATACTGTTGTATCATGATTTGAGCTAGGTTTGTATTCTTCTCCACATCTCAACGTTAATGGAACTTGATGTATGCATTCTTGTAACTATCATATTTTCCACAGAATTTTTGTCAATGGACTCTTGGTATTCACACAGTTTGGATTCTGCTCCATTTACATTGTTTTCATTGCCACAAACATTCACGAGGTGAGTTGAAGCACAGGCCACACGGCTTCTTTGTGTGTGCATACAGGTCACAGGCAACTGTCCTTTGGATTCGCTGGGCTTGTTTCGTTGTTGTTGTTGTTAGTTCGTTTTTCGTTGTTGTTGTTGTTTGTTGTTGTTGTTCGTTGTTGTTGTTGTTTGTTTGCGTTGTTCCTTGTTGTTTGTTTTTTTTCGTTGTTATTCTTGACGATGGTGTTATTGATGTCGTTGATATTGCTGTTTCTGGAGTTACTTCTATTATTGTTGTTTTTTGGTGTTCTTCTTGTTGACACTGTCGTTATTGTTGCTATTTTGTTGTTATTGTGATTGTTGTTGTTGACGATGCTGTTGTTGATGTTGTTACGATGTTGTTGTTGATGTTGATGATGTTGTTGATATTGCTGTTGTTGAGGTTGATGATGCTGTTGATATTGCTGTTGTTGAGGCTGCTGTTGTTGAGGCTGTTGATGCTGATGATATTGTTGATATTGCTGTTGTTGAGGCTGTTGATGCTAATGATGATGTTGTTGGTACTTCTGTTATTACTGTTCTTCTTCTTCTTGTTATTGCCACTGTTGTTATTGTTGCTGTTATGGTATTATTAGAATTGTTGTTGTTGCTGTTCTTGCGGTTTTGTTCTTGAAGTTATTTTCTTTGTTGTTGCTGCTGCGGCTGTTACAGTTCGTTGTTGTTGTTGTTGTTTTTGAATTTTGTGTTACCGTTGTTGCTATTGATGTTGTGATTGATAATGATGATGATAAGAGGAGGAGGGGGGAGAGGAGAATGAAAAATCAGGATAAGTACGATCCGTGTAATGCTGCTGCCGCTACTGCTGATGATGATGATGATGATGATGATGATGGTGATGATAATGATGATGATGATGATGATGATGATGATGATGATGATGATGATGATGATGATGATGATGATGATGATGATGATGATGATGATGATGATGATGATGATGATGATGATGATGATGATAGCGAAGAAAATAATGACAACGGTTAAAAGAAGTTAAAGTTGCATATACGTGGCAGTAAACCCCAGCATTTTGTTTGGCCGTTTGTGATCTCTTGGTAAGTTTACCTTCAGTAGTGTGCCAATGCTTTCTGATCGACCGGGACTCATACGATTGTATGAAAACCAGTGCAATGGGTCTGCTTCCAAATCGTCCGCAGCTGTGTTCCGAACCCGGTATGAGGAATTAGGAATTGCGTTCGCAACCCCTTCGCCACATAGCCGGCGTATGTCGATACATATATGTACACATACACACACACGCTCGCGCAGACACACACACACAAACACACACACACATGCACACTCACGCAGACACACACACACGCACGCACGCACGCACACACACACACACACACACACACACACACACGGGCGCACACACGCACAATCAACTTGAAATATTTGGAGGACATCATTACTTCAGATAGAAGTGAGCGACATAGATAAAATAGGTCAAACAAAAGCTGCAATTCAGGAAATGAAAAGAACCTGATGTAAATAATCACTGTCACTGAATGATAGACAGACAGCCCTGAAGTGTTACATCTAACCTATTCTATTGCATGGCAGTCAATCAAGGAGTATGAATGAACACATTTCGAAGAATTTAGAGGCATGACAGATATTTCTTAAACGAATCTTGCCGATATTTTGGATAGTCAGAGTAACTACCAACGATTGATTGAAAGAATTTAAATGAAAGTATAACATTGTACATACTTGTATAAGTA